>OY757914.1:26964768-26967268 GCA_963585895.1 Sepioteuthis lessoniana
TAAAGATGGGATATATTGTATGTTTTTTTTTTATATATGGTTTTTCTCAAGTAAGGAGAAATATTATAAAAGCCAGGACAAGTATTTTGGGAATTAAAGAATAAAATAGCAGCAGCTTCAAAAATTCGTCTTAGACTTTTATTATGGATGTAAATGAGCATCTTAGCAGAATTGAAGTCGAAGTTGTTATTAGATTGCAACTTGTGTAGGAATAATGCATTGTTTGAGTTGCCAATTCTTATGTCTCTTTCGTTTTTTTTTTCCAGCGAACGTGAAAGTTCTGAGATATTTCGCTAATGTATTTAAGTTTACAATCCTTACAAGGGACACAATAAACACCGGCATCTGAAGATATGTTACGTTGAGGGCTAGAGTGTACTAATTTGCAGATTGTTTTAGAAGATAAAGAAGTAGTTTTGATATTGAGTTTATTTTAGTTGTTTGTTAATTCCGTAAGAGTACCCCAAATCCTTTATACATTTTGCTAAATCTAAAGCCCTCAAAATCCACAATAAGAATCAAACTCAAACTAATGCCCACTCAATATCTGATAAAACTAGTTCCCCCCATTGATACATAACTTTACCAAACAATTCTTCCTCTCACATGCATGTTACTTTGGTTGGGTTTTATAGCATATTAACTCTTTTCAGTAAATTAATGCTCAATCGTGCATATATATATATATATATGCACGATTGAGCATTAATTAATACATATATAAAATATGCATTTACAAATTATATATATATATATGATTTGTAAATGCATATTTTATAGATATTTCTAAATGAGTCCAAGTTCATTTTACACACAGTTAAACAATTTCAAGTATTGCTATTTAGCACTATTGATTCCTTCGCACACAGTCAAATATTTCCAAGTATTTCTATCTAACACAATTCTATTTAAGATTAATTATTTTTTTGCACATACTTGAATGTTTTCATGTATTACCATCTAACACCAATATTCTTTCTGTAAACACTTAAACAGTTACAATTATTGATTTAGTTTTTGCACACACATAAATGATTTCAAGTATTCTAATCTACCACCAGTAGATTTTATCACTTAGAATATTCAGACTATTGTTTATTGTTATACTCCCAACGTTTCAGTTGGTGCATCCTATGCCCTTCTTCATGGGTTTCATGTCAAATCCAGAAGCACACAGAGCTTCGAACTGAACCTTTTATTTAATCCATGGGGCTAGACTGTTCTAATTCCCTTAACCATGACCAGGTAAAAGTGTTCAGCTATAGTAAATATTCTTTGTTATTTACCTGTAGTTGGGATTGAACCTGCAACCTCCAAATGATTTCACTTAAAAACAAATCTCAACCAAATGCCATTGCAACATTCAGAGCGAATTTTTGGGACTTATAAATCAAATGTAGAGGTGCCCGTGGTGTAATGATTATTGTCGTAGGAAATGGACACGGTGACATGAGTTCAAATCTTCGACGAGACTGATTGCATTTCACATAGCACTAATACCCTTGGCAAACGTATGAATCCAATTATTCTCCCTCCAGCTATGGGTAAATAGTAGGACAGACTGATTTCTTCAGCCTTGGTGAGGCAACTAGTCTTGGAGAAGGGAAAGTCTGAATTCAAACCTGTTAAACTCCGCTTAAAAATTGACCTTGTGTCATATTCTGCCCGAGTGGAGGGGTTGGTAAATATGATAAATCAAATGTCTCCATCAACCAATGAAATACTACCATTAAGTATGATATCTTTTACCTTAACTGATAATTTTTTTTTTTTTGAATTGAGCTTTTTGATTAGTGGTTCCCAAATCCTATTCATCTCTGTACTTGGTCTGCTGAACAGGTCACAGTAGTCCAACATATGTGCTGCTTCTTAAAGACATCTTATTCCCTAATGTTCTTGACTATCTATTATTCTAACTTCATCCTATAAGGTTTCCCTTTTTCCATATATGGTCAGCCAAACCTGACTTTTCCATCTCAATTTAACATACTACTTTTCAATATTCCTCTAACTTTACTTTTAGTGGGCAACATTACTTGCCTTTGTATACTTTATAATTGCATGGGATGGAAGATGGAAATTTGACTCAAAAGAAATATTTTCTAAGAGTTGTGCCACTCCTAAATATGGTCCTGATATCATATGGACTACATATCTTTGGAATCTTTTAGGTAAGGCCTTTGACATAGGGAAGACAGACTGTGGTGAATTTTTAGGTATTGTTCTCGGTTATGCTCTCTGAGTAGTTGTTTAGAGGGAGGTTGTCTCTTAAACTCTCCAGTTCTTCTTGACATGTATCATTATCATAACTAATGGCTTCTGGATTATATTGTAGGCAATGAACAATTCCTTTCTTTATATTACATGGATGGAGGGAGTTGAAGTTTAGGTACAGTTGAGTAAAAGTTGGCCTTTGATATGTAGATGACCTGAATCTTAGTTCTGGACAAGTTATTAATACATCTCGGAAGGGTAATCTGTTGTTTTCTTCCTTCTCCAT
>OY757914.1:26972268-26977635 GCA_963585895.1 Sepioteuthis lessoniana
ATGCAAGAATGGGTGGAGTCATTGCTTGGGGTCAGGATAGACAAAACAGGAGGCCTGTTCAGTACGTTTCTTGCTTATTCTAATGATCATTTCATCTTCATGACTATAAATATAGGTTGTCTTGTTTACCAATGATACAAAAGTCATTATTTACATTCAGGCACATGTAAACTAGTATTCCATTCACAGAATATATATTTCCTTGTCTGTGTATAAGTATATATATCTCCTTACCTGTATGTGTGTATGTATCTCCTTGTCTCCACACACACACTACACACACAAATATATATATATATATATATATATATATATATATATATATATATATACATACGCAGTGCCTTCAATAAGTTTCCAGACTTTTTTTGTACAGGCATTTAAAATTGGTGTAGATTCTTGAAAATTCACTATGTTATTGCTATACATCTTATGAGATGACTGACCAATTTTTATGATTTCAGCTTCAAATGAACAGCTACAGCAGCAATTGGAATACACCCTACTAAATCCTGATTGTCACAGCTCGTGAATTTCAAAAATGCAATCTGGACATGAGGACACTTTAGAAGAACAATATTCAATAAAATTCTGTTTTAAACTTGGAAAAAATTCCACAGAACCATATGGAATGCTTCAGACTGATTTTGGGCCATCTTGCATGAGTGGCAAAAGAGATTCAAGGAAGCTAGGTAGTCTGTGAGAGGTGTGCGAGGAGTAAGGAAGTCCTTCAGGAAGGCCAATCAGTAAGGAAGGCCAATCAACCACAGTTGATTGGCCAAACGGTTAGGGTTACTATGTTGAGGTTTTAAGGGAATTCAGGAAGAGATTCCTTGTGAAGAGGCCAGCACTCTTTAAATCAGGTCAGTGGCATTTCCAGCAGGACAATGCACCAGTCCACAACACCATCTTTGTCACAGACTATTTGACCAAGATGGGCATCAAGACAGTTCCTCAGCCTCCCTAAAGTCCAGACCTTGCTCCGTGTGACTTTTGGTTATTCCCTAAGCTCAGAACTACCCGTCTGACTGTGGGTACTTGTTTACATATAATTTCATAATGCCTATAAGTTCCAGTAATCATTCCAGCTGTCAGCTCATGTGAGCTGCTTCCGCTTGTTTACACAGATGCATCCAGCTCTCGAAATCCTCAATGGATGGGACTGTCAAGAGGCAATATGCAACATACCTATTTAGTTTATTTTTCAAAATGTCTGCTCATGGACATTTTCTTCCCATTCTTCTCCATCTCTCCTTCCTAACTACATCTTACAAAAAATATACAAGGACAACAACAGCAAAAATAAAACAATCATAACACTTCTTAGAAGGTAACCTTTTCATTATGTAACACTTGCCTGTTATTATTATTATCTTAATTATTTCTTTACCATTTCTTTGCCCAGCTGGCTATCCCACACGCATATATAAAAATACAATACAATTACTGGTCTCATTAAAAGAAACACAATAACGCCCTCCTCTGCAATTCCTTGAGGAAACTGAAAACTTCACTGGACCAATGTCATGGTCCCAAAATCTTTGTCACAGCACCAATCAATAATAATGTTATATAACAGCCTAATGAAGAGGTATGACACTTTTCTTTATAAAAATATATGTATCTCTTTATTTCTCAAAAGGTCTAAGCTGGCTCAAGTGTAAGAGAAAAAGATAGAAATAAAGGATGCAGACAAAGACTGACAGAAGACTGCTATATTGACCCTTTCCTAATCCATGTTGTAACTCCATATTCAGGGCCTTATGTCCTTGCTTCTTTGACAAAAGATTTTCAACAGGGGTCCACCAAGGCCACTTGCCTCTCCCTAACCAAATGCTTGCTGGTCACTCACTAAACCTCTTGACTGCCTTACCATCTGACCGGGACTTCCTATTTGACTGTGTGTACCTGTATATATATATATATATAATTTCATCACACCTACACATTACGGTTGTCATTCTGGCTATCAACCCATATGACCTGCTTCCACTTGTTTACACAGGTGCATCCTGCAACTGATAGGTCTTTTGAGGGTCAAAATGCAACAATAAAAAGGGTAGCTATACATATTTTATTCCTTCATTATCAAATAAAGGCATCTTAACCCTTTTTTTGATGATTGGTCAAAATTTCTTTGAGAGATCTCAAGGACAAAGGGAAAAAATTATATTCTAAACAGTTGTACATGTATTTTCCGAGTCAGAAGTCAATTTTCAGCCCAAATAAAAACCAGGATTTTCAAGACAGGGAATTTGGAAATTGACAGACGACAATTTTATTACATCAACATTTTTAGAATATGAACTCAAGATATATAAAGCTTTGAAAATATCAAAATGCCAGGACATTGAATGCTAGTCCTCCAAAGATTAACTTGGTAAAATCTGTTTTGAATCAATAATATTCCTCAAAAAATGATAACATCCAAGAATCTTCAATTGAGGAGAAAATAAAATTTTTCTTTCAAAAATTGTAAGAATATACTTATATAATATATATATATATATATATATATATATATATATATATAAGTACACTCCTTACAATTTTTTGAGTCTTTGGTATAACTCAATCTAGGATTGAACACCAGACTTCTGAACCACTGGTAAACACTCTCACCATTATCCCAATGAGACATATATATATATATATATATATATATATATAGTACAATTTAATGGAGACTCAAACTCGGTTAAGTCGCCATAATAAATTTATTTCGGTGGAGAATATTACTATACTCCCAATCTCATCAGATGACTATTTACATGCTTCTCTCTCGTTGCAGAGTAGCGAATGTGGAACTACAGTTCTTATTCAGAAGATAAAATAAAGGAATTAAAAAATAAAAAAGTAAAATAAAAATTAGAAGAAAAAAAAAAAGGTGGAAATCAAATTACAAATTATTTCATTCATAGGTGTGAGCAGAAGGGGTTAACAAAATCATCCACAGACAGATGGTTTTGTTATATCACAACTCTTCAGTGTGGCTAAACATGCAAGACACTACAAGCCAAGATCAAAACCCACCGAAATTTTTATCAGGCAAATAACATACCACTAAGCTAAGCCTGCGACACTATATATCAAAGACCATCCAAATTAGATGAACAAAACATGCGGGACACTGCTGGAGAAGCAAGAACAAACTCATAATTAATGTTCTCCTATGGACCCTTCCAAAAGTGCAATTGTAGAACAGCCAGCTAGAACTGATCTACAACACCTCTGTATGGACACAGGATGTAGCCTGGAAAACCTGCCGGAAGCAATGGATGATAGAGACGGATGGCAAGAGAGAGAGAGAAATCCATGCAAGCAGCACAACATGATGATATATATATATATACACACTCACACACATATATGTGTGTGTGAGTAGTTTATATATACATGGTTATATATACATAACTGTGTTTACATAAAAACACACACACAAAATAAATGAAAAAACAAAATTACTTGTACAGTAAAAAAGTTGAAAAAATTTGACAATTTTCACAATTATCAATAACATGCCCTCTCATCTTTATAACTTGCTCTAATCGTTTTCTAAAGTTTTCAATGAGATTCAAACAAGTCTTTCCTGAGATTTTGTTCCATTCTTTAATGATTCCAAGTTCTAATTCATATAAGTTGTTCGCTGACCAATGATTTATTCAAACTTGCAATAGATTTTCAATAGGATTCAAGTCAAGGCTTATTGAAGGTCATGGCAGAACTGTAATTTTTTTCTGAAGCTACAAAGTCATTGATTTAGACATGTTTGGGATCATTATCTTGCTGGAAAGTAAATTACCACCCGAGATAAAGTTTTTGCATTGATAGTTGTAGATTTTCATCCAGAATTTTATATAGTCTTCTTAAGATTTCATTGTTCCTCTGATAGCAATTTATTGTCCAGTCCCTCCTTGAGTTAAAACAACCTCAGAACATCATCAAGCCACCTCTATGTTTTAATGTTGGCACTGTGATCTTTGGGAGAAGGAAAGCCTCACCTTTCTTGTGCAAAATCTTCTGTACATCGTAATGTCTAAGAAGCCCAGTTTTTGTTTCATCACTTAATCATAGTTGTTTCCAAAAAAATTTTTCTTTGTCCAAGAACCTTCTGACAAAAATAAATCAAAAAACAAAGTGACATGGTTTGTGAAGAGGAATTTGTTGTGGTTGGTTTCCATACAACCTATTTCTATTTAAACAATGTCATATAGTGTGTATACTTATACATCTATTCAAAACTTTTCACGAGATCTTTTAAAACAACTCTGACTTCCTATTAACTTCACAACACAGTTTTTATGTAGTTCTCAGTGACAACTTGGGTTTTCTTCCATACCCAGGCAAATACTCTGACATGCCAAACTGTTAAAACTTCTTTATAACTGACTGTGCCGTAGATCTAGGCATAGCACTATAACTATTTCCCGACTTGTGGAAGTTAATAAGAAAGTTCCTTTGTCTACCGATAATGTTGTTGATGAAAGAATAACAATGGTGACACCATTTACCATGTAATGATTTTGGCTGGAATTATTCTACGGAGTAAAAAGTCAAGAAGGCTTCACTGATGAAATCATTTGGTAAATTACTTATACTTACAGGAACCAATCAATTAAAACAATATTTTCTACAAAATGAAGAATTATGCTTTTGCATATTTTGTAAAATTCATCTGTCAATTTGTTATATTTAGGCTATTATCATGAAAATTGATTTTATATTCTTTTTTTGTGATTATTACCATGAAAACCATTACAAATTCAGGTATTAGACAATGAGAAATGGATGAAATATTAAAAATAGATGAGTGTAAAAAAAATTATGTCAATGAGTGTGCGTGTGTATGTGTATATAGACATATATATTCACACATTCATACATATATAAACATGCAGAGACATACACACACACACACAAATATATAGCAAATACAAGCATACATATGTACATAACAGATAAATATATATATAAAAAAGTATACATATATACACATCTATACAGATATATTCTTACATGCTAATATATATATATATATATATATATACATACACACAAACACACACACACACACACATATATATATATATATATATATATATATATATATATACACACACACACACATATATATATATACACACACACACACATATATATATACACAGACACACACACATATATATATACATACACACACACACACACACATATATATATACATACACACACACAACACCACACACACACATACGAGGTGCATAAGATAAGTTTCCAGACTTTTTTCGTGTGGGCACTTTATTGATAGTACACACATTAAAACTCTAGTCCCCCTCGAAGTAATCTCCTCCAGCTGCAATGCACTGG
>OY757914.1:26977835-26982835 GCA_963585895.1 Sepioteuthis lessoniana
ACTCCCAAGAACTTGTCGACGTCGACGTCGTCATTGTTCGTCTTGCTTAATCGAGACCCAATTCATCATTAGAAAAACAACATTGTCATAACGTCGGCTGCCGCCATCTTGGCTTTTATAAAGTTTGCTATGACGTCATTGCGATTCGTTGGAATCACTTCCGTTGACGTCATAATCAGTCTTCTTGTTTTGCACCCGCGCCGTTTTTGTTGGTGATGACAACAGCAGCGATTTGCCATCAGCGTCGTCAAAGATTCTTTATGATGATCATCGCTAGTAGTCTCCCCCTTTTCTTCCTCATCTTCTCATCCCTTTTTTCCTTCTCTAATCCTCTTGCTCTATATCATAACCATTAAAAAAACACTCCTCCTCCTCCTCCTCACCATCATCATCATCATCATCATCATCATCATCTTCTCCAATTGAGCAATCCTATTGTTTCAATCTTTTCCTCCTCTTTTTTTTCCTTTTTTCTCTTTCCCATCATTATAAGCATTAACATGTTTATTAGTGTAAAATTATTCCGATCAGAAGTATATATTTAGCTCATATCATCTTCATCAAAAATTGATTTATAATCAGTATAAAGGGATTGGGAAGGTTGTCTTGGGCCAAATTCTAAAGTTGATAGATTTTACTTCCTTGTAGAATCACCATTCGACCACATTTACACTTAACTGGGCTAAACAGCAACCACTGTCACTAACATGAAGCTAATCAGAAGAAAGGGCTTAAGAAGATTATGTTGCGCCAATCTTTAAAGAGAGTAAATCCAGCTCCCTTTAAGAAGCAGCTTTGAAAATCTTAAAATTCAACTGGGCTCAAATAACAAAGAAATAAAGCGGGAAATAAAGAATTATCTCAGTGACTTGACCAGGTAGATATTCATTAAGATAGACTAATTGTATTTGATGCTATATAAGACGCGGAAGTGTATAAAACGCACCTCGATTTCAACAAGGCAAATCAAGAAAAAAACAAAACAAAATAATATTAAACGTGATGAAATTGATATTATAAATATTATCAATAGTCACACTTTTAATCTACATAGTCGACCATAGTCGAGGGTGACCCGAAGACTCCCTTTTCGATAGCTACTACACCAAGGTGTAGGGGAGGGCGCTACTCCATTCCCAGGATTGCTCCACTTTACCCTTGAACCATACCTTATAATGCTGAGTGTTAAGCAAGGTGGTATCAAGTACCATTTTTAAAGTCTTTGGTATGACTCGACCTGGGATTGAAGCCTTTTAAATAATGAAAATAGATATATGAAAGTTACTTTAAAGTCTAAGCGAAGAGGAATTGCCTGATAGCTAATTTCGGCCTAATATTGTGAATTGGAGGTGTCCTCGTGGAGTAATGGTTAAACCGCTGCACTGCGGTAATCGTAGATACTGAGTTCGAACTCCACTCGTTCACTTTCGTACAAATACCCTTGGGAAGGATATGAACCCCCTAATCGTTCCACCCAGCTATGGTCTAAATAGCATCAGTACTGTTCTTCCAAGAAGGATGAATTAAGCATTAGATAACACATGAAGGTTGATATGCCATTAAACAAAAAAACCGAAACCGAACCGATCGCGAATTTTAAACTTATATAAGACCAGGGAAATTTTAGAAGATACTTTAATAAGAAAAAAATGCGCCTTATATGTTGTCAAATACTGTCATCTTGTAAAAGGTAAATAAAAAAAGACTGGCCAGAGGAGATGAGTCTGCCTTGAAAATGAGCATTCGAAATCCTATCCTAAAAAGTAAAGCTGAAATTTGCATTTTTTAAAAAATATCTAAAATACTTTGTATTTTGTACATGATAAACTGAAAAAGAAAGTTTATTGATTAGTTAATTGATTTTACGGGTGGTCATCCTTTATTAGATTATCTAATGCCGAAGTCAGTCTTTTTTCTTTTAAAAGTAATCATATAGTTTAAAGTTATCTGATAATCTTTTGATATTGATATTGATATAATTAATAATTACTTGAATTTATAAATTCAAGTAATTATTAATTATATCAATAATTTGCTTGCAGTTATTGGCCGAGTGGGTAGAGTGTTCACCAATGGTCCAGGAGACCTGGCTTCAATCCCAGGTTGCGTCATACTAAAGACTCAAAAATGGTACTTGATACCTCCTTGCTTAACACTCAGCAATATAAGGTACGTATCAAGGGTAAAGTGGAGCAATCCAGGGACAAGAGTAGCGCCCTATCCTACACCTCGGTGTAGTAGCTATTGAAAAGGGAGCTTCTGGTCTCCCTCGAGTACGGTCGCCAACTTTACTTAACTTTTATATAGTTTCAAATATTCCTATCTAATGCGAAAAATCTATGCACAAATTATATGGTTTAAAGTATTCCTACCACAGACTAATAAGTTGTACGCAATTATCTGGTTGGTTGGTTGTTTGAGTTTTATGGCATATCAACTTTTGAAGGTTATTTAACGCCAAATCTATTTTAATGAAAATAGTTCTATTTCAAACAATTTAGTTTAGGATAAGTATGCAGTTTAAATGTGAAAAACATTTCTATTTTAAGCTAATCAGTTTAGTCAGGCAGTTCTACAGTTAAATGTGAAAACAGTTCTATATTAAAGAATTCAGTTTAGTGTAAGTACAGTTTCAATGTCAGAAAAACGGTTCAATTTTAAATAATTCAGTTTCGAATAAGCACACAGTTTAAATGTAAGTACGTTTTAATTATCAAAAACATTTCTATCTCAAGCTATTCAGTTTAGTCAAACATTTCAGTTTAGCATAAGTATGCCGTTAGTTCTATTTAACCCATAGATAGGGCCCTATCAGGTGCTACCACGCCGCGCTAGAGTGGACCTGGGAGCAATGGCAATGAAGGGGCGCTCCGCATCCCCCAAAGCTCCAGCATTACTGGAATATCACCATCAGATTGTTTAGTGTCATATATAGGGCACTCTAGTTTTGAGAATATCAAACAATACTTATTAAGTCAAGTAACTGGTAACAATACTATACAAACAATTATAGTTTAAAGTAACTGTCCTCAATACAATTTGCACACAATAGTAAAGTTTCAAGTATCCCTATCAAATACTAATAATTTCCAAACATATATATTTGACTCGCAGATTGGACAGGTCCAGATTAGAGTGGACTGAATAGTAATAATAATAAAGAAGTGACTTCACTCCTCCAAGAGATCCAGAACTGGAATCACAACAGGAATCAGTTTCGTGTCACATTGAGGACTATATTTTATTTACTGGGATCATATGAATCTGCAGGGGATGCATTCGGTATAATCCAAGTTATGTCGATAGGCAGAAGAAGAAAGACAAATAAAGAACACACACACACACACACACACACACACACACACACACACACACACACACACACACACACACACAAGAATTATCGCTGGTCAGAAATTAATGATTTAAAAAAAAAAAATTATTGCGTTGTTTTTCAAAAATACAAAAATACACAGGAAATGATTTTTATTGAAATATATTTCAAATAAGATAATAATTGTCAATAATCACGAATTACTGGAAATATTACACAAATAATAGAACTATTATATGCATAATATAAGCATTTACTCTAAAATACACCGTAAATAGCATTTCTACAGAAATGCATTACGAATAATTTTATAATAGAATAGTGAATTTCTAAAGTAAAATTATTTGTAATATACAAATGATTTTACCTTAGAAATTCATTGCAAAGGATGTAAAAAGATAAAGTCATCGTTCAGATATTAATGCTGTATTACTGAGGGAATAGAGTTGCCGCATGTATAATATATATATATATATATATATATATATATATATATATATATATATATATATATATATATATATATATCATAGAATTGCACTGGATATATTTTTACATAAGAAATGCTCTGCGAATAGTTTACTGTAGAAATAGATTTCAAATGAGATAATGAGGTATTGTCTCGGGTCAGGAATAAAGGAGAGAATTACAGATTATAGAGCTATTTCAAGCATTATGTACTGCAACTGGTTTTATGATAGAAATACCTACACATGAATTTACTTTTAAAAAGCGTTTTTAGAATAGATGCCTTATTCTAAAAAGAAAGCGTGATCAAAACCTTTGAATTAATTCATACGCAATGAAAAAACTTAGTGAATTGCAATATATACCATAAAAATGCGTTCACTTTACATTAACAACAAACGATTCTATTATTTCTATTGGTGCATTATGCAATTAAAATACGTAATATAAGGTATCATTATTTATCAAAGACCCTCAACATTGAAAATTCAAAGCCAAAAGCAAATATGCGACTCTATACCCCAAAAGAAATGACCTTTACACCCCAAATTGAAACTGCACCACGTCTACACCTGAAATAAAATCGAATCATCTCTACACCCCAAAATGAAATTGTATAACGTCTACATCCCCCTAACAAAAAATTGCGTCACCTTTATCCATAGCCATCAAAATGCATCAGGTTTACACCGAAAAAAATTGCATAATCTCTACACCCCAAAATGAAATTGTATAATGTCTACATGACACCCCAAAATTGCATCACCTTTCTACACACCCACCAAAATGCATCATGTTTACACCTCAAATAAAACTGCATCATCACTAAACCCCAAAATGAAATTGTATAATATCTACGTCCGCCCACCAAAAAATTGCATAACCTTTATCCACACCCATTAAAATGCATCATTTTTACACCCCAAATTAAATTGCATCATCACTAAACCCCAAAATTAAATTGTATAACGTCTATATCCCCCCACCAAAAAATTGCATCACCTTTATCCACACCCATCAAAATGCACCACGTTTACACCTCAAATTAAATTGCATCACTTCTACAATCCGAATAAAATTGCACCATCTGTACATTTCAAAATAACATTACCTCTATACCCGAAAAAAAATTTCATCACCTCTACACCTCGGATAAAATTGCATCATCTCTACACCCTAAAATGAAATTTTATCATCT
>OY757914.1:26987835-27125335 GCA_963585895.1 Sepioteuthis lessoniana
TATGAACCTGAGAGTGATGACTATGAAGAGGTACTCCGCTTTCTCCGAATCTCCAGCATTACAGGAACCATACTATGAGATTTTATAATGTCATCATCAGGACGCTCTTTGGGAGGGGTCTTACCTCTTTGCAAAGAAGCAACCTTAGCCGACTGGACAATTGCGTAGTTGTTCATTATATTTTTATTCACAAATATGTGATATCAAGCATCCCTATCTAATGGTACTAATTTTCAAACTGATCTTTTTAACCTATGGATGAGACCCTGACAGGTACCACCACCTCGGATCGGAGTAGACTAGGTAGTGATGACCATGAAGGGATATGTCACTCTACCCAGGCCTCCAGACCTGGAACTTTACCATCCGATGCTATTTAGTTGATTATTTTGGCAAGGGGGAGTATTACCCCTTTACAGTGCACGTATTCCAAGTCTGAACGACAGGACGACATAGTCAGCCTTTTGATAGAAGCCAGGATCATCGTGTCCAAAGTCAGGAATGACCTCGGTGATACACACTAAGTTAGCGTTATTTGTAATATCGCAAAGGTCACTAGCAACGAGAACCAGGTCAATTCGCCCCACCGCAGGATCTCAGGGTCAGTGATACCGCCTACATGGCGTTAAATAAGCGGTCAAGATCTAATCGAATGAATGACACTAGGGAGACAGTACGCGTTGCAGAAGGATTTTGTTCCGCCCTGCATGGTCTACGTGACCCAGCAGTGGCTGACCGAGAATCAGCAGAATCTCGTCACTCACAAATTATGGACTGCTTGCTCTCTTGATCTTATAAAACCTGGACTACAACTTCTGGGGCATCATAGAGAGAGAAAGAGAGACAGAATGAGAGAGAGAGAGAGAGAGAATGAGAGAGAGAGAGAGAGAGAGAGAGAGAGAGAGAGAGAGAGAGAGAGACTATACTCCACAATACTGAGGAATCTGTGCAGGCAGTAGTCGTGGACAAAATGGCCACCAGGAATGCGAGCCACGTGTTACGAATTGGCTGACTCTTCCGGAGCCATATTGAGGTCTATGGTGGGGTTATTGGATAATATGTTTTTTTTTTTAGTTTTCCTAAACTCAAGGAGTGATCTATGGTATTGGTCAATTAACAGGCAAGTTGGTCCCCACTTCCCGATTCCAGAGTTGTATGGAATATTTGAACTTAAAATGGATAAGGAGGGTCTTATTTAACCAAAAACTAAATGAAATTGGTACCTGAAAGAGTGCCATCATTGTGTGGGTCGAACGGCGCAACCATTGGGAGGAAAATTACTCAGAAAATCACTTTCAACTTACAGATTTCTTGGTTAATAAGCAAACCTTGGTAAAGGTTAGCATTTAAACTCCATTGATCTCAAGGATTGTTTTAAGGACACAGGAAGGTGGAGATGTAGAATAGGGTGCAGTAGACTACCCAGATGTGCCCGGAAAATTTTACCTTAAAATTAACTAAAAGGTCAAATTCGTTCAGAGCAAATTGAGGAAGAGGAAGAGTAGAAGGAAGAGTGAAGGAGTTTCTTTCCGATACCCAGAAGAGTATTTACAATTTTTGGAAGAAACTCAGGACACATTTCTCAGAAAGCAAATAATATTTCTTTAGTTTTGTGAATTGTGAGTTCGATCCTGACTCGGCATCTCCATATTGATAACTTAGTGGAAAATCTTAGATCTGCTTGTTTTTTTTTTTTTGTTTTTTTTTTATGTTTTTTTTTTCATGCTTCCGATGATAAAGTTTAGCAAGCCACAAAAGTAAACCCTACTTTAAAGTTCACGCGCATTCGAACGGGTAAATTGTTCTCAGGGAGAAGCATTACCCCCTTACACTATCTGCCACATTCTCTGAAATCGGCAAAGCTGAGTTAATTCCTGAGCTCAGTTTATTCCGGGAAGCGGAATGTCAAGAGGATCAAGTATTTTTAATATGAGTCGCAATTTTTGCATGGCCCCCATCTACTATAAAACACGACTGCTGTCAGAAATATACATCTACCAAATCTATTCGACAAAGTGAAAATTTTTACCAATTAAACTTAACTTAGTTTGATAGCTGTCGAAGAACGCTGATATAATTCAAGCGAAAGCTTGGTGTTTGAATTCTTCATTTGGCGCAACACAATTCATTTAGCTAATGTAGACAAGTGCCTGAACAAATTAAATTTCATATATATATATATATATATATATATATATATATATATATATATATATAACTAAAAACTCAACAAACTGTCATTTAGCTTTTATAATTTGATTTCAGCGAGCAACTCAGTAAGAGAAAGCTGCTTCTTCGGATAGCCATCGCACAATGGAGAGAGAATAAAAGTTGATATGTTTTCAATGGACTCTTACACGTTTTAAAAACAAAAAAAGGTCAGTGGAACAAAAAGAATTGGGCTAGAAGTTAGTTTCAAAAACGGATATAATGTCATTGTCTGATGTCATATACCCTTTTGTTGAGTTTTTCAATTATATAGAAATTTGCTCGGTAAGAATTTTATATTTTGATTATCAAACATTGAGCACTCCTCAACATTTATAAGAAGCCTCTAATATATTCTCTAATAGAATCATTTCTCACTCATCTTCTTTGGATATTATATATATATATATATATATATATATATATATATATATATATATATATTTGGTCCAGTTAAACCGGAGTTGGGAGGAATTCCATCAGGACAAGAAGTTATTCAAGCATGAATATTTAAAATTTTCCAGGTAAAGAGTCTATTCAATTTTTTTTATCCAAAATGATCTGAAGAAGTCCTGTTACTTTTTTCGTGTTTTTGAAAACCTCAAAAATGCGTAACAGGATTGAAATAAATTTATAATCCTATGTGACCGGTTTCGTTGTTTTTCTTAAAGAAGTATATATATATATATATATATATATATATATATATATATATATATATATATATATATATATGTATGTGTGTATGTATGTATTTCCCAAACTTCTCCTCCACGAGCAGGATGCAAAACAAGGTCAATTTGAAGCGGAGTCCAACGAATGTGAATTCAGAGTTTTCCTTCTCTTAGACTTGTTGTCGTTCCAGGCCAATGAGTCCAGTCTGCTTTATTATTAATTATACCGAGAGAGAAAAAAGATAGTTTTTGACCTTTTCCAAAGGAATAAGGGAACCGCAAATAAGTTGCCAATTTCATTTCGTACGACGAAAACCGTAACGCCCAACGTATATGCATATAGATATTCCGTTTTTAGAAAATTTAAATATTTTGAAGTTGATTGTTAGTAGATTATGCGCATGCGTGTGTTTTAAGCGCACACGGATATATGTGCATTTGTGTGTAAGTCGTGCGTGTGCTAGTTGCTTTTTATGCTTATAGACGCAGATCGGATTAGTCATTTGGTCGGATTATTGGATTTAATCGATTATGGTGTCACGTGATTAGATCATGCCATAACTGCCGAACCAAACAATTCTGTCCCACTCGTAAGACATCTTAAAAAAAAAAAAAACAACTTTTCAAACGTCATACATAAATTGAGAGAATCTTAAACAATGAAGAAATGTGAATCGAGCATTTTCTCGAATTTCAGTTGGATTACATTTACACCCCCCCCCAAGAACAGTCTTAATGAAAATTCATATTTATATATTTTTCGCGGATTTATTCGGTCATCACTAAATAAAGATGTAGAAGATGACTACGGAGGTTAATACATATGAGAAGAGAGAGAGAGAGAGAGAGAGAGAGAGAGAGAGAGAGAGAGAGAGAGAGAGTAGGGGGTTGTTTCTCTACAAACCTATTGAAATTTTCCTTCTTGTTTTTTTTTTTTTTCATTTTATATTTAATATCTTGTTTTTGTCAGTTTTCGTCGTCTCTTCTCCCTTGAGCGTTAGATCATTTTTAACATCATTCATCATTACATTTAATTATTTCCTTCTTTTTTCGTTTAGTTTTCTTTCCTTTATGCTTTTATTTTCTTTCTTTCTTTCTTTCTTTCTTTCTTTTTATATTCCAGGCTTTTTTACTTTTTTGTTTTTTTTACCTTCTTTTTAGCTTGCTTTCTTTTTTGCTTTTTTATTCCATTTCCAGTTTCTTTCTTTCTTTCTTTCTTTCTTTCTTTCTGTCTTATTTTTACATTTTTACATTAAAGAATGTTAAATTTTCATTCTTTTCTACTCTCTCTTTCTTTTTAAATTTTCATTATTTCTTCTGTTCTGTCTTTTCTTTCCACTTCCATTTTTTATTTTCTTCTTTTCTTCCTTATTTTTTTTGTTTTTCTATTCATCAGCTAATCTCTGTCTTTCTCTCTCTCTCTCTCTCTCTCTCTCTCTCTCTCTCTCTCTCTCTCTCTCTGTCTATCTATCTATCTTTTCCTCTATCTTTTTCTTCTTTATTGCTTTCTTCATTTCTGAGTTTTTCTTGTATTTTGCTTGTTCACTTGTGATGTTTGTTTGCTTGTTTTTCTTTTCAAAATATTCTCTTCTTCCTCCAAATTGATCCGCTTTCACTGTTTCCGTTTATCTTTATTATTCATTTTCTTTTACACTCAACCGTTCGTATTTTTCTTCTTCTTCTTTTTATTGTGTTATTTTTCCTCCTTTTTTTTTTTCGTTCTTATATTTCTTCTCACTTCGTAATTTGTCTTTCTTTTCTTCGGTTTTTTTTCTTCGATTGAGTCTCTTTCTTTTCTGTTTTCTTCGCTTCTTGGTTATTTTCTGTATTTTTTCTTTCTTTCTTTCTTTCTGCATTCCAAAATCTTACCTCTCTCATAAATTTCACCAAAACGGAACTTGAATGTAATAATAAAATTCTTTGAAGGAGTATTTAAAAAATCAGACAAAAAACAAAATAAAAAAGACTTATCGTCGATGCTGCCGTCGTCGTCGTCATTTGCGTGTAGTTTCTGAAAGGACACGCAGTGTTGTTCCATTCAGGACAATTGCACTGTTGGAAGCGCCAACAATTCATCATGCCATGCAGCAACGAATCATGTCCATAATTCCAATTCTTTGCTTTGACACACACCACGTCATGTTGCACTGAATAAAAACAACGCACAGCTACTCCAAAATTCCTCTCTCCCACTTAAACATTTTGCCTGCTACCTCTGTTAAGCTTTCTCCTTTTTCTGTCAACATTACTTTTAATTACTTTAGCCTTCTTCTTCTTCTTCTTCTTCTTCTTCTTCTTCTTCTTCTTCTTCTTCTTCTTCTTCTTTTTTTCCTCTATTTCCAATTCTTCCCCTTCTTCTTCTTAAAATTTCTTTCTTCTCTTCCTCCTCTTTTTCTTCCATCGTCATTTCTTCATTTCTTCAGTTCTTCTTTTTCTTCTTCTAAACGTCTTTCTTCTTCTTCTTCTTCTTCTTCTTCTTCTTCTTCTTCTTCTTCTAGACTTTCTTCTTTTTCCATCTATCAAGTCTCTCTGTCTGTTCACTGAAGTTGATACTAGGTTACACCAATGGAACTCTCAGTAAGGACCAAATTCGCTACCCTAATAATTGATATGAGAGACCGACTTTTTATCCATTTTAAACCGACAACGAAAAGCCTCTCTCGAACTTGTGTCTTTGTGTTTTTATTTTGTCTCCTTTCAATTGTATTTTGTCTATTTGCTCTTTTTTCCTTTAATCTGTTTTTATTCTTGTTTCTTCGAACATTTCCAACACCTTCAGGGTGCGATGGGTCAATTGTTGTCTAAATTACGCCAAAGTAAAAATAACACTGACATCTCACAATATCCGATGCATTTACCAATATCAAATGAACATGTCTTCAAATACTAGAGATTAAATTTATCCAAAGAAATCGCCATTGACTTCAACCACAGCTCCAGGCAACTCCAAAATTTCTTGCAAATCTTCCCGATGGTTTCTTTGTTTAAATTGGTATATGCTGCCGTTATACTTACCTTCAGTTTATCTTTGGTGTGGCACAGAGTTTTCTTGGTCTCAGACTCAAACATGCCCACACACAATAATTAAGGTTATTGCAGTCCGGAGAGTTATCTAGCCAGATAATAAGAATAAAGTGGTCACAGAAATTTTCTCACAGCCAAAACTGAGGCGCAGAGCCTTATTACTAGACATAGGTTTTCACAACAGCCCGCATCTCGATCCAGGTAAGCAGTATCTCTTCCAGGCACTTGATGTAGGCCTTTGTTTCGCGTCAAAGATGAATACAAGCATCACTTCCCCATCACTAGTGACACCTTAATTAACATGTTGATGATTAGGTGATTTATTTCCATCAATATGAATATGAATCCGTCGTCATATTGTCACCCAAATACGCTGAAATCCCATTGGCTGATCCTTAGTGAATGCCACACAGTATAGCATATCGTTTCAAAATTTCTGGAGGAATGAATTACGTCATGGTACTGCATTCCTTGCAGACAGTGCCCAACTGACTCTCGTTTGCTGTATAAAAGACAAGCATACGCGAAATTAATAATTTAAAATGTCGACAATTACTCATGTCAACCTGTTTATTGAACATTTTTTTATAAATACTATATAAAATAATATTCTATATCGAAGCAAGTTTTTTTCCACTAGCGTTTGCTTACGGTCTTTCACTAGAGTGTGAATGACAGCAACTCTTCTCATGTCTTCAGGACTCTTCTCAGTATTCATGCCGATTTCAACATTGCTCTTGTTTGGATGGTCTAGACTCGTCCTCCAATTTCCAACTCTTCCAGCCTTCTATCCAAGTTTTGCGGGGACTGCTCCAAGTGCTCCAGTTACTCTTGATATCACCATCACCCTCATGTTCTATAACTCTTTAGTTTTATGGTAAGATCCATCTACTTGTCTCTCTTTTCACTTTCTTTTTCATTCTGTGGTCTTTTTTTTCTTATCACAAGGAGATCTGTTTGAATCTCAAAATCCAGATAATTTTGTGCGTCTCATTCTCCAGATCGGATTCTGGTTTGTGAATATTATCATTATTATCATAGTTATTATTACTAGATAACCCAGGGAGTTTGATATTCAATTAAACAAAGAAACCAAACCAAACCAAACCATATATTCTTTATTTGAGCTTTAAATAACCTGAGAAGTGTTCAGATACTGTTGAATTATCAAACTAAATCAAACCAAAGAAAAATTAAACCTAAATCAACACATTGCTTTGTATAGAAAGGCATAATAATGATTAATTCGAACTAATTTATTGTTTCGTCTTTAATTTTGATTTGCTTTCTTACGGTAACTCATTTTGGGCAAGTGGGAGTACCTGTTACGGTTCGATCAATCGGTCTACTAGAACTTTTCAATCATTTAGAAAAGATTATTATTATCAGTTATTTGAAACTGTACAGCTGTGCTCAAATTGTTAGTATTAGATAGGAATACTTGATAAAGAGGATTGTTGATATTGAATAGCAAAATTTGAAACCAACCAATTTTGTGTTGAGAAATGAATGATATCAAACAGAATTATTAGTGTTAAATTGCAACATTGAAACCTTTTAACTTTGTGCAAACAAATGAGCTCTAACGCGTTTTTAAAAAGTTGCCTCAAATTTATTCGCTTACAATATATATATATATATATATATATGTAGTAGAGGTGCCCGTGTTGTAATGGTTATTGTCATAGGAAATGGACACGGCGACACGAGTTCAAATCCTGGACGAGACTGATTGCATTTTACATAGCACTAATACCCTTGGGAAAGTTATTAATCCAATTATTCTCCTTCCAGCTGTGGGTAAATAGTAGGACAGACTGAGTTCTGCAGCCTTGGTGAGGCAACTAGTCTAGGAGAAGGAAAACTCTGAATTCAAACCTGTTAAACTCCGCTTAAAAAATTGACCTTGTGTCATATCCTGTCCGAGTGGAGTGGTTGGTAAATATGATATATATATATATATATATATATATATATATATATATATATATATATACCATGGGATGCAGTATGATGGATTTGAAGTGAGGAGGATGAACAGATGTTGGGTCAACACTGCGCTTCATCATATGCTGGGCGGAAGAACCTCATAGTTCAACGGCCTGGATCAAATAGTTAAATAAGGAAACTATTGCGATTCATCTATAAAGATAGTGTCTACTGATGAGAAAAAACAGCCATCTCAAGATTACCATGATTGACGACTCTATGATCTTTCTCTCTCTCTCTCTCTCTATATATATATATATATATATATATATATATATTAGAGGATTCGGTATTAAATTACCCACAAAGATTGGTATGACATGAAACATCAACCAACTTATCATCTAGTACGTCATATTTGCTATAACGTAGAAGAGACCGTTTTGGAGACAGCAAAAAGATTACATATTCCTATTTCACACGCACTTTTCGTTGTCTTTGCGATTCCATTTTTTTTTTACTTACGTTTCTACAGGTTTCATATTTTTTTCTTTTCAAATTCGTCGTCACTTTCCTCTAATTTATCTACTCTCACTTTACGCATATCTTTTTTTTTTTTTTTTAATTCTGTGGATTTCTTTATACGTCTCTTATTCTTTCTACATACTTGTTTCGTATCTATCCCGACGTCTTATCACCACACCACGTTTATTTCAGCCTTATCTCTTCGTTCTTTTTTTTTTCTTCTTCGCTCTTTCATTTTCTCTTTCTTTTCTCCGCCCTTTTTTTTTTCTTCTTCGCTCTTTCATTTTCTCTTTCTTTTCTCCGCCCTTTTTTTTTCTTCTTCGCTCTTTCATTTTCTTTTTCTTTTCTCCGCCCTTTTTTTTTTCTTCTTCGCTCTTTCATTTTCTCTTTCTTTTCTCCGCCCTTTTTTTTTCTTCTTCCATCACACAACGATGCATTCTCTTTTAACCTCCTATTTTCTCTCTTTCATTGTTCACTTCCCTCAGCTCTCTTTCTCTCACTTCCTCTTCTGCATACTTCTGCCACTTTCACATCCACTCTCAGATAAACCGGAAAGAACCGGAAGTCTTGACACAGGCAAAGGCTGATTATGAAACAGAGAAGAATTTCTCTCGAGGAAGTGATTAGTCGAGTCACTCGTTCTGACGTCATTCGGTAATTTGCCCTTTGAAAAAAAAAAAAAAAAAGAACAGAGATATAAAAAGAAAGAAAAAAGTGGTTCCGTTTCAGTGACGTCAGTTTGATCAAAGGGAGACAATCGCCAAAGTGACAGCCATAGCATAATGGGCCAATCTGAAGTGGAGGAAAAGAGACCCGGCCATGACAGCTATCAAAGCTGCGATCCATTTTCGCAATATGGCGGAACTGTCTTGAAAGAGGAGATAACTCTTCCACGAAAACTTTCAAGGAAAGGTTACCTTGCCTCCTTTAATCATAGGGAACGTTTTTGTTTTATTTTTGTCCTAATTTTCGTATTTGTTGCTCCTTCATTCTCTTTCTGCACACACACGCGTGCAAAAAAATATATAAATCCTTTAAGAGCCTTGTATTTGAACAAAGATAAAATCAGTTTTTATTGACAACAAGTATTTACGGCATTATTATCATAATCATCATCATCGTCATCACGTGTTAACGTCACAGATTGAGTTAACTCATGGTTACCATTCCTTCTTATCGGCCATCACTCTTGTTAAGTCCTCTAGATAGTATCTAGTGTCCGCGTAGTGCGAAGAATATAAACTTTGGATAGAAAACACTGGTTTGTCCAAATACAGGAGTTCATTGGAGAATGCTCTTATTAGTTCGTCTTTACTTTTCTAGCGATGCTGTGCATGTCTGGAGATCGACCTCGCTTTCTATGATGTTGTAGTACAGCATGTTAGGTTTGGTTTCTTTGTTTAATGGCATTACAACCTTTGTAGGTTATTTAATGCTATTCTCCTAGAAAAACAGTAGTGGTACTGTTTAACCCATAGCTGGGAGGATAAGGAGGGTCATACTTTACCAAGGATATTTGTCCGAAAGTGAACGTAATAGCTCGACTGGAGTACGAACTCGCTTACTACGATTCCGCAGTCCATCGCTTTAACCATTACACCACGAGGACACCCCCACAGTATGTTAACTTCGATGCCCATAATTTCGCTGACATTTGTTCCTTTCAAGGATATTTAATCCATATTTCTCTTTTCAGTTTCTTATTTTCTTTCGTATATTTAATTAGATATTAGAGAAAGACACTTCATTTCTTAAGATTCTGTGATGTGATTTACTATTTACAAAAATGTTTTCGTCTGGTACATGGCTAGAAAGGTAGTGCAGATTATGAGAATCTAATTCACTTCAGTAACAATGATACAATAGTAACTGAAGAATGCAAGGCATAATTTGTTGGAAATAGACTCGACAAATTCAAATCTGGGTTTGTTTGCTTGTTTAATGGCATGTCAACTTTCTTGGGTAATTTAATGTCAGATCATTCCTTTTAGAAAAATAGTAGTGGTAATATTTAACCCATAGCTGGGAGAATAAGGGGGTTCATACCATTCCCAATGGTATTTGTCCGAAAATGAATGTAATAGCGCGACAGGGGTTCGAACTCGCTTACTACGATTCCGCAGTTCAACACTTTAACCATTACACCGCAAGGAAACACTCTGAAATCTTCCATGAAGTAGTTTGGATTTTTCATCACACTTATGCTCGGTGGAAAAGTATTAATCCGCCTTTTCTTTGCAAAGCTATGAATAAATAGTAAGACAGGCTTGGTTCTTTTGGCAACTTATCTGGGAGAAGGAAAATTATAAATTTAGAACTCGAGGAATGCTGGTAAGAGAATCTGTGGCATACTTGAGCACCCAAGCGTGTATTAGATAGAAAAAGAATTTTTTTGTGAGTGGGGGCATTTGTTTTATGGCTCATCAACATTTGTAGGTTATTTAATGCTCCAACCTTTTAAAAGAATATCAGTACTACTCTTTTCCCATAGCTGGTGGGGATAAAGAGGTTCTTTTAATTCCCAAGAGCATTAGTCTGAAAGTAAACGTAATTGCTCGACTGGCGTTCGAATTCCCGCCGATGTTACCGTAAAGCACGTTAGCCACTATACCACGAAAATTTCCTATATATATATATAAGGAGACAAAGTAGGAACAACAAAATTGGCAAATCAATATTACCATAAAATAATTAGTCGTTTTAAGTTTAGGGACTTTGGATCACGAACGAATCTCGTAAATTAGTACTAAAGTTAAATCTCAGAAAACAAGATTTCCCCATGATAAAATCAGTTGGAGTCTCACATAGTGTTTAACATATGCTATTGTCCCCGATACGCTTTGTTCCACGACTTGAATGAGTCGCGATGAAAAAAGAAGTCAGTAAAAATTCAAGATGAAACAATAAACTAGTTGAAATTATAAATTATACTGAACTTGAGTACATATCAGCATTACTGTATTTTAGTGTACATTTTTATTTGGTTTTATTTAGTATGCTTAATTTAACGGCATGTCAACATCTCTTGGACTATTCAATGTCTAAATAAAGAATTACATGGTTTCGAAGAACCATTCCTATAAGTTTAAGTAACTATTTTTAATTCAAAATTTGTGTACAGTTATGTAGTTTCGAGTATTTCTATCTTTTACTCCTGATTAACAATTGCTTTGTTTTAAATATGAAAATTAAAGGAAAAGAAAAGAGAGATATGAAAATCAAAGAAAACGAGAAATCGAAAAGAGAGACAAGTACTGGGACCTTGCCAGGGAACTAAAATGCTGTGGAACATGAAGTGTGACAGTGATACCAATTGTAATTAACGCACTAGGAACTTTCCTAAAGGCTTGTAAAGAGGATTGAAAGAGTTGGAAATCGGAAGACGATCCGAAACTATTCAGACTACAACATTGTTGAGATCGGCCATAATACTGAGAAGAGTCCTTCAGACTTGATGAGACTTGTTGACATTCAGAATCCAATAAAAGACCACCCGCTTACGCTAATGTGAAGGACTCACAAGAAGTGAATAGCACAGGACAATGCCATAAGAACCAATCATATCAAAGCGAGGATTGATAAGACGCAACAAAACAGTAAATGTAGGCTCTGCGGTGACAGAGACGAATCGATCAATCACATAATAAGCGAATGCAGCAAATTAGCACAGAAGCAGTATAAGGCGAGACATGACTGGGTCGGCAAGGTGGTCCACAGGGAAATGTGCAGGAAATTTCAATTCGACCATACAAACAAATGGTATATGCACAACCCAGCACCTGTCCTAGAAAATGACACGCATAAACTCCAATGGGACTTTAACATACAAACGGATCACCTAATCCCGGCCAGAAGACCAGACCTCATAATAATCAACAACAAAAAAAGAAAATTTGAAAAATTGTCAACTTTGCTGTCCCGGCGAACCACAGAATAAATCTGAAGGAATGAGAAAAGAAGGATAAGTACCTCGACCTTGCTAGAGAATTGAAAAAGCTGTGGAAAATGAAAGTAACGATTGTGCCAGTTGTGATTGGTGCGTTAGGCACAGTAACAAAAGGATTATTAAAAGGCTTGGAAGACTTGGAAATTGGCGGACGGGTAGAGACTTTCCAAACGACATCATTGCTAAGAACGGCCAGAATCCTGAGACGAGTCCTGAAGACTTGTGGAGACTTGCTGTCAATCAAACTTCAGTGAAAAACCACCAACTAAAACTGATGTGAAAAACTCTAAATGAGTAAATAATAATAATAATACAGAATCCCTCCTAATAGCAACACAAAACAACGCCATAAGAACCAAACATATCAAAGCGAGAATAGATAAGACTCAACAAAATAGCAAATGTAGGCTATGCAGTAACAGAGATGAAACTATCAATCACATAATAAGCGAATGCAGCAAATTAGCGCAGAAGGAATATAAGACTAGACACGACTGGGTCGGTAAGGTGATACACTGGGAGATGTGCAAGAAATTTGATTTTGACCAGACCAACAAATGGTATATCCACAACCCAGCAACTGCCCTAGAAAATGACACACATAAACTCATATGGGACTTTGACATGCACGGGATCACCGAATCTCGCCTAGAAGATCAGATCTAATAATTATCAACAAAAAAAAAAAAAAAAGAAAAAGAAGAGAAATAGCAAAATTGTCGACTTTGCTCTCCCGGCTGATAATTTCAACTTGTTTATTGTTTCATCTTGAATTTTTACTTGCTTCTTTTTCATCGCGACTCATCCAAGTTGTGAAATTTTTAGATTAAAACTGAAAGAATGTGAAAAGAAGTGTAAGTACCTCGACCTTGCAAGGGAATTGAAAAAACTATGGAACATGAAGGTGACAATTATCCTAATTGTAATTGGTGCTTTTGTTACAGTAACTAAAGGATTACTTAAGGGAATGGAGGACTTGGAAGTTGGCGGACGAGTGGAGACCATCCAAACTACAGCATTATTGAGAACGGCTAGAATACTGAGAAGAGTACAAGAGACTTGAGGAGACTTACTGTCACTCAAACTCCAGTGAAAGACCATCAGCTAAAACTGATGTGAAAACTCAGAGTAAATAATAATAATAATAATAATAATTGTTCCTCACGGAACTGCTCCTCTCCTTATGAGAGTGATATCAATTTGGTTGGATAATATCACCTAAAGGAGACAGCAAAAATCATAAAAAAGTATAGAATATATATAATCAAAAACTTCCCTCACCCTAGGTCTTGGGTAAAGAATTTTTAGTCATTGAAAAATAGCCTAAAAATTAGATGACATAATTATAAGAGACATGTTATAATATATCTTCATAAAATTAACTTTGGAGTAATAGCCAGTAAAATCTTAAATATTTTTGATATACTGTGGAATATAAAGTTGACAGTGATACCAATTGTAATTGGTACATTTGGAACGATCCTCTATGGAGGCTGGAAGAGTTGGAAATTGGAGGACGAATTTGTGTGAAAAATTTGAAAGAAATAAGTCGTTTGAATAGTAAGGGTTTTTTTTTTTTTTAAATAAATTTGCGTTTCGTTCATTGTTTTTTTTTTCTTTCTTGCTAAATACAGATTCATCCCCGCTACTATTTTTTAACACACCTTATAAAACGTATTCACTTAGATACTCAGTGCATATTTTGAGGAGATATATTAATATATGTATTGATAGATATAACTCTGTTTTCAACAGCTTGGTATAATAGATAAAAGACACATATCAACGACTCAGTCTACAGAGGTTAGTCTTCCAAATACAGATTCAAACGAAGAGATATAACAATAATTAAATGAGAATCTTATCAAAAACACGATAAGGTAACTATAAGTATCAATCATAATAGTGATCATCAGTTTTTCGCTTATTTCAATTTATTCATGGCAGCAAATTACACGAACAAGGATGTAACTGAGACAACTAAAGAAGAAGAAGAAGAAGAAGAAGGGAAAAATCAAAGAAAAATACCCGCTGAAAGTTAGAATAAACCCTAAAACTGCAAGATGATTAATTTGTTTTGTTTGGAATCCAAGAAAATTACTAAAAATATAAATACAAGGCAATTCTTAGAAGAAACATTGAAAAAGGGAGAATCATTGAATAAAAAGAAGTAAGAAAGAAATATAAAAGAAACAACAACAACAAAAAAGTGTAATATAATAGCCGAGGGATTTCGGTTAATGCCTTTGGGTTTAGTTAGGCTGAGAACCTTACGGCTCAGCACATGGGTTAGTTAGGTGCAACCTTGATGCAGGTGGTAATGCGTGCGCGTGCACAGAGCGGACATGTCACTCAGAGATGTCACAATAGCCTGAGATGATAAAACGGGTGACAAAGTGCGGGTGACGTCACGCACCGGAAACGCGCGGAGGATTTGGGGGATTTCGAAGAAAGTTAGAGAGTTGAAACTAGACGTCGAACGAGGAGGTTCGACCTTTGGGGCTCGCTGAGGCGAGACGAATTTGCGCGCTATGGGTGCCGCACGAAATAGAGACCAGATGAAGAAGCCAGCATAAAAAGATTGTGTCTCTCCTCCTTATGTCGAAACCTTTAACTCAAAAGTAATAAAAAGGTTTTGTACCTGAACAAAGAAGTTCTTACGTGTTTTCGAATTTCGAGATTCCTATGTTCTCTATGTATATATGTTACCAACATTCGATGTCCATTTCGCACATGGCCGTATCTGGCTATGTAACAAAAGGAAAGAATAGAAAAAGAAACAAAAAATAAAGTAACAAAGTTTCTACAATAGTTTTTTCCTGTTCGAAGTGATGTTCAAATTATGAAAAGACTAACCACTAATAATAAAGACTCTGGTACGCCTTCTATCAGATTAAACAATACTAGCAAACATGCAAATTATACCTATTGACATTTAATTCCTTTCTATTTAACTCTAACCCCCACTAAAATTCATTTTGATCACAAGCACCCCCCCATATATATATATATATATATATATATATCCTTTTATCTCTTTATTGCTCGAGTTGTGTGATGCTTTTTACATTTTTGTCCCCAATGCAACTCCACTACGTTCTCAATCCTGCCTTGATTCTTCATGAGGGCCCGAATCGATTGACTATTTTGTCTTCCCACCATCAGCGGTGTGTATGTGTGTGTGTGGGGGGGGGTCTTCCGAGTTGTTGTTTCCGGTCTCTCGGATACTACTCAACAACTGCATGAGTCTACTTGTCTATGAACCTTGCGGAACTTCTACTTTCCGTATTTCACAGTCATGTAATGCACTTCGCATTCCCCCGAATTACCTTTGCTTCGGATAAACTTACACAAGGATTTTATCAGCATCAGATTATGAAATGAGTCAACAGTTTTAGATAGACAGAGTAAAATAAACCATCGCAGGACGACAAAGGCAGATGCAGACCTCGATATTATCTTTGTCTCTTTCTGTTGTAGTTCTCGTGCGTACCTACTCAGGATCCCGTCTTCACATCTACGCGGCCGGTGAGGGACTCCTTCGCTGAGCTCACTAAAAATGGGTGCCGTAATTTTTGGCCTGTCTTCACATCTCCGTGGTTCGTTTCTTACTCTTTTTCTTTACCTGTTTTCTATCCAGCGTCCACTTTAACGACTCACCGTTGAGTTTCTTTCCGCCAATCATAGCCCGTCGGCCAATTTGCTTCTGATACAATTCTATTTTTAACTTTGTCATCCACTCCTATCATGGCCTCGATTTCGGGAACCTACCGTTCACTTTCCCATTCTTTTCTCCCTTATCATCATGCCCCCTCCATCTCTCTTACTGGCTTGAATCTCTTTCTCATATATGTTCCTTTTTTTAACCGCCCTCTGGTTGACGTCTAAGTCAAGGTATGAATCAACTTACTATTAAAACGATCAACCAGAATCCCAAGACTGAAACTATCTATACTCCGAGATATTTGAACAAGTTAGAATGTTCTTTACCCTCCCCATAAAAATGGCTTGCCGAAAAAGTCTAAAACTGCGAATATTTCTGAAAGTCTCGTTTATGTGTAATATATTTCCTTAAAAAGAAGTGTGATTTCCTTCACCTCAAAAACTGTGTAGTATTGTAACAAAAAAAAGTTAATAAAACGTTGAATAAAACTACAAAACCAATAGATAAACATGATTAGCCGAAAAAGTATAATTGGAATTAATTATTAACATTGTCAAACATAAAATCTGGGGAAAAGTCACAGCACAGAGATTATTTACCATAAAACCTGGGACAAAAAGTCACCGCACAAATATTTTTAACCATAAAAACTAAGCACAAAAATGTTAACCATAAAAACAGGGCAAAAATATTGTTAAAAACTGGGGAAAAGGTCACTGCACAAGTATAGTTAACAATAAAAACTGGGGAAAAAGTCACAATAAAAATTAGTATGTAACATTAAAATAGAAATTCTGATTAAGATAAAAAGACAAAGTTTGACTTTTACTAGGTTAAAACTTAAAGTTTAAAAGCGTAATTGTAAGCTATTTTATGTGACCCGCTGTAGTGTCTTCTTCCCTGGAAAAATACCAGGTTACACATGTGACTGGAGCACAGATAATTACACAGGGCAACAATTATTTACTTTTTGAATGTTGTCTAGATTTCTAAAACTGTTTTCGGGTATTTTTGCACTGCTGAATCAGGAAATAGCATCCGTTTCTCTTCATCAGGTCATGTTTTGTGCGCTAAGTTGATTTGAAAAAATCAGATCTTGTGACAAAATCAATAACATTTCTAAGGCATTATCAGCTAATTTTCGTCAACACATATCATCCTAAATAGGTTTTTGAGAGAAAAAATGTTTTGCCAACATATATTGATTACCTGATAGAAACATCGATTACTGTAGACTGAATGGTGGGCTTTGATAAAGGTAAGTACACGTAAACTGCATGCTACTTCACCATTGTTCAAACTTCCGTTTCTTCGAACTCCTGGAATGCTCAGCGGCAGGGTGGTCTCTCTTTAGATTCCAACCGTAGTCAGCCATCATGACTGTGTCCCAGCGACCCTGATACCTGGTCTCCATCTCTTTCAGGTCCTGATGGAATCTCTCCTCCTGCTCGTCACTCATTGAACGCAGCTTCTCAGGAAATCGGTCCATATGTGAAAATAGGTAGTGCATATTGACGCTCATGTTGCAGCCCAGGTTTCTGAAAGCAGTCAGCATGTTGTTGACAAGTTCTGCGTATTTTCTGGCCTTATTGTTGCCAAGAAAGTTCTTAATTACCAGAAAAATGCCTTCCACGCTTCCAGTTCCACTTCATTCATTGAGATTTCGAACTCTGGATCTCTGATGCGCTGCCGGATCTAAGGACCGTCAAAGATGCCAGCTTTCAACTTCCCCATGGTCAATCCTGAAGCAGTCCCCACCCTTGTCCAGAGCTTTGGTGAACTGCTTGATTAAGCCGAGCTTGATGTTCAGCGGTGGGAAGAGTATTCTGTCTCTGTCCACCAGAGGGTCGTTGATGATGTTCCTTTCTTTGCAAGGCATCAATTCCTCCCCCAAAGTCCAGTCCTTCTTCGTGTATTGCTGAGCATAGTCCCTACTATCCCACATACACAGAAAATATGGGTACTTGGGGAAGCCAGACTGTTGTCCCAAGAAAAGGCTCACCATATTTAGATCAACCCAAATAAACCACTTATGCTGATCATAACCAATTTTCTCCAGCACCTACTTCACCGCTTCATACTTCTCCTTCAGTGTAGTCGAGTGAGCGATGGGTACAGAAGCAAACTGGTTGCTGCTGCGTAGCAGAACACATTTCAGTGATCGCTTGCCGCGGTTAATGAACAGTCTCCAATCATTGGGTTCGTACTGTAGCGCTCCAAGCTTGAGCAGATGCTGCGCAATATCTGCACAGTACACCAACTCCTTCACTGTAGAGAAAAAACGGACGTACTCTAAATGCCTGTTGCGGAAGAAGCTGATGCGAGCATTGTCAGAGAGGAGGGTTTCTTTTCTTCAATCTGGATGCCAACTGTTTGGCAGAGTCCTTTGACAAGCCGAGGTCGCGAACTAGATCATTCAACTCTTTTTGGGAAAATGGATGTGGCGGGTCATCTTCAAGAACCAATTCTTCTTCATATTCATGTCCTTCAACACTGGAGGCATTATCGTCACTATTGTCAGGAAGTTTTCCGAAGATAGGCACTGGAATTTCATCACAATGAGCTACAGGACGACGTGCTGATTGAAGATCAGGATACTTGAGGCTGTCCGGTTCTTTCTATTGATCCCAGTCACATCAACAGCGCAGAAATAACAGTCAGTGACATGGTTTATCGGCTCCCTCCAAACCATGGGAATTCTAAGGTTCAGACTCCTCTTGCCATTAGTCCACCCATGCAGAGTCTCGTGACATGCGATGAAAATAAATAAAAGGTCTTTTAAACTCGAATAGTTATCCTAGACTTTAATTAAAGCATGCGAATATATTAGAAAAAAGATGACCTTACAACCCTTATTCAATGCGGACGAGTGCTGATAATTTAAGTAATTCAAAAAGTCACAAGTCTAATGATGAAAAGAATATTTTTTTGAAAATTATCTCTTTACTAGTCAACATAATCCAACACTACTTAGTGGATGACACTGGTCTACCATAATGAAGTTATTTACTAAGCTTTACTTCAATATGACTCGTGGGTCTCAAGTTCCTTACAGTACTGGTTGTTGCTGGTACGATCACCCATCTAAGTAATGAACAAGCATAACTTCAAGGTGGTCAAGGGAGGACCAGTGTTTTCAATGTGACTTAACTGTAAGTCGATTTGTCATTATATAAGGAACATTTCGGATAAAAATTCAGCTTACAGATAAGTTAAACATGGAACTTTCAAACACGCATACGCACACGCAAAAAGTTGTCCCTGTGGTGTAATAGTTACGGTCGAAGGAATGTGACACGGCGACCCGAGTTCAAATCCTAGACGATTTAGTTTGCATTTCACATAACGCAAATACCCTTGGGAAAGGTATGAATACAACTATTCTCCCTTCTGCTTTGAGTAAAATTAAAGCGCAAACTTGGTTCTTTACCCTTGGTATGAAAACTGTGAATTGTTAAACACCACATAAAAATGACCAGCACGTGCAAAGGGGTTGATAAACAAACACACACCAACACACACACACACACACACAAATATATATCAATACATTTGCATACAAGCATATATACATGTATATACACACTCGGATGCACTAAGACACAGACACACACATACTTATGTATAGATTTGAGTTTGTAATTTACTAAGCGTTTTGCTAAGATGTGGAACAAGACCGTATGAATGGGGTACCTAATAAGATATAGATGTGAATGTGTGTATATATATATATATATAGGGTGTCTCAAAATAGATGCAAACAATTAATATGATCATAATTTATTATTGACACAAGAGCAATGGCGGTCATTTGGAACATGTTCTGTAAAAAATTCATCCTTTGAGCAAGAGACATCAAATCAATGTGTTTTTTATTGTTATTATATCAGCTTCTTTTTTTTAATTGATTGTCTCAGTAATGAATCATTATCGTATTAATGGGTTGCACCTATTTTGATATAGTTTTGAATGATTTTGTCTCCAAAAATGTAGTGACGCAAAATATTTTCCTATCTTGTCCAAGTTATTGTGATCAAGGATTGATAGTTGCATACTATTTTGAAATCTGAAACAAAAAAGGGCACATTATTATTATATGTGTCATTAGCAATCACTTCGGTCCCATGTATATTGAGACACCCCGTATATCTATATATATATATATATATATGCATGTGTGTGTGTTTGCACATGGGCGTGTGGCTGTATGCGTCAAAAGTATTTTAACTTTAACCAACTTTGATCTTCAACTTATCAAGGTGTACACTTAGATTTTTTATATCTATCTATCTATCTATCTATCTATCTATCTATCTATCTTTACTCAGATACATAGGTACAGAAATACGTTTATGATGGAGTATTGTGAATGAGAGAAAGCGAAAAGTAAGCTATCTTTCCGAAAACCTACTATAAATGTCTCATATTTTGGAGGCAACACTGTATTTTCGGGATTGTCTAAATTGTGTTTGTAACAAATCTAAGCAGAAAGACTTAGATAAATCCCATGTCACAATCTTATGTTTTTTATTCCTTTAGAAAATCTTGCTTTTCTCTTTCATAGACAAGGGCGTTTACGGGTAAACAAATGGGTTAATCAAAAGGGAAATTTGAGGAAAAAGACAGAATATAACGGAAAAGTGTAAAACGTGCCATAACGAACACCGGTATTTTGGGAAAATAACCGGGATAAAACGCACAATAGGAATTTGTCAGATTGAGGAAAAATGATGGGAAGAAAAGGAAGAATATATTTAGGAATCATTAAAGGACATTATATATATATATATATATATATATATATATATATATATAAGGTCCTTTAATATATATATATATATATATATATATATATATATATATATATATATATATATATATATATGTTATCACAGAGCATCAATAAATATAGAAAACTTTAATTCGTAATTGTGTGTGAGGTACTTGTAGCGAAACTGTTAACGTTGTTAGAAATGGGCTCGGTGAACAGAGTTCAAATATTGAATCAGCTTGTGTTTTCACTTTACGCAACTGCCCTTCGAAAAGGCATGAATCTATATGTTTTTCTCTTTCGCCGCTATGGGGAAAATGTTGCGCAGACTGAGTTCTCCAGCCTTGGTTAAACAATTCTCGAAGGAAAAACCTAAATTCTAGCCAACTTCACTAAAAAAATTACCTTGTGTCACAACCTGTCCGTGGTAGAAAAATCTTATATATATATATATAATATTTTGAGATTCCCCGTTGTGTAATGGTATATTCGTGGCACCTTGAATTCAAATTATGGACAAGGCTCTCTGTATTGCGAATCGTGCTAATATTCTTGGGAAATGAATGAATACAACTATTCTCTGGTGCTGTCGGTGTGAGCTGCAGAATACACCGACTGCATCTCTGCAGAGAGGTAAGACTCTTCCAACGATTTTCCTGGATATGACACTAAACAATCTGTTGGCGATACTCCAGTAATGATGTAGCTTTTGGAAGTGCGGAGTACCCCTTCATTGCTTTCGCTCCCAGGTCCACTCTGGCCCAGAGAGATAGCACCCAATAGGTTCTTATCTATGAGTCAAATAGAACTAAACTGTGTACTTATGCTAAACTGAATTGCTTAAAATAGAACTGTTTTGACATTTATTTGTGTTTAAACAAAAAAAAATTATGCTGAACTGAATTGTTTGAAATAGATCTGTTTATATGTTTAAAAATGGATTTAGCATTAAATAACCAACAGTGGTTGATATGCCATAAAACCAACCCAAATCTTACCCTGCAATTACTCTCCTTCAACGTATGTGTAAATCGTAGGGCAGACTGACTTCTGTTAGTTCCCAAGAATATACCGATTGCTTCCTCTGCAGATGAATAATACAAGCCCGAATAAAAAAGAGTTTTGTCAATTGTATCCAGTGATGAGGTTTCAGTTCTAGTTTTCTGGTGAACATGAAAAGTCATCTGTCATTACTCGCAGGTCAATTCTGGCTCAAAGGGACAGTACCTGTTCGAGTCTTATCCACCAGCCAAATGTATATTTGACAAGTTTAATATGGGAATACTTCAAACTGTATAACTATCATTTGTATTCAGAAGAATTATTTGAAGCTATAATTATTTACACCGGCTCATAGGCCTAGCCCGGGGGACCTGGGTTCAATCCCAGTTCGAGTCATACTAAAGACTTTAAAAATGGTAGTTGATGCTACCTTGCTTAACACTCAGCATTATAAAGTAAGGATCAATGGGTAAAATGGAGAAAACCAGGGAAAGAAGTAACGCCATCCCCTACACTTTGGTGTAGTAGCTATCGAAAAGGGAGCCTTTGGGTCACCCTCGACTACGGTCGCCAACTTTACCTTTACTTACTATAATTATTTACAAATGGTAAAAACTTACTGCGGTATTATAAACCTTATAATTTAGAGATCTCGTATAACCTGACAAGCAGATTAGCAAAGAAACCTAAATAATCATACACACACACACACACACACACACACACACACACACAAAGAGATAGATAGATAGAGAGAGAGAGAGAGACAGAGAGAGACAGAGACAGAGACAGAGAAGGACGTTTTGGTCATCTCATTATAGTTTCAATGTTTGAAAACTAGTCATGGAAATCAATTACTATAAAAGAGTGAGTTCGATCTTGACTTGGAGTCCCGATGCTTGTATTCTTGTGCCAGATCTAATATCCACTTATTCTTCAAAGCTTACAAAAATATAATGGTTAGCAGTACAGGCAAACAGAATATCACTAGTGAGTTGGATTCTCACAATGTGCCACATATTTCAGTCTTGTGCGAAAGCTAAACTTACTGAATAACTATTACCGTGTAGTCATTTGATATGAACCATAGTTGTGTCCCTATTCTAAAACTAAGTCCTGCTTAGTTTTTCAATGGTATATTACATCTTGATACCCTTACTCTCGGACTCAACAATAAATTTAAACACAAAAATCCCTTGATTTTTACCCACAACAACTTAATATTTCATTAAACATCAACTTTCATAATAAAATATTTAAATGTTCAAATATTCTTTATTCAAACACTCATTAACTTTTGTAGATTGATTTTCCAACATAAAACTTCCGAAAACCTTTCTTAAAAATTTGAAAATATTTTTAAACGAATCCAATTCGAATGCTTAAATCATTAAGGTAAATTTCAATACATATACACATGTATACTCCAATTCCCTGGCACTCATAAGACTGTATTTTTCTCTGCCTCCCACCAGACAGGGCTTGACACAAGGTCAATGATCCGAAGGTCAATTATAGGCATGAGCCTAGGCTTGAGCCCTGCTTGACTATGCCGGTCATCGGCCCACTTTGTGCAATGTGGGCCTGATGAGGCTAGCTGGACATGGACCCAAATCTGAGTCCCGGTGCCTATATGGCTATCAATGTTGAAATGTTAAAAGACTTGAAATAAACATCCTTTGAGAATCATTTAACACTTAAACCGGTAATGATTAAATAACTTTATATAAATATATATATATATATATATATATATGTATATAGGAGCTCTTCAACCTTAATATAGCAATTGGTCAAGGAGAAGGAAAACTGAATTAAAACCTGTTTAATTTCGCTTAAACTGAACATGTGTCGCATCCACATGTCTGTAGGGTCGGTATATATATATATATATATATATATATATATACTGGGATACCTTGTGGATTAGTGGGTAACGTACTGAAATGTGACATCATAGTAAGCGAGTTTAAAATAGCGCTGTTCGGTATACTTTCAGATGAATACCTTTGTAAAGGCATAAAACCCCTTAATCGAACCCTACTACGGGTTAAATAATACCACATCTCTTCTTTTACAATGATGGATTTGGCCTTAAATTTCGACGAAGGCTTACATGGCATCAACCAAGGTGAATAAAATTGAAACCCAACTAATATATATATATATATATATATATATATATATATAGATTATCATCGCCTGACCAAGAGGAGAAAAGTTCCTCAAAATATCACTAAAACAACTTGAAACCGTTCATTTTTTTAAATGCTTCTATTCAAACGGCCTGAGTTGTAAGTACATTATATTTTTTTGAACATTTTATTTGAGCTATTACTGTTACTTCCTTATGTAAGTCATTTCATTTTTGTACAAACACACACACACACACATATATATATATATATATATTATTAAACTATCCTAGTTAGACGAACCAGACATGTGGAACACTTCTGGAGAAGTAGGGACGAACTTATAAAGTGACATACTTCTGTGGACCCCTTCACATGGACGAGCAATGGCCGGACGATCTGCTAGGACCAACATACAACAGCTCTGTGCCGATACAGAATGTAGCCTTGAAGATCTACCGGGAACGATGAACGGTAAAGAAGAGTTTCGGGAGAGGGTCAAAGAGATTCGTGCAGCCGGCGCGACATGATGATGTGTATTGTTAGCAAAATAAATAAATCGTTATGAAGACGTTTTTCCTGAGTCATAATAGTGCTCCTATGCAGGCCTGTAGATCAGTGTCAAATCTGAAAGAAATAAATACATATTTTCTTATCTCCTTATCCTATTTACCAACCCCTCCGCTCGGGCAGGATATGACACAAGGTCAATTTTTAAGCGGAGTTTAACATTTTTGAATTCAGAGTTTTCCTTCTCCTAGACTAGTCGCCTCACCACGGCTGAAGAACCTAGTCTGCCCTACTATTTACCCATAACTGGAGGGAGAATATTTGGATTCATACCCCTCCCATGTGAAATGTAATCAGGATCGTCCAGGATTTGAACTCGTGTCGTCGTGTCCACATCCTGCGACGATAACCATTACATCACGGGCACCTCCAATCTCCTTATGTCAGTCTCATGTTCAAATATTCTTTATTTAAGCATTCATTAAGAGATTTACTTACATGAGGATAACTATATTTTAGGATATACGCTAAATGAGATTGCTGCTCAAAAAAGAGGAATGGTAACGTCGATGGAAATGTAAAGCTAGTCCGTGCGCACTATATCCAGTGTAGATATTCTCTTTTGGCACAGGCATTTCTTGAAACAGCTCTTTTGAGCAAACAACAGGAAATGGTCTTACTCGATCGGGAATCGGCAACCAGCACATATATATATATATATATATATATATATGTGTGTGTGTGTGTGTGTATGTGTGTGTGTGTGTATTGACTTCAATAGGGAGAGTAACTGTATAGGTTGAGAACTTAACGAGCGAAAAGGCAAAAATTATGTTTAACAGTAACATTCCGAAAATAATTGAATGTAGAAAATGCCACGCGGGAAAAACTTAAAGAGTACATCTTAGGACAGATGATAAAATGAGAGATCTAATGACCTCACAAAATTACCATCATGTTCAAAGCGTAAATTTGTACATTTGTTCCATACTATCAGTTATGACATAGCAATGTCTAAGATGGAATAGTAGAAAGGAAACTTAGAGTCACTTATAGATCAATAGAAGAGCAATGCTTGGAATAACTTGAAGAGATAAAAACAGATGAGCTTAGATCAAAGATTAGATAAAGTCAAATGATACATTAAAAGTTATTAAGCAATAAAGATGGAAATGAGATAGTAGAAGTGGGGGATAAGAGATAGGACAAAAGGTTTGTAGAATAATTGCCAAGAAGCAATCAACGTTTTATGAAAGCAGCTGGCAGAATATGCAGGGATGAGAAAGTTGAGGTGGTTAATAAAACATGGAAGAAGGTATCACGATCTTGTTTGTCACGTTTAGAATTTACGTTAGACTGTGTTTCAGACCACTCGTCCACCAAGCGGACCACGTTGGCTAAGGGAATTTTAAGGTATTTTTATTTTTAGAAACAGCAGCAGCAGCCTTTGTTTACATTTTTTCATACCCTATCGGCTACCAGAGTGCTCATATATATGTAATCATCCTCATGGAGGTGTACCGGCAACACGGATTATTTTTAATCTCTCTCACCATTCAACTCAATTTTTGGCCATCGTTTTTGGAAAGTTCTAGACGGCATCCAGTGTCTGCACATAGTTAATGAATGTAAATCATCGCTAGAGTGTCCATGTGTTGGAATCAATATGCGTACGTCACTTATGAGTTTGTCCTTACTTCTTCTACAGTATTCAGAATACCTTGCTCGTCTTACAAGGATAGTTTGTGAGATGGAAGGTAAATGATCGAACAGCTTATGATTTGTCGCGTGCTGCCTCTAGGATTGATTGAAAACAGTACGTAGCATTTTTGTATGGTGGTTCCCAACCATCTTTTACTTCAGCTGTTTTCTTAAAGTTTTTCTGGTGCAACCATACAATAGTACACATGCGGAGAAGAATTTCTGTTTGATTTGATTTCTTTTTGGTCATTAACCAATCAATAACCATATTTACCAACCCTCCGCTTGGGCATGATATGACACAAGGTCAATTTTTAAGCGGAGGTTAACTGGTTTCAATTGAGAGTTTTCCTTCTCCTAGACTAGATGCCTCACCAAGGCTGAAGAACCCAGTCTGCTCTACAATTTACCCATTGCTGGAGGGAGAATAATTGGATTCATACCTTTCACAAGGGTATTAGTGCTATGTGAAATGCAATCAGTCTTGTCCAGGGTTTGAACTCGTGTCGCCGTGTCCATTTCCTACGACAATAACCTTTACACCCCAGGTACCTCCAAACCTATCAATTATACTTTATGCTTTACCTATGCGTGTGTTCACATCACTCACAGTAGATGAAACCGAAAAATGTGACCTGATCTATTGATACCAGAGGCTTGTCATCCCATGAAGAAATGGCATAATTTTGATTAAAACTCGTGATCTTTTTTTATATCAGTTCAGGTAAAGTTCAATGCCTCTTACTACCTGCTAAAGAATATCCTGCGAGATTTATCTTGATAAAGTATATCTGCATAATCTGCGTCAGTAATGATTTATTCATATATATATATACCGGACATTGGCCTAGCGGTTAGAGTGTTCGCCAATGGCCCGGGAGACCTGGGTTCAATCCCAGGTCGAGTCATACCAAAGACTCAAAAAATGGTACTTGATGCCTCCTTGCTTAACACTCAGCATTATAAGGTACAGATCAAGGGTAAAGTAGAGCAATCCAGGGAAGGAGTGGTGCCCTCCCCTCCACCTTGGTGTAGTAGCTATCGAAAAGGAAGCCTTCAGGTTACCCTCGACTATGGTCGCCAACTTTACTTACTTTATATATATATAATTAGGAAAATACAAATTTTGCTTGATAATAAATTATATATTTAAAAAAAAAAGATGGATATAATCCAATGTTAAAAATGCGGCAGAGGCAACCCGAAGCTGAATGTTTTTAGATCTTATTTTTTCGATGCAGGCATCGTTGGTGAACGAGAAAAGTTTTGGTAATAAACCAGACTTCGGTGAACCCTGGTTTTTATGTGAAATCATTTATTAGGTCTATTGGCGTTTGTAGCACGTAATCTCAGCAGATTATATGCAGATATGGTGGTAATGTAGCTCTTTGCAAGAATCCGGCGACAATGTAAAAAAAATTGGTATCACTATCGGCTGAGTGAACAATTACTTTCGTGTAAAACACAAAACAAAATTATATATATATATATATATATATATATATATATATATATAAATTGTTTTTTACCCATTACAATATATATATATATATATATGTATATATCTATCTATATATATATATGAATATTAAAGTATGGGATTACGTATGCTTCTTATGTAAATTTATTAAAAGTAACATGGTCCGTATAAGGAAATAACGCTCATAACTCTGGGAAAAGTTTAAAAAATACCCCCAAAAGCCAAACAATGTATTTACGTTTTAGGTCGTTACAACTGAATTATCTAAGAATAAATACATTTTTGCAATATTTGGAAGAAACCTTTCCTCTTCGTCCAATGCAAATCTATCAATCTATCTATCGATCTTTATATATATATACTGACTTTGAATATAGTATGCGAATCCACTCCAAGATAAAAGTTCAGAAACTGGTTAGTAATATATTGTTCTTTTACTATATTATCATTTAAAAATGCATGAATGATTTTATTTATTTCTTCTTTGTAAAATCACTTAGACAAATTCATCTACATAGGAAGAAGCGTCTCATCAACCGAAAAAGAACATCGACACACGACTAACGAAAGCATGGACAGCTATCGATAGGCTCCCGATCATATGGAAATCAGACCTGACCGATTAAATGAAACGCAGTTTCTTCCAGGCAGCGGTCACATCGATACTGCTATATGGATGCACTACATGGACGCTAACTAAACGGCTGAAGAAGAAGCTAGACGGCAATTACACAAGAATGTTGAGAGCAATATCAAACAAGTCCTAGAGGCAACACCCAACAAGGCACCAACTATACGGTCACCTGCCTCCCATCACGAGAACTATATAAGTTAGACGAACCAGACACGCAGGACACTGCTGGAGAAGCAAGGACGAGCTCATAAGTGATGTACTCCTATGGATCCCCGCATATGGCCAAGCAAAAACAGGACGACCAGCTCGAACATACATACAGCAGCTATGTGAGGATACGGGATGTAGCCCTGAAGACCTGCCAGAAGCGATGAATGATAGGGAGATGTGGCGAGAGAGGGTCAGGGATATCCGTGCCAGCGGCACGACATGATGATGATTATGTTAATATTACCTGTGTCTTAAATGCAAAGACAATTTTACTGTAATTCCAAATTAAAATTGAACCTGGTCAAGAGAAGTTAACACTATTGGACTTTAATAGAACCTAAAAATCTAAGTTAACTTGAAAATAGAATGCCCAGAAGGATACTAAGAAGCATGAATAAGTACTGCGATTAATTTAAAACAAAGTAATCCTAACCCTAACCTTTCGGTCAATTAACTCTGGTGTATTGACTTCATTACTCCTCCCACACTTCTTATCATCCCCCACAGACTCCCTACCTTCCTTGAATCTCTTATGTCACTCAAAAACTGATGTTCAATTCATGCAAGATACTCCAAAACCAGTCTGAAGCATTCCATACGTTTCTGGGGCATTTTTTCCAAGTTAAAAACAGAATTTTATTGCATATCTTTCTTCTAAAGTGTCAGATAGCATTTTTGAAATTCACCAGTTGTAACAATCAGGTTTTAGTTGGGTGTATTCTAATTCCTACTGTAGCTGTTGATTTGAACCTGAAATCATAAAAATTAGTCAGTCATCTCATAAGATGTATAGCAATTACATACTGAATTTTCAAGCGTCTACGACAATTTTAAATGCCCGTACGAAAAAAGTCTGGAAACTTATCGTATGCCCCTCGTATATATATAATAATTAATACACTCAACGTTGCCATGTGACGCAAGTGTTTTATCATCCATGTCAGAATATCATGAAAATTCATTTTTTTTCACATGACAGGCGTGGTCAAAAGTAACTTGCTTGACGATTGAAGCATGAAAACTTATTGAAAGAATTCAGTAAAATTGTTGTTATATACCAGACTGTTAATATAAACAAATAATAAAAATAAACTGCAAAATATTCTTTTACCACAGGCAATATTTATCTTTATTCTCTCTCTGACAATGGTACGAGGGACTGAATAGGATTACATATTAACAGTCAACATGTGTCTATTTATGCTGCTATCTTGTTTTTGTTTCATTCTTCTTCTTCTTCTTCTTCTTCTTCTTCTTCTTCTTCTTCTTCTTCTTCTTCTTCTTCTTCTTCTTCTCTTTTACAGAAGAGGGATATCTTTTCTGCGGGAATCATATGTTTTTTAATCAGCTGAAGTTTAGGTAAGCACCTCATATATATATATATATATATATATATATATATATATATATATATGTGTGTGTGTGTGTGTGTGTGTGTGTGAAAACTTTTTCGTTGTCGGTCCAAAGAGAGAAAAAATATTCTTTAGAATCAATAGGTCTACGAAGAGATTTACATTCTTTTAGAATTTATTTATCTCGTTCTTACATACGTGTATGTTTCCAGCTTGTTTCTTTCATCAGAGAATATATATGGCACTAGCACATGTGAATGGGGTACTCAATGAGACTTTAACTCACTCGTGATTGAATGGTTTCCACTTTTGTCTTGGTTAATTTATTTTTCGACGAGTGGAGATTTTAAACGTTCGTACTCATTCCACATCTAATATACCGATGACAATAGCATGCGCATCAACACCCGCCTTTCGGTTGTGCTGGGCAAGGATGTTAGGAATGAGACATTTTCGTCGGGGAAGGGTTGTGGTTCGGTAGAGGGATCATTTTATTTTCCGATTGTCAATATTTCTTCACTCTAATTTTTTTCCTTTCGGTTTTCATTGCTCATTGGCACTCCATTCGTAACCGGAAACTAAAAAGAATAACCCGAGAAGAATTCTTATTCATCGGTACTTGTCTCCTAGATAGCACCACACGACTTGGGTGAATATTAAAAAGGACTGAATTGGTTTCTGGGCACGTTGTGAGGCTTGAGGCAAAAGCCCGAGGGGAGCGAGTAATTTCTGAATCGCATATCACTCGAAAGTATGTCTGTATTCTACTCAAAAGTCTATGAATCGAATTCATCTCCATGAAATCAAGCATATATATATATATATAGTCATCCACAGACAGACCTATTTCGTGTATGTGAGTGAGTAAGTATGTGTAATATCAACTTAAAGTAACGTAGATATAGAGTCAACGGCGTGTGGTGATTTTCATTTTATCACCTATGCAATCATCTGACCATAATCGAAGAGGTGAGAAAATAACAGTTACCACGATTCTATGTCTGGGTTATCGTTGCTTAGATATATACGCTTTATCAGAGACACTAAGCATTCTTGATTCATAACTAAAGCAAACATATATATATATATATATATATATATATATATATATATATGTATGTGTGTGTGTGTGTGTGTGTGTGTGTGTGTGTGTGTGCAGCAATTTCTCTTTTAAACATGTTTGATTATATTAGACGAACACTTCGTTTCTGCCTATTTTATAGATGATCTGTTCTAGTCTTCGTACGAGCCGTATTGGCCTAGCGGTTAGAGTGTTCGCCAATGGCCCGGGAGACCTGGGTTCAGTCCCAGGTCGAGTCATACCAAAGACTCAAAAAATGATACTTGATGCCTCCTTGCTTAACACTCAGCATTATAAGGTACAGATCAAGGGTAAAGTAGAGCAATCCAGGGAAGGAGTAGCGCCCTCCCCTACACCTTGGTGTAGTAGCTATCGAAAAGGGAGCCTTCGGGTTACCCTCAACTATGGTCGCCAACTTTACTTACTGACTTACTTACTTTTGCCCCAAATGAAGCCAATTTCAGCGAATGAAAACTGTTATAACAAACACATTGATGAGTCGGATGCATTCATATAAAAAGTTGGAGAAAGAACAAGTGTATGTGTGAATAAGAGAGACAGAGAGACAGAGACTAATACAGAGAGAAATGGGGAGAGACACACACCCAGAGAGACAGACAGACTGATATTTTAATGTTAGGCTGAAGAAAGAGTAGAACAGATGGATTGACAACAAAATTTAAAGAAGAAAGAAAAAAATTAAAATTCAGAAACAATAAACAGATAGAAAGTACGTTTGGTTTGCCTTAGTTTGGTTTAATGGCATATCAACCATTGTGGGCTACTTAATGCCAAATCCATTTTATACATATAAATAGTTCTGTTTCAAACAATTCAGTTTAGCATAAGTAGGCAGTTTAAATGTTATAATCAATTCTATTTCAAAGAATTCAATTAGGTAAGCACCATTTTTTGTTTGCACACAGCTGAATGTAAAATCAGTTGTCTTTCAAATAATTCAGTTTAGCATAAATACACAGTTTAAATGTCAAAACAGTTCCATTTCGAACAATTCAGTTTAGCATAAGTATACAGTTAAAATGTCAATGAGTTCTATTTGACCCATACATAGGACCCTATCAGGTACTAACACTTCAACCAGAGTAAACCAGGGAGTGATAGCAATCAAGGGGTACTCTCCGAAAACTCCAGCATTAATGGAGCCTCACCATCAGAATGTTTTGTGTCATATCCAATACACTTGTTGGTGGAGTCTTACCCCTTTGAAGTGATACAGTCGTGTATTCTGAAGCCACAGCCAACTGGGCCATAGAATGTATATATAAACTTTTTTTATCTATCTATCTATCTATCTATCTATCAGAGAAGATTCAAGCAAATTCTAGACAAAGGATAACGAATGTGTTAAACTGCAGGCTGAATGCTAATCTTCATGTAAAATTCGTGATTCAAATCCATTACCTCTTTAGTCAGGTTGAGTTTCTGTCTGTATCCACTTATAGAGGTAATATATTTATTGAGTGACGTGTAACACACACACACACACACACATATATATATATATATATATATATAGGGAAAGGCAGGAGTGTAGGTAGATGGAGAGTAGCGCTGGTAGGTAATCATATGCAGATAAACTGAAAGATTGAATGCGAAAGAAAAAAAAAAGACGAACGAAAATTCGGAAAGAAGGGAAATTAGGTACGTATTGAAATAAGCAAAAGGCTTATGAAAAAAGAAAATTGTTAGAGCGATTGCAATTACCGGAAACTCAATGGTTGATGGCGGGAGAGAGAAGGAAAGAAAGACACGAGAGACTAGAAAAAAATTCCGAAACATTAATTTCCCTTCTAGAAACGAAAAGAGAACAGAAATCCCTGACAGAATGATATAATGTAGTTTGGGCCCAACGTCTTAAAAGGCGAGTCCGCTGACTCGAACCTATTTTGTGAGCCTTAAAATTTAGCAGCATTGGCGCCATTGTAGCTTCTCGTAGATAGCAGGTTTCTTTTTCTTCTTTCCCCCCAATTTTGTTTGTTGGGGCTTCCCTTTCTTCTACCTTTTCTTCCATTTGCAATTAAAATCAAACTTTTCGCGACAAGACAATGAAGAGGCAGATTGGTCCACTACGGTCAGGATGGAAGTATAATTAAAGATACACACGTTCGGAAAAATCTTCGCGTCGGTCCGGAGCCGACATGAAACTAATGGTTAAAAGTTTTTCTATTTTCTCTTTCCTCTCTTTTTTTTTTCTTTTTTTTTTTTTTTTAGTAATTTATATGTTTCCTTTTCTTTTCATTTCAAAAATTTGATTATTTTCTGCATGTTACTTTTTTCATTTGGTTTCGATTACTTTCTTCCTTTTCAGTCTTTTGGTTGTTTTTGTTTTTTTTGTTTTTTTGTTTTCATTTTTCATTTAGAATTACTCGTTATTTTTTTGTTTTCAATGATTGAAAAAACAAAGAAAGAAACAGAAAAGTTCTTTTTTATTTTACTTTCTTTCCTTCCTTATTCCTGGCTCATTTACTTTGTCCTCTCACGCAAAATATTTCTTCTTCAGTTCTTTTTTCATCTTAACTTATTCATCTTTTCTTTCTTTCTTTCTTTCTTTAAGACCCAATTTTTCCTTTTCGCTACAGTTTTTAGATTTTTTTCCTTCATTCATTTTATCATTTTCTTTCTATTCAGATCACTATCTTCCTCCGCATTTATCTAAATTTTTCTTTCTTTCGTTCTTTCTTTAAAAAAGGTTGTTATTTCTCCTTACTAACTTTTACCTTTTCTCCTCATTCTTTTTTTATCGCTTTTTTTCTAATAAAACACTATTTACCTCTTCACAAATCTGCATTTTTTCTTTTTTTCTTTCTTTCACCAAATAATTAATATTAAACAGAATTAGAAGACTTGAAGAGCAATGCTTAAAAAATTTAACTGTGTATAAAGAAATAAGCTCTGAGTCATTTAAAAATTATATATATATATATATATATATATATGTATATATAACAGATATTGGCATTAAATAACGTACTAGAGTTGATATGCTTAATATATAAAAGATACTAATATTATATTGAATTATTAGTGCTGAATAGCCATGCATAAAAACATTTAACTGTCTGCAAACATCATCATGTTATGCTGGCCACCCGTCTCTATCGTCCATCGCTCCCGGGATGTCTTCCGGGCTACATCCCCTATCTGTACAGAGTTGTTATATATTCTTGCTGCTTGTTCAACCTTTGCTTGTCCGTGTGAAGGGGTCCACAGGAGTACATCGCTCATGAGTTCGTCCATACTTTTCCGGCAGTGTCCTGCATGTCTGGTTCGTCTAATTTAGATAGTTTTCGTTGTGGGTGGTAGGTGGCCGTATAGTTGCTGCTTTGTTGGGTGCTGCCTCCAGAACTTGTTCAATATTGCTCGCAGCATTCTTGTGTAATTGCCTAGCTTTTTCTCCATACGTTTAGTTTGGTTCCATGTGGTCCATCTATACAACAGTATCGACACAGCAGTTTTTTTGCGTAAAAATTGTGTTTTATTTCATCGGTCAGGTCTGACTTCCAAATGACCGTTATCCTCTCTAACCCACTTGAAAATAAAGTTATATGCAAAATATTCACTGACAAATTATACATACGTACATACATATGATGTGTCAACATAATTTGCAATTAATTAACGTACAAGGTTTGATATGCTATGAAACACTACCAAACCAAACGAAACTATCATAAAAGCAGGAATACAGAGAATTCAATGACAATTGAACTCATTACCATTATCAGACGGAATACTTCTCAGTCTGCGAGAGTCTCCCAAACGTCAGAATTGAATGATGGTGGTATGGCAGTAGAGTATGAACTTTCTCGCCGTTGGTATGTTTTGTTTTTTTTTTGTTACGGATTAGCAGATGTGATAACGTTAGTCGTTACAGATAGTTTATGATTTTACAATAATGGAATCGTTGGTGAAAACACATAATTAGTGAGGTTGACTCAGAGGAAATATCGTGATTTTTAGCCAACAATTTAAAATTGAGCCTTCTGTATCTGTGTAGTTTTCATGTACATAAATAAGAAACATTATTCCCTCTGTCTCTCTCTCCACACACACACACACACACACACACACACACACACACATATATATATATGTAAAACGTTTGTTACAATGTCCTGACTGTGGTCTTGATTTGGATATATATATATATATATATATATATATATATATATATATATATTTGGTGAAGTCATGAATAATTTCCATTATATTAAAATACAAATAATTCATGAATAATTTATCAATGAATTGATTTCAATCCATAGTATATTTATTTTGAATCATCTCTTGCTATTTAGCAGGCAGCTGTTGATTTCTCTCTACTAAAATTCAACTGGCTTCGTGCTCAAGAAGTTTTCTACAAACATTGTCATCTAATCTTCTTGAGAAAGTTTTTAATTATTCAGAGCCTTTTTGCAGGACAAAAAATATGGTAATCAGTCGGCTCAGAGCCTGTTGAATATGGTGGAAGAAGTAGAACAGACTTGCCTTAAATTTTTTCAGTGCGATTCTTATTGATAGTGGCCTTGCGTTATTGAGGGACAAGCACAAGGTTTCTTCTTTTGACGAGTGCGTGGCGTTTGCTTAGAATATTTTCATGCACACGTTGCAGCTTTTGAGAGTATAATTCTGCACTGAGTGTCTGATTGCAGTTTAAAAACTCAAAATAAATTATATCCCCTGACCTCACTAAGCACAAAATATTTTTTCCATTACGTTCTGCCTTTGTTGTCGACTGTAATGATTCATCCTTGTCAATCCACTGCGTTGAACTTTTTCTTAAAAACCCATTTTTCGTCACCGGTGTTGATATTTCTTGAAAAATGACTAATTTCTTTGCCTTGAGACTTGTCACTATGCATGTGCGATTTTCTTATTCTTTTCACAAAGAGTTTGAGGAAGCCAAACACCCAGCTTGATCACTTTACCAAATAATTCAAGTGGTGGCAGACTGCGGATTGAGATGTGTTGAGATCACGAGGAAATTCTCATGTACGTTTATGCATCATTGAAGTCTGATGAGCGTCAAAGTCTGGATTCATCTCTCGCGTCGCCAGAATTTGAAACCCACTTTCGGACTGGCCAGTGATAACACCTTAGCCATAAACCCTTCAAATGTTCTTAGCTATTTCTGTACCGGTTTGGTTATTTTAAAACTCCTACAACATTCTATGTTGAATATTTACTTTCTGTTCTTCCGTTTTAGGGGTGTGAGATTGTAGAATAAATTATTCCACAAATAATAACTTAGGAGGACACTTTTTAATCAGGTTTATATATGATTATGACGTATACCGGAATCTAGATTTTATCGGTATACGAATACATCCAGATAAGTTGTAGCAGAATGCTTGACGTTTCACCTAAAAGTCTCTCAAGGTACGATTGATTGTCTCCGTAGGATTACCGTTCCTGTCTCAAAAGTATTGTTATTCTGTCAACTGTTATAGCCAGTAGGAAGTTAGTAGTCATGGACTAGTTTACCTACATATGAAAAAGTTATGATAGTCTAGTCCACAACAGATTATTTGGTTTGGAATTCAAACCTGTTAAATTCCGCTTAAAAGATTGACCTTGTGTCATATCCTGCCTGAGCGGAGGGGTTGGGTAAATATGATTTGGTTTTAGGGGCAGTGATTCTTCTTTGAAACGGATTTTGTCAGTAAGCAATATCTACAATTTATCTTTGCCTATAATGAACAAAAGTCTGCATGCAGCACTCGTTTGGTTTGGTTTTATTTCATATCAATCATTGTAAATTATTTGATGCCAAAACATGTTATACATATAAAATATCTTATTTCTAAACACATTCTGTAGATAACATAATAAAACGAGCTTGAGCTCATTTTCTGCACACAGTTAAAAGGTTTCACTTATTTCTCTCAAATAGGAATAATTCTATTTAATATTAATCATTTTTTTGCACTCAATTGAACGTCAGTCATTTTCTTACACACAGTTAAATGATTAAACAGTTCTAATTATGCAATTCAGTTTAGCATAATTAATTTATTTGAACTTAGTTTAAATCTCAATGTACACAATTTAAATATCAAACAGTTCTATTTGACCCATAGATAGGACCCTATCAGGTATTATCACTCTGAGCGAGAGTGAATCTGGGACCGATAGCAATAAAGGGGTACTCCGCATTCCCCTAAGTTCCAGCATTACTGTTTAGTGTCATATTATTGATGAGTCTTAAACTTCTGCAGAGATGCAGTTGATGTGTTCTACAGGGTCAGCAGCGTTGGTAAGAGGTTTGCTCCGAAAGTGATACCATCAATTTTCGCCACATTAGCGTTTCTTGTTTTTGTATGATGTCAGAAGAGATTAAACGCTGTTCCAGCGCGGACGAGCATCTTTGTTCCAAGCTGATATCTGTTACAGGGAAAACAAAGACAATAGGTTGTTGGCTGCAAAGTTCATCCTCTACTACAATACCATCATCATCCACTTCTGGCGTTTTAATTTAACATAATAACTTTTTAATTTCTCTTGAAATGACCAGCCATTGGCCTGAGTAGAGTGTTCGCCAATGGTTCAGGAGACCGGGGTTCAATCCCAGGTCGAGTCATACCAAAGACTCAAAAAATGGTACTCGCTTAGCACTTGGCAGTATAAGGTAAGGATCAAGGGTTAAGTGGAGTAATCCAGGAAATGGAGTAGCGTCCTCCCCTACACCTCGGTGTAGTAGCTCTTGAAAAGGAAGCTTTCGGGTCACCCTCGACTTTACTTATTTCTCTTGATACTTATAGTACCAGATTATTGTTAATGATTTCGATTCTCGCTGGGTACGTCTAGTTTTATGGTAAACAAAGCTAAACTTAGAAAATTATAACAATAATAAAAGGAATTATTTTCAAAACGCTAGCGAAGCGCTAGCCAATCTAGGATATATAGGGTTTTGTAGCTGAAACTTGCTCTATTCCTTGTGTTCTATGTATATGTTGTTATTTCAACTGAAATAAATCGGAAGCTTTACTTTTGGTGCTTTTATCGTAGAAATAAAGTTATATCGGGAAACCGTATTACAATCAAAATTATTATATAATTACTCAATATTCAACGACAAGTCGGTGTGAAGTAGGCAAATCCAAAACAGGTTTATAACAAAAGCCAAAAGAAGAAGAAGAAGAAGAAGAAGAAGAAGAAGAAGAAGAAGAAGAAGAACGTTGATCATAATTCCTATTGAAGTGCTGCTTATGAAAAAGCCAAAAAAAAAAAAAAAAAAGAAATAAAACAACAAAATAAAACAAAAACAAAACAGTTTTATCGTCGAGCTCAATAACAATGCTGATGATGATATCTAAGAAGATAGCAACACTAAAGACGTTGGAAATAATAGCGTTCGTGAATGCATAATGATAATAACAATCTGAGATATAATGAAATTTTCCGGACAAGATTTTTGTTAACAATTTCTCTGCCTTTCTCCTTGTAGAAAGGAAACATTATGCATCGATTTTGTTTTCAAACTCAAACCTTACAAACAAGAGAAAATTGGTGGTGGTGGGGATTCCAGACGACATTTAAAGTTATTAAATCGATCGGCTTTTTCCTTGACATATTTTAACATGTTGTCCTTAGACATGGCGGATTTTATGAGAAGAAAATTAAATAAGATGTAATAAAGAAAATTAAAAAAACAAACTATTGGCAGTCTTGCAGGTGCAAATTACTGAATTTCCAACTCATAAGATTCGATGTTTCCTGTTTTTCTTTCAGAGGAAAAGACTCGATATATTGATTCTTTACTTCCCTTGTTTACGACCATACTCTTCTGTTACATATAGGAGTTACAATACACTGACTGTATCTCTTACAGAGGGGTAAGCCCTCCTCCCCCACCGAAAAAAGGGTGTTTTGAGCATAAAATAAACTGCATCTGATGTAGAGGCTCCGATTGTACAGCTGTAAGCAAATATGGTGTATCTATCTCTTCATTACTCTTCATTACTATAGTTCCTGTTATGGTGTCATGTATGGGTTCAAATAGGAATGTTTACAAATTATTTGTATTAGATAGGAATACTTGATACCATATAACGGTTTGGAAATCATTTGTATTAAGAATAGTTAAGTGGAACTATAAGTACGTACTAAGGAATATTATTAAAGGATTATTATTTAATAGAAATAGTTTCTTGAAACCAGATAAATGAGCATGAAATATTAGAATTGTTGTAGAGTAGCTAAAACCCGTCCAGCTCTCAACCAGATGGACTGGATCATAGCCATAAACAGTCAACGATGAAAGACTTCGATAGTTGATTTCAATCAACTGTATCCAGTAGATGGGTCACACTTCTTTGGGAATGCCGGGCGTGTCTGGGCAACGACCCTGCGTCGGGACCCACCTCAAAAAGGCCTTATGCCACACTCGTCCGCTTAGTGGGACAGAGAACAAATACCGTTGATTTCAATCAACTGAATCCTGTTGATGGGTCACACTTCGGCCGGCCGTGGTGTAAACGGCTCGTATCTGGTCGGGTGTCTCCAGTCATTGGACATACCTCGAATCTCAGGGGGTCGTTAACCCAAGCTTTAACCCTCCACGGTTGGGTTAGGTTTATCGCCTAGCGCCTTAGGTGCCCCTTTTTATGGGAAATGCCGACGGGGCCCGAGGCATTTTTAGGAATGCTGGGCGTATCTGGGTTACGACCAGACCCAGACCGTTTGGTGGGACAGAAGACAAATACCGTTGATTAATAAGCTGGATCCAGTAGATAGGTCACACTTCGTCCGGCCGTGGAATCCGCGGCTCCGATCTAGTCGGGTGCATCACCTCTATGGATACAGTTGTCAGCCGAGGCACATACTGCTGCCAAGGAGGCTTACCATTCGAGTCATTAGGGGGGTGTCCTCGTGGTGTAATGGTTAAAGCGATGAACTGCGGAATCGTAGTACGCGAGTTCGTACTCCAGTCGCGCTATTACGTTCACTTTCGGGCAAATATCCTTGGGAAAGGTATGAACCCCCTTATTTTCCCTCCAGCTATGGGTAAATAGTAGGACGGACTAGGTTCTTCAGCCTTGGTGAGGCAACTAGTCTAGGAGAAGGAAAACTCTGAATTCAAACCTGTTAAACTCCGCTTAAAAATCGACCTTGTGTCATATCCTGCCCGAGCGGAGGGGTTGGTAAATAGTACCATTCGTGTCATGCGGCCAAGACTGATATTCCTTGAGCCTTATGGAGCCGTCCCACAAGCTCTAACCCTTACTGGAGGCGTTAGCTTTATCGCCTGGCGCCCGAGGCGCCTCTTTTTAGAAGTATGCCGACGGGGCCCGATGAATTTTTTGGGGATGCTGGATGTATCTGGGCTACAGCCCTGTGTCGGACCCACCTTAAAAGAGATCTTGTGCCACACTCGCCCGTTTAGTCGGGCGTGCGACAAATACCGTTGATTAATGAGCTGATTGATATTCGGATTGATCTTATATCGTTTGGCAATACAGTACTTGACCCTTCCCTATTTCTTGTACTTATTGCACTGTTTCTTTTTTGTATGTATCCGTTAGCATCGGATACTGAGGCTGAATGAATATATTAAACACTCATTCTTCTCCGTGTATCATTCACCTTGACGAAACAAAAAGATTTAAATAGGAATACCTAAAATGAAACGACCGTATTCAATGGGAACTACACAAGTATCCTACTTGCTGTTTTGAGTAAATCTTGGAAGCAGAACCCTACAAAACGGCAGATGTACGACCACTTACCTCCTATCTCAAAAACCATTCACATAAGATCAACAAAACATGCTGGACACTGTTCGAGAAGTAAGGACGAACTCATAAACAGGAGTGGTGGCCGACCAACAAAACCTACATTCACCGGCACTGTTTCGAACAGTGGGTGCCCTCTAGATAACCTTCTAAGAACTATGGTCAATAAGGAAGAGTGGTCAGAGAGAGAGAGAGAGAGAGAGAGAGAGAGAGAGAGAGAGAGAGTGTGTGTGTGTGTGTGTGTGTGTGTGTGTTAAAAGAAATCATGCTATCGACATGCCTTGATGATGAAGATGATTACTTGATACACTCCAGAGATCTAAAACTAGAGCCTCACCACTTGATACAGATTAGTCATACCCGGGTCACTATTTTGGTGTGGGGATTGTTTACCTCTCTGCAAAGGAGGTAGTCGGTGTATTTTAAGCTCCATTGGCTGGAAAGAAGTGTTTTGTCCGCTAACGTTGGTAAAATCCTGATTAAAATACATCATTTTTTTAGGTTGTTTTTTTAGATTCTATACAGCGAACACCTTCACTTCGGTAATCACGAAAGAACTCTAGTTAAGAAAGAAAATGCAATAGAAATAAAAAAATAAAAATTTCTAAAAGTGAAGTAATTTTTTTTCGATGGAAATCAGAAAATATGAACTTGCGAGAAAACTGGGATTTTATTTGAAGCTTCACATCAGGCTATTTATAACAGTATGCTTTGATATTCAGCGCGCTAATTGCTAACGTTAATTTTGACTATTAATATAATGGAAATTTACAGATGACACATTAGAGTAACGCAGTCTGATAATGACAAACAAGTATCAACTAATTCACAGGCGAAATATTAATAAGTGAAAAGTCCCTCGGAAATATCGGAACTTTTCTGTGGAATGAAGTCTAAAAAATAAACTTAGAACAACGTTGGAAGATCAGACGACTTAAGGAATCAGTGCCTTTAATGATCTTTTTAGTAGGTCAATCATAGAGATGAACATTGTATAAGAGCAATCAATTAAGAAGGATAAAGCACTGAACATAAAATTTATTAGCATGACCAACTGATCAAACTCTGAAAACCTAGCATCCGCAAAATAACCTACCAACCTACCCATATTTACCAACCCCTCCAATTCAGAGTTTTCCTTCTCCTAGACCAGTCACACCACCAAAGCTGAAGAAAACCAGTCTGCCCTACTATTTACCCATAGCTGGAGGGAGAATACATCTTTTTATTCCATAACCCTATTTACCAACCCCTCCGCTGGAGCAGGATATGACACAAGGTCAATTTTTAGGCGGAGTTTAACAGGTTTGAATTCAAATGCCAAAGCCATTCTTGTTAAAACACTATTGGTAGTATTGAAACAATAGTGTTTTATTGTTTGTTGTTTAAATGGGTATCAACCTTCTTAGGTTATTTAATGCCAAACCCATCCTTCTGGAAGAATAGTTGTTGTACTATTTAACTCATAGCTAGGACGAGATACAATGGTTTGTGGAATTATAGATTCAGAATTTTCCCTAGCGTATTAGTGTGAAAGTGGGTGTAATAGCGCCACTGGAATTCGAAATCGCTCATTATAATGTTTCAGTCCAGAATGTTAGCCATTATGCCACTGGGACTTCTCTGCTTCCCAGTTTTTATTGGAGGAAATGGAATCGGTGTTCCAAATGTTCTAGGATTTAAACTTCGTTCATTGAGTCCATTTCCTACAACGATAACCATTACGCTAAGCGTGCAATATACTATAATACTCGCTTAGAGTCTTAGGAAATGGAATCGACGACCCAAGTTCAAATCCTGGATGAATTTGTTTGCTTTTCTATTCGCGCTAATGTTTTCTCTCTCCAGCTATAAATAAGCAGTGGGACATAGTGAGTTCTTTAGCCTTGGTTCAGTACCTGTCTAGGAGAAAGTGTGCTCTAAATTCAAATCAGCAGTAGTGTTTAAGATTAATCTTGTGTCGTATCCTGCCTGTGGCGGAGGGGCTGGGTAAATATATAAATAAGTGATCATATGTACATTTTAATGTATGGATGTACTCGTAGTATAGTAGTTATCATATCATATTTACCAACCCTTCCGCTCGGGCAGGATATGACACAAGGTCAATTTTTAAGCGGATTTTAAATGGTTGGAATTCAGAGTTTTCCTTCTCCTAGACTAGTTGCCTCACCAAGGCTGAAGAATCTAGTCTGCCCTACTATTTACCCATAGCTGGAGGGAGAATTATTGGATTCATACCTTTCCCAAGGATATTAGTGCTATGTAAAATGTAATAAGTCACGTCCAGGATTTGAACTCGTGTTGCCGTGTCCATTTCCTACGACGATAACGATTACACAACGGGCACGTAGTATAGTAGTTATTGTCATTGAAAATGGACACGGTGATAGGAGTTCAAATCGTGGACGAGGCTGTTTACATTTCACAATGCGCTGGTACTCTTGGGAAAATTATGAGTCCAGTTATTCTCCGAATGGATAAATAGTAGGGCTGTTTGTGCTCTTTAACCTTAGTAAGGCAACCGTCCTGGGAGAAGAACAACTCTGAATTCCAACCTGCTAAACACCACTTTAAAAAATTGACTCTTGTTTCATATGCAGCTCTTTCTGAGGGATTGGGCAAATACGTATACACATTAATGTGTGTACAGGTTGCAAAAGAAGGGATGTATTCACATTATACATCGCACACACACGCACACATACACTCACACACATGTATATATACATATACAGTAGCTTCCAAAACTAAGGGACCAAATATTTGTTAGAAATAACAACGGTGAAAAGCTGAAATTTTGACAACTGGTAGTCGTTATCATCCATAATAACATACTAAAATTTGAATCATTTGCAAAGGATAGAAAAAGAATTATAGCAATCATTTATTCATTTTCAGAATAGGATCGTCCAAAAGTAAGGGACAAAATTGAGAAAAACAATGTAAACAGTATGCTATATTCAAATTTTTTGATTTACTCTAAAGAATAAGCCTTACTTAGTCATTTGTAAATGTTGCATCAGCCGGCACCATGGCGAAACGCCAAAAACTTGATTACTCTGTGAGACAAGCTATTGTGAAGCTACACAAGGAAAAGTACACCATTAGAGAGATTTCAGAGAAAGTGAAACGTTCCAAGAGTGTTGTAGGCAGGGTTGTTAAATCCTACAATGATACTGGCAAAATAGTTAGTGCTTTGAAAACCGGCAGACCCCGCAAAACTTCGGCAAGTAAAGATCGAATAATGCAGCGTATGTCATTAAAGGACCGTTTTAAGTCTTGCACAGAAATTAAAAGGGTTATGAATAGTACCTCATGTGTCAATGTATTAAGACAGACTGTTTCTAGACGACGGCAAGAAATATGGGTGTTTAATCGAACCCCAAGGAAAAAAACACTTGTTAGTTCGAAGAATAAGAAGAAGAGATTAGAATTTGCAAACAGGTATGTAATTTGGACATATGAAAATTGGGCAAAAGTATTTTTCTGTGATGAAAGCAAGTTTAATTTATTTTGAAATGATGGAAAAACAATGTAAAGAGACATACTGGTGAAAGATTAAGTGCAAAGTGTACTTAGAAAACTGTCAAGTTTGGGGCGGAAGCGTCATGGTATTTGGAATGTTTTCTAACCTAGGTACAACGCCACTTGTCCGGTTACAAACTCGTGTAAACGCGCAGATCTATAAAAAACATTGTTCAAGATCATGTTGTGCCAATCATACAGAATTCAGGTTGCGATAGGGCTACCTTTATGCAAGATAATGCCCCATGTCACAAGGCAAAGGTGGTAATGAGTTACCTTCGCGAGCAAGATTTCGAAATTATGGATTGGCCACCGCAAAGTTCTGACTTAAATCCAATAGAAAATCTTTGGAAGACCTTAGGAGTGAAAGTTACGGAAAGAAATCCAACTAACACGGAGAATTTGTGGGTGAAGCTTCAAGAAGAATGGTCTAAAATTAGTATCGAGGATTGTCAAGAACTGATTCGTTCTTGTAGTCGAAGATGTGCAGCTGTTATTGAGAGCAAGGGCTCATTTACTAAATATTGATTGTACATGTAATTTTATTGATTTTTGGCTGTTTACATTGTTTTTCTCAATTTTGTCCCTTACTTTTGGACGTTCCAAATTTGAAAATAAATAAATAATAGTTTTAATTCTTTTTCTATCCTTTGCATTATTATGGATGATAACGACTACCAGTTGTAAAAATTTCAGCTTTTCACAGTTGTTATTTCTAACAAATATTAGATTTTAAAATTTTGTCCCTTAGTTTTGGGAGCTACTATATATATATATATATATATATATATATATATATATCATACTGTCTCTACATCAAAACCGCCATCGTCCTTTATGGTGGTACAGTTTTATTAGGTTATTTGGAAAATACTGTCTGATTTTATTATTAAGTATATAGATTCTGCTCTAACATATGCTTTTCATAAAAGTTGTATAAAAAGATTAACATTCTTAATGATTAAGTTCTTCGTTTTGTTAATTTTCTATCACTTTTTCAAAATTCAATTTTAAAGGTTATATGCTTCCAATCATGAACACGAAGAAAGAAGTGATGCGTTTACTTTTCAGGCTTGGTCGTAATTGAGCTTCATGACAATGTTCGGCCACATATTACCAGGGTCTCACTGACCACATGTTGCTAGGATGACTCTGACTTGGAATATGAGACTTTTCAACATCCACCATATTCTCCTGGTTTTTCACCCTCCCACTATCTGACCCAATTAGCTTGGACTGCAGAATACACCGATAGCATCTCTGCTGAGGGGTAAGAGTCCTCCAACGAGTATCCTGGAGCATGACATAAAACAATCTAATGGCAAAGCTCCAGTAATACTGGAGCATTTGAAAATGCAGAGTACCCCTTTATTGCCTTTGTTACTGGGTTCACTCTGGCTCGGAGCGGTAGCGCTTGAAAGGGTACTATCTATGGGTCAAATAGAACTGTTTAATACGTAAACTCAGTGCAAACAAATGATTTATGCTAAATTGAATAGTTTGAAATAGAACTGTTTGATAAATTTATCTGGCTGATGTTTAATTGAATCGTTAGTTATACATTGCAATACTGGGAACCATTTAACAGTGGGTAAGCAAATCCTTAATAGTAAATGGAATTATTCGTTTAAGATAGAAATACTAACGTCATCTAGCCTTGTGCAAAGAAAGATGAGCTTCGGCTTGTTTTTAAAATGTTATCAACAAAATGTGTTTACAAATCACATATATTTAATATATATGTATAAATAGGATTTGGCACTTCATTGCTTAGCGCTTCCAGGTCCACTCTGACCTGGAGTGGTTGCACCTGATAAGGTCCTATCTATGGGTCAAATAAAACTAAACTGTACTTACGCTCAACTGATTTGTTTGAAATTAACTTTTTTTTTACATTTGAATACCAACTTTACTTACTTTTACTTACATTTAAATGTGTAACCAAAATACTATACTTATACTAAACTGAATTGTTTGAAATAGAATTGTTTATATTTATGAAAATGGATTTGGCATTAATAACCTACAATGGTTGATATACTATAAGACCTAAGGAAACCAAACCAAACCCAACGACTACCATGTTTTTTTTTTAAGTATCAGTACACTTTTTTATGCCAAAAATATTCCCTTTCAAAAGAGAAGTAGAAACTTCACTTAAAGATTTCTTGGTATATAAACCTTTAGAGTTTTATCGTACAGGCAAAAATAAGCATTTTAATTGATGGCAGAATTGCATAGATGTTTACGGATCTTATATGGACGGATTAAAACATTTTTTAATTCATTAATTTAAGAATACAAGTTTATTTTAAAATCAAACATTATTTTCCTAACAGCCAAATATTTTCCGTCAATGGATATGATTATAACTAATAACAATAACTATGTCAAATAAATGCTGGAAAGTTTCGAAAACAAACTTACTGAAATAGGTGGGGGTTTGTGTAACGTAGAAGTGATTTAATCATATGATATAATCTAATACAGCCCTATTTGAATGATACGATACCAGGTCAGTTTTTCAGAAGTGACTTTGAATTCAGTCTTTCTTCTCTTAGGCCGGTGGCCATACCAACACTAAAACTCCCAGTCTGCCTTACTATTTATCTATAACTGGAGCAGTAGAGAGAGAGAGAGAGAGAGAGAGAGAGAGAGAGAGAGAGAGAGAGAGAGAGAGAGAGAGAGAGAGAGAGAGAGAGAGGATGTTTTTGTATATTTGGGCATATTTCATTAAAGATAATTGACAGAGAACATTTTAAAGGTTTGTTTTTAATTTAGTTTTTCTTGTTCGAGTACAAATTAAATTCTTTGAAGACAAAGAGTATGTAGAGATTGTCCAAAATTATGTTTCGTCCAAATGCTTTTGGCTAATCTATTAAACATTTTCAAGGAGTGTTATTGTTATATTTGTTGTATTCAGGTTTGTTTTTCTTTAAATATGTTCATTACATTAGTTTGGACTCAGCACGAAGTGAAACGTTGACATATTCATCCAGGTTTGAACTCGGGCCGCTGTGTCTGTTGCCTGAGACGATATTTAGTTTTGTTTCGGTTTATGACATTGACACGCGACTAACGAAGGCATGGACAGCTATCGATAGGCTATCGATCATATGGAAATCAGACCTGACCGATAAAATGAAACGCAGTTTCTTCCAAGCAGCGGTCGTATCGATACTACTGTATGGATGCACTACTTGGACGGCAATTACACAAGAATGTTGCGAGCAATATTAAACAAGTTCTGGCGGCAACACCCTACAAGGCACCAACTATACGACCACCTGCTTCCTATCACGAAAACTATCCAAGTTAGACGAACCACACATGCATGTCACAGCTGGAGAAGCAGGGACGATATCATAAGTGATGTACTCCTATGGACCCCTTCATATGGCCGGGCAAAAGCAGGACGACCAGCTCGAACATACATCCAGCAGCTATGTGAGGATACGGGATGTGGCCTTGAAGACCGACCAGAGGCGATGACGATAGGGAGAAGTGGCGAGAAAGGGTCAGGGATATTCGTGCTAGTGGCACGACATGATGATGATGAATATGATGATGATGTCTGTTTAAACAAGTATATCAAATATATAGGTTATGGTTGGGTTGGGTTTTATGGCATAATAACGATTATAGGTAATTTAATGCCACATACTCTTCATACATATATATCAAATATATGTCTTTTGTTACCGCATTTTCTTGATAGCATTTTCAAACGAGTCTGTGATAAATTTTTTTTCATTTTTGGCGTACATTTAAATTGTTTCAAGTATTGCTATCCAATACGAATCATTCTATTTACTCTTAATCATTTGTTTGCACGCAGCTAAATGGTTTCAAGCATTTCGATGAAACGGCAGCAATTTAACCTCAGTCATTGGTTTGCACGCATTTAAATAGAAAAAAAAAGTGATATGCAATAGATTTGTCGGTAATTTCATTTTTGAACTGCGTGCTTATGCTAAACTGAATTATTTGAAAAGGAACTGTTTTTTGACATTGAAACTATACTTATACTAAACTGAGTTGTTTAATATAGAACTGTTTTGACAGAACTGTGTGTAAACAAAATCTGTACTTATACTACACTGAATTAGCTGAATTAGAACTATTTGAATAAACTGAATAGCTTGAGATAGACATGTTTTTCACAATCAAACTGTACTTACATTTCAACTGCGTGCTTATGCTAAACTGAATTGCTTGAAATTGAACTGTTTTTGAAACAGTACTTACACTAAACTGAATCGTTATATATAGAACTGTTTTGACATTTTACTGTGTAAAAAAAATCTGTACTTACGCTAAACTGAATTAGCTGAATTAGAACTGTTTGAATAAACTGAATAGCTTGAAATAGAAATGTTTTTGAAAATTAAACTGTGTACTCATGCTAAACTGAATTGTTTGAAATAGAACAGATTATTTACATAAAAATGGATTTGGCGTTAAATAACCTACAAAGGTTGATATGCCATAAAACCCAACCTACCGACCAACAATTTTATTTTTAAATGAGCCTCAATCAACTCGTCTGCACATCAGTATTACTATTATTTCTACTTAGTTAATTGGTTTTAATAATTGCTATCTAATACTTATAATTCTCTTCAATATTAATCGTTTGTTTCTGCACAGATAAAAGGTTACAAGTATTTCAATGTATCCCTAACAATTCGATCAAACATCAGTCATTTGTTTACACAGTTAAAAGGTCAAACATTTCAATTTCAAACAATTCAATTTAGCATAGATACACAGTTTAAATGTCAAACAGTTCTATTTGACCCATTGATAGGACCCTCTCAGGTGCTACCAATTCGAGTCAGAGTGGACCTGGTACCGATGGCAATGAAGAGGTACATTGCATTCCCCAAAGCTCCAGCATTACTGGATTTTCATCATCGGATTGTTTAGCGTCATATACGAAACATTCGTTTGTAGGGTCTTGTCCCTCTACAGAGATGCAGTCAGTGTATTCTACAGCCTCGGCTGACTGGGTTATGAGACGATGATAGTTACGACACGTGCCCTCATAGTACCGTTTTGTGGTTGATTAGCATTATGGTTAACGTTGTAGGAAGTAGACACAACTAGAATAGTTCAAACCTTGGACGAGGATGCTTGTGATTCACTACGTACTAATTATCTTGAAAAAGTCACCCAATTTCTTCTATTTTTAAACAGTCGAGCAGATTTATTTCTTTAGCCTTGCTATGGCAAATAGTCTGGGAGAAGTAAAACTCTGGAATCAAATCCGTAATACACCGCCAAATAACTTAACCTTTTGTCACACCCTGCTTGTGCGGGTGATATTGTAAAAATAAAGAAGGGTGCTTTTTATAATGGTCATTGCCGTTGGAAATGGAATTGACAACCCGACTTCAAATCGTAGACGAAGTTGTTTACGTTTAATTTTACGCTTATCTCTCTATTCTACCTACCCTAACATCGCAGTCGGTAAAAGTAAGCCATACTCGGTTATTTAACTTTGGTTAGGCAACCAGTCTTGGAGAAGGAAAACTCTGAATTCAAAATTGATCGTGTCACATTCTTCCCGTAGCAAAATAGATGGATAAATAGATTCTTACTTGAGGTTCAATGTTGATTTAGTAAAGATTAAGTGAAGCGCCTCACCTCGGCATTTCTTAAGAGAACTTTATGCTGATCGAAAAAAATGTGTGTGATTTACGAGCATCCGCGGTATTTTTATCAAATTCCTGCATGTCATAGAGAATCCGAGCACCAAGTGCCGACTCCCTACTTCTCAGCTTCCCTTCATTAAAGAAGAAAAAAAAAGAGCTAGTAAAATCAGCGATTATTATTATTGTTTTTTTTTAAATATTTTTTTACTTTTTCTTTTACAACAAATCTTCGCGGCATCTTGAGTAACGTCCGTCGAAAATCACTTTAAGCAGGAAATCTCCTGTGACGCCCTAATGAAGCATCCTAACGTCGAAGCCATTAAGGTCTCGCGATTGAACGCAATCTCACGTCCGCCGGATCGAAATAAAAATGGAGGACTTCACGAGCAGAAGAAGAAAAAGAAAAAGAAGGAGGAAAGAAAAATACCCGGATTGTAGGAGGACATAGAAGAGAAGGTGGTAAAGTGGGTGTCGATTGGATGATAATAATAAGCATCACTTACTTGATGTTGTTACATGTTGCCGCTCTGAGAAAAATAATATTCTCTTATCAAGAATAAAATTTTCCTAATATTTTTTTCTCGTATGCCTTAAGTTCTCTACTTCTTACTACTTCTGTACCATTATTGTTTGCTAAGGTAAGTTACGCTTTAAGGTAATTTAATAAGCTTAGCGGTATTTATCAAGATTAGTTTAATCTGGCATGAAGCCACCATTTTTAAAGCACCCTGCGAGAATCCAATTCAGTGCAGGGACAATCGCTTGCGGCACTGGTTCAAAAACTATGCACCGTAGCACGTAGCTGCATCATAAGATACAGCTATGTGCGTAACATTATAAAGCTATGACTACCTGGCACAAGTTAAGATAAGTTCAATCTCTCTTACACTGTCCTGGTGGTATCAGAATGAGGTAAATGTAGCACTCCAAAATCCAGTCAGTATGTGTTGACGGGAACAGGAAGAATCAAACGCATGTAGCTGAAGTTGGGGTAGGGTGTTCTATGAACCCCAGAGTATATATATATATATATATATTGTATACTTAGGCAGCTAATCATTATCTAAACAGGTTAGGTTGAATACCGCGGATTGTTTCTCATTAAAATCTTCAAGTGAAGACTTTCAAGTCTTCCTACTAGTCTTTATATGTCTGGATCAATTTGGTAAAGAAAGTACTCTATATTAGCCCAAGCTCTTTCTCCCATTTCACTGGTCATCTTCGGGGTTTTGTTCAATACATACATACATATATGTATATGTATATATATACTGCGGTTCACACACACACACACACACACACAAACACACACACACATATATATATATATATATATATATATATATATATATATATATATATATATATATTGGCAAAACTGCTGCTTGGTAGAAATTTCATATTTATTTTTATCGGAGATATCAGAATTCCATATGATTGATGGGCAATCGATATCAGTCCACAACTTCTTTACGTGCATATTGATTCAACGAGTCAATACTACTGTAAGACTGCACCACAATGTCGTTGACAAAAAGTATTGAGAAAAAGCAAGACTGGAATTGCACAATAATTCTACGAGCTATGTTGAACAAATCCTGAAAGCAACATCCCATAAAATAACAGCTGTATGGTCACTTACCTCCCATCAATAAAACCATCCAAAAAAGATGAATAAAACATACAGGACACTGCTAGAGAATCAAGGGGCATTCTCCAATGGACCCCTTCATAAGGACGAGCCAGTGGTGGCCGACCAGAAAGAACTTAATTATATCAACGCTGTGTGGACACAATACGTAATTTGGAAGACCAGACGAGAGCGATGGCGAATATTCAATTAAAAACAAAGAACCTAAACTGTTAATGAGTTTTTAAGGTTTGCTCATCATAAACGCTGTTATATTTTTCTTCTTTGAAAAATATGTTTTGTAAACCGACATTTACAGAGTTCGCCTGGCATCTTAAAATACACTTGGAAGACAATCATCGGTAAAGTTAAGCAGAATGGGTCAGATTTTAACCTTATGATTTTAACATTACGCAGAATGGGTCAAATTTTAACCTTATCCTTTTAACATTACGCAGAATGGGCCAAATTTTAATTTTATCCTTTTAACATTACGCAGAATGGGCCAAGATTTAACCTTGTCGTTTTAACATTACGCAGAATAGGTCAAATTTTAACCTTATCCTTTTAACATTACGCAGAATGGGCCAAATTCTAATTTTATCATTTTAACATTACGCAGAATAGGTCAAATTTTAACCTTGTCATTTTAACATTACGCAGAATGGGCCAAATTTTAACCTTATCATTTTGACATTAACCTGGTAACCAAACAGAGAAAACAAAAAGCTTCGAACATTGACTCAAGATATATTCTTGGAAGTGACCCTTTCTTTTGTATCCAATATCAGAAACGAGCTCAGGCCTCTGGTAGCGGTCGGTCCTTCGTGGTCAAGCGGACGAAAAATTCCAAATGACGGCCACGTCCGTCATTCAGATCAAAAATACAATCAATCACAAGCCAAATCCATATGGCTATTATCGACCAGAAGAAGGTACAATGAGGGGATAACCAAGGAAGATTGTTCGTGTTTTAGTAGAACGCTACATAGCCCTCATGACCGAAATGTGGCTAATCGAGAAGTTTCATGATAATGTCATCACCCCACCCAGCGGTGTTCTCCTAGTTCTGATTTAATTCTCCTGGACTTTTTTTTGCAGCATCGTAACGTTTGAGATAAACTAGCTAATGGATAATATCATCAATCTCTTGAAGGCTGACATTGTCAATGTTAAACCCAATATGAACGAGAATCAATTCCATAGATGATTCGAGTTCGTCCGCGAGGCAGAAGGCAATTTTATTGAATAACATAAAAAATATTTTTCTATTTAATATCTTTGTTTATCATTATATATTTATGTATTCGTTTATAAGTTGGTTGCTTTAGTTTCTTTGTTTAATGGTATATCAAACTTCGTGCGTTATTTAATGCCAAAGCTACCTTTGTAGAAAAACTGTAGGGGTATTATTCAAACTATAGCTCAGGAAATAAAGGTGTTCATTCCTTTTCCAATACTGTTTGTCCAAAAGTGAACGAAGTATCATGACTGGAGTTCGAAATCGTTTGCTATGATGTCGCAGTCCATCACGTTAGCCACTACTTCAAGAAGACCTCTTCTATATTACCTACGCATAATGTGTCCTCGTGGTGTAATGGTTAAAGCGATGCACTGCGGAATCGTAGTACGCGAGTTCGTACTCCAGTCGCGCTATTACGTTCACTTTCGGGCAAATACCCTTGGGAAAGGTATGAACACCCTTATTCTCCCTCCAGCTATGGGTAAATAGTAGGACGGACTAGGTTCTTCAGCCTTGGTTAGGCAACTAGTCTAGGAGAAGGAAAACTCTGAATTCAAACCTGTTAAACTCCGCTTAAGAATTGACCTTGTGTCATATCCTGCCCGAACGGAGGGGTTGGGTAAATAGTACCTACGCATAATATAATCGTTATCAGCGTAGAAATGGTCTCGGCGACTCGATTTCAAATCATGGATGCAGTTGTTTGCGTATTCTTTCGCACTAATGACCATTCAAAAGGCATCTCCTCCCTTTCTCCACCAAATAAATGAGGAGACAGACTGGAATCTTTGGTGTCGTCAAATCCATCAATCAGAATAATTCTGAAATCGAATCAGCTGTACACTGTTTTAAAATTGATCTTATGTCATATTTTACCCGTTTGGTTTCTTTGTTAATGGCATATCAACCTTCGTAGGTTATCTAATATGAAAACCATCCTTTTAGAAGAACAGCAGTGGTACTATCGAACCAATGGCTGAAGTAGGTGAATAAGGGGATTCATACCTTTATTAGACCAAAAGTGTAAGTACTTGTGCGAGTGGGGCTCTAACTCACCTATTACGATGTGGCTGTCCAGCAGGTTAGACACTACACCACGGGTACTTCTCCGCAGCCCGGGTGGTGCGGTTGTACAAATACATGCATATCCGGAATATCTAATTTGCGCACGATACCATTGAAGAGAGTAAAAATGTCACAATGGCATTTAAATCGGTTGGGTTATTTGTTTAACTGCATATCAATTCTTATGGATTATCTAAAGTCGAGATTTGATTTAGTTAGATTTTGTTTGATTAGGTTTGGTTTCATGACATATCAACCATTGTAGGTTATTAATGCCAAATCCGTTTTTAAACATATAAACAGTTCTATTTAAATCGGTTGGGTTATTTGTTTAACTGCATATCAATTCTTATGGATTATCTAAAGTCGAGATTTGATTTAGTTAGATTTTGTTTGATTAGGTTTGGTTTCATGACATATCAACCATTGTAGGTTATTAATGCCAAATCCGTTTTTAAACATATAAACAGTTCTATTTCAAATAATTCAGTTTAGCAAAAGTATGCAGTTTAAATGTCAAAACAGTTGTCTTTCAAACAATTTAGTTTGCTATAAGCACTCTATTTAGTTCTATTTGACCCATACATAGCAACCTATCAGATGCTACCATTCTGGGCTTGATAGACTTGGGAGTGAGAGTAATAAAGTGTTACTCAACAATCCCCAAAGCTCCAGCATTACTAAAGCCTTATCATCAGAATGTTTAGTCATATCCAGGAGACTCTTAGGAGAGTGTTACTCGTCTGTAGAGATACAGTCGGTGAATTCTACAGTCCCAGCTGACTGGACCAGTCGAAATTGATACATATTTTTTGCAATTATAACGACTTTCAATGATCAATTGGATTTTTTTAGATTATAATTTCAGTCAATGATTTATTATCTGCAAAGAGTTAAATGATAAGAAATATCACAATCAAAGACAAATAATTTATACGCAATTATCTTCAAAACCGGCTCATTGGCCTAGAGGTTAGAGTGATCCTGGAGACCTTCGTTCAACCCCGGATCGCGTCATACTGAAGACTTTTAAAATGGTACTTGGTACCTCCTTGCTTAACACTCAGCAATATAAGTTACGTATCAAGGATAAAGTGGAGCAATCCAGGGAAAGGAAGAGCACCCTCCCCTACACCTCGGAGTAGTAGCTCTTGAAAAGGGAGCCTCTGGTCGCCCTCGACTAAAGGGAGACAACTTTACTTTTTTACTTATATAGCTTCAAGTAACTATAACTATTTTATGATAACGATTTCTTTGCAAAGTTACATGGCTTCAATATTCATACCTTACATCAATAATTTGGAAGCATTGATATGGTTTCAAGTCATAAATAATAATAATCCTTAGTATACAACTTTAACTTCAAGTAAATATTCTTAATACAAATAATTTACGCGTAGTTTTATTTGAAAATATCTTTTTGACTCAAAGGTGGTGCCCTAATAGGTACATTAATTCTGAGTCAAAGTGGAGCTCATAGTAAGGACAATGGTGTACTCCACACTATTCTGAGTACCAGACAAGCATTTTAATGTCATACCCAGAACACCTCCTTTTGAGAGAGGGGTGTCATCCATCTGCAGGGAATGCTGTCAGTGAATTCGAAGCATCGTTGACAGATTATTTCGAGAAGCAACTACTGATGAGAAAACAATACAGAAATCTTTATTTTCAAAACTGAGCTGGTACAAATTGAACCTCGTGGATTACCTATAGACAACACAAAGAAAAAAACAAACAAACTGGGAAACAAAATTTGAAATATAACCCGAGTAGGGCAATTCCAAGACTTGGAAACTTTCATGGTTTTCTAAAGTCTGTCTTTAGTCATTCAGTTGAAATGAAAATGGTAGAACAATTCAACAAGTGAATTCCATAAGAAAAGATTGAAAAGTAGGGGTAAAACTTTCTGTCTATATGACAATCACAAGATCGCACAATTACACTCTCAGAAAGACTGGTTGAAGATTTCTGTCCGTGAATATCTGGGAGTGGGAGAATAATTGAAAGTGTACCTTTCCTTGGGGAATTAGCGCTAACCTCCACCTAAAGGATTTGAACTCGGGTTACAGTGACCATTTCTTACGATTACACCACCACCTCATATATATATATATATATAGTGTTATGGTTATCGTCATAGGAAATACACACACATACACACACACAATGATCTGGGAGACCTGGGTTCAATCCCGTGTCGAGTCATACCAAAGAATCAAAAATGATTCTTGATGGTTCCTTGCTTAACGCTCAACATGATAAAGTACGGATCAAGGGTAAGTGGAGCAATCCTGGGAAAGGAGTAGCACCCCTTATACTACCGCTAACTTACGATATATATATATATATATATATATATATATATATATATATATATATATATATATATATATATACTTAATACACAGATTCTGAATTATTTTATCCATTAGATTTGAAGAAGTCCTGTTATTTTTGGTGTTTTTGATTTATATCAAAACCCATAACAGGTCGGAAATAAATTTTTAATCCTAATGTGACAGGTTTTTATTTTTTCTTAAAGAAATATATATATATATATATGTGTGTGTGTGTGTGTGTGTGTATGTATGATCCCTGAAACAAAAATTTTAAATACTTCTTGATCTCCATTCAGAATCAAAAGTCTTTTTTCATAAACCACAATCAATTTGAGATTTAACGTTCATTTTGATCAAGCCAAGAAAATTTAAAGGATTACAAATCAATAAAAATGAAGAACTATGGAAAAGAGACAAAAGAAATAGTTTAAAATTTTCAGAAATACTAGGAGGAGATTGTAAAATCGTATATATTGTGTATGGGTCAACGTTCGATTGATGTTCACGAAAATGATTATTCAATCAATTAATTTTGAAGTTAAGGGTTGCTGCTTATCCCCATGACAACTATCCGACTTCCCACCAATTCAGATTTGACTTGGAGGCCTTTTATATTGGAGTGGGCGAGGGAACGTATGAATCGAGATTCATGTGTGGCCGTGACAAAAATGCTTGATTCTTTCGGTATTCCTCATTTTAGGGCGCTTCTGTCCACAAGCGATAAACTCAGCCCTTTTTAGCAGGTATGTATTTAGCAACCCCTAGCAGGATGCGACACAATGTCAATTTTTTTACGCTGAGTTTAACAGGTTTGAATTCAGGGTTTTCTTACCCCTAGACTGATTGTTTTACCAAGGCTAAAGAACTCAGTCTGCCAATATCTACTATCTACCAATAGCAGGTGGTTGAATGATCGGATTCCTACTGTTGTATAGCCACATACAACTGCACGTGTACAAATACAAATGTACACTTACATGCGGAAACATCATTAACCGATAATGACGACTCCAATAAACGAACGAATATACTTCTTTATAAAATATATATCTCTCACACTTTATTCTCATAAGGGTGATGTTTGTTGTGCGTGAGAGATGAGCTGGAGACAGGGACAGACTGCAATACTGACCCGGCGGTACTTCTTACTCATCTTGCCTGCGTTGCTCAACCGGGGGTCACTAAGGGCCCAAAGCCCTCTGTCCGCCGCTAGCTCTCACTTTGGCATCTTGTCTTTAACTGAATCAAACCGCCTGGGCACCTGGTTATATTATTGTCTAACGTACACCTTCTTCCGCTGTTCTTCCGCTTATTTACACAGGTGCATCCCTTGATTGACGGCTCGATCGAGGGTTAATATATAAATATACCTTTCTCTTCAGTATTAAGTCTATGTAAAATGCTATCAGCCTTGTCGAGGTTTTTGAACATTGTTCGCCATGTCCATTTCCTACGACGATAACCATTACCCCATGGGTATGTAATTTTTAAGTAGGTATTGTCTTAAGAAAGAGACTCCTGGGTCGTCATTATGCCTTAAGTTAAATCTTACAAAATTATAACATTCTACGTTGATGTCATTTTTTGCTTTAAAATTAGATCCTCAAAATTCGACCTATACACACATACACGCGGTATTTATAATTTACTGTTAATAGTGCAGTAAGTTTGATTTTTTATAGGCGCCTCCACTTGTGACTTGTGGGTGGAGAAATTATCAGCACCCACTTGTATAGTTAATCCCTTTCACCGCCCTCAGTATTTTGTCATTTGTCGTTATGTTTTTGTATGGCACCCGCGGTTACTGGTTATCAAAACAAAATCAAAGATAAAAAATAAAATTACAAAGCAAAACAAAATCGGTGTACATCCTCAGTGAGAGAGAGAGAGAGAGAGAGAGAGAGAGTGAAGAAAAATCACGATTGTCGGACCCTGGGGAGAGAATTGTTCAAGTGAAGTAGTCCGGCGCCGAGCAGTCGACGCCTCCACGAATAGTCGTCGCCACTGCCGCCACTAGTGGCAAAACAACCGCGTTGTCCCTGCTTCACGTGATCTTTTCGCAAAAAAAAAAAAATGCATCAAAGTGTGACGAGTGGAAATATTAATGTCTATTAGAATTAATCACCGCTCAGTGGAAATATTTAAGCAGAATTGTTTTTAAAAGGCTGAGAAGGTTTTTGATTGTAATGAAAAAGAAAGAAATATTGCCAACTGGTTAAAATAAAAGGGCAAAGAATAATGGAGAAATATTTTTCGTTGATGAAAAAATGCAAAAGTTGGTATATAAACAAGAGTGGGCTGAAAAATCCATTGGTTGACGTCATATCTGCTGTTAAAGACTTTTTGTCTTACGGTACTTAGCACGTTAACACCGATAGAAGAATTTTGTGGACGATATTGAAAAATGAATCTCATTTGGTCACATTCTATGAGAGTATCGTGGTTAGACTATGAACTATTTAGCGGACCATAATATATATATATATATATATATAGTAAGTTGGTGACCTTAGTCGAGGGCGACCAGAAGGCTCCCTTTTCAATATCTACTACACCGAGGTGTAGGGGAGGGCGCTACTCCTTTCCCTGGATTGCTCCACTTTACCCTCGATACCTATCTTATACTGCTGAGTGTTAAGCAAGGAGGTATCAAGTACCATTTTTAAAGTCTTTGGTATGACGCGACCTAGGATTGAACCCAGGTCTCCCGGACGATTGGCAAACCTCTAACTAATAGGCCAGTGATATAATGAATTTTTATAAAAAGTGCACGGTTGTCTCAGAGCAGAGCATGTTTGAAAACCTAAGAATTTATTGACACTACTGTGATACTCCTTCCGCCACTTCGAGTTTCACATGCCACAACGATCATCAGATAGAAAACACAATTGACTAATTATTATCATTTAGAGTATTTGGACTATCATCTTCATCATTATTGCTCTATTCACAATGTCACAGCAGATTCGTCCTTCGGCCTTCTTTACGTGTACCATGTCCAATTCTGGAGTCAACTCTGAACACCGGATGAACCCTTTATTTTATCCACGGGGGTCGATTGTGCTAGCTCTGTTAACCATGACCGGGTACAAATGGTAAGCTATAGTAATCATCCCTCGTTATTCTTACCTGTCGTCAGAATTGAACCTGCAACCACCAGATGGTTTCATTTAGAAGCTCTTTACACAAACGTCTATATCTGTAACACCATGTGTCCTGTTGAACACTCTACCTCCGTGGGTAAGATAAAGAGTTCAATTCGAACGGCAGTGTAGGTTCCCGAGTTCGACTAAATACACTTGAAGAAGTTCGAACGCATCGGCCACAACGTTGCGAATATAACGATAGCGGCGAAGACAATAGTCCGAATACTATAAAAATTATCAATCTTCTCTTAGAAATTTTGACAAATAAAGATTATCTAATGATGATAATGACATGTAAGACTCTGAATACTAAGATGAGTTTTGTTAGTATATAGTTATGCACACACACACACTCACACACTCACTCACACTGGGGGTGTCCTCGTGGTGTAATGTTTAAAGCGAATGAGTGCGGAATCGTAGTACGCGAGTTCGTACTCCAGTCGCGCTATTACGTTCACGTTCGGGCAAATGCCCTTGGGAAAGGTATGAACACCCTTATCCTCCCAGCTATGGGTTAAATAGTACCACTACTGTTCTTCTAGGAGAATGGCTTTGGCATTAAATAACCTAAAAAGAGTTGATATACCATTAAACAAAAGAAACCAAACCAAGAAACACACACACACACACACACACACACATATATATATATATATATATATATATATATAATCCTATGTGACCGGTTTCGTTGTTTTTCTTAAAGAAAAAAAAACAAAAAACGTATATATATATATATATATATGTGTGAGTTATTCTATAAGTAGGGTGAGTTTTGCAATAAAACTAGTCCCATTTCCAACTGGAAAAATGTTAGCTTCTTTTTTTCTATATAATAACCATTTTTTAAAACACATTTTTCCCATGGAAAGACAATTTTTTATTTCCCTTCAGCACAGAAGACTTCGTTTATTTTTTTTATCCATTTCCTCACAGTGTTCTTTACGCTGAGAAAATTACATCATCATCGCTTGAAAAATTTGCCACACAGTAACATTCTTTAAGGGGGTCAGATTAGAGGAAATCATAAGTGGCCAAATATGGACGGTAAGATCTGGCAAATGTTCCCCACCAAAATGACTAAAGGTCTCCTTTGTTTTGTTTTTTTCTGTAGTATGAACACTTGTTCTCTGGCGTCTACATTTTTAGAACCCAACGAAAACGGAGCTTAGAAAATGCTTGGAGCACCCACAGACATTCCATGTTTAGTAATGTCTATTATATGTGTTCTGCCAATCAAAACGAGCTCATTAACTGAATCCCCCATTTCAGGTGTGCTTGTGATTGAGGACCAGCCTTGCCTGTCTTTATCTTGAATTCCACTTCAACCTACTTTAAACAATTTTACTCATTTGTACAGATTTTTTTTTTACCAAAACATTTCTCCGTAAACATCCCGCTGTTACACAATCATTTGAGCTTAACTCTATGAGAGTAGACGTATGTGTGTATGTATGTACGCGCGAACGTATAAATGTGTATGGTTGTGAGTTGACCATAGGTATGGGTACGCGTGTATATGTGGGTCCCATCTGATTACGTGGTATAAAGTAGAGATGGTCAGATAAAAGTGGGCCGTGACTTGGGTGGCCAAAAGTCCGGATATAGGAATGTTCCTCCCTCGATATTGACAAGTAGAATCAGTCTGCTACTAGAGGGGACAAGAGACAGACTCAGAATACAGACACAAGAGATTCGGAAGGACAAATAGATGAGACCACATATACAGAGATGGGCTGAGAGAATAGATACAGAAGAGTTGGTGGGGACCAGAGAATAGAGAACAGAGACAGAGAGAGACATATAAATAGGCTGAGAAGACCAGAACAGATACGGAGACCCGAAAAACTAGCAGTCAGCCTTAATTCTTAGTTAAGGAAACTAAATAGCTAAGGTGAGGACACAACACTCTGTCATTTTTGTCACTTAAACTTTCTTTTCTTCTTAAACAACATTTACTCAATCTTTTTGGTCTTCGCCTTGTTCTTTCGTTGTGGAACCGTCTCGGACTCTGGTATTTCAATTCGATCTGCTGAGAAAGCCAATACAACGAAGGCTCAGATGATTATGAGGCCGGAGATGCATTACTCGATTCGCATTTCAACAACACATTCTTCTGTAAATTGAAGATGGTTTGCATTTCTCAGCACCAAACATTTTGTTGCAAGCCTGGAATACTCATTTTGATTTGCCTCCATTTTGAATAATCTCATAACAAATATTTCTGCAGGATTAAAAGGATTTTTACTATAAACTAATTACAAACAATGCTGAGTTTACATTTTGTGGAAAAAAAAAATTACACAATTTTTCTTTTTTTGCAAAAAAAAATTCCCCTTATTTTTTGAATCCTCCTCGAATATATATATATATATATATAAATGGTTAGAGTGTTCGCTAATGGCCCGGGAGACCTGGGTTCGATCCCAGGTCGAGTCATACCAAAGACTCAAAAATGGTACTTGATGCCTTCTTGCTTAACACTCAGCATTATAAGGTAGGGATCAAGGGTAAAGTGGGATAGTCCTTGGAAAGGAGTAGCGCTTCCCTACACCTTGGTGTAGTAGCTATTGAAAAGGGAGCCTTCGGGTCACTCTCGACTACGGTCACCAACTTTACTTACTTATATGTATGTCTGTGTGTTTACGCACATACGGTCGTGTGTGTATGTGTTTAATGTTCCTTTCCAAGTACGAAAATATCATTCACTGGAAAAGAAAAGGCGTTTAAACATTAAACATAGAATCTTGATTTATTTCACCACAAATAGTTAAAATTTTAAATAATTTGACGGAGAATTGATCGAGATTTTAGACTACGGAATGATATCGTTTTATATATATATATATATATATATATATATATATATATATATATATATTGGCATTTATAATTCCTCTCTCTATCAGTCAGTGATCTTGTTCAAAAGAAAGATAAGCTTCGATAGATGTTGGTACTAATGTGGTTGCATTATTTGTGGAACAAGGTTGAAAATAATGTTGGACAAGCTTAGAAACTCCAATGTTTTTTTTTAACCCAATTCATCTAGATTGGTTAAGTACCAAGGCCACAAATCCCTGTCTGCATTATTATTTTAGAACTATGCTCGCATAATGCAAAGTTCTTCGAACGAATTGAGCACTCTGGTATCCGGTAAGATATAAAATGTAAACAAACAAACGCTGCTACTTAATTCCTGATAATTCCCTAGTTGACGTGGTACGCTTGTTGGTTGTGCGGTATGATACTAAGTCTAACGAAAAGTTGGGCGGGTTTCGATCCCAGCTTCAAGCGTCCTACGTGTCTAACCACACTGAAGAGTTGTGATACAACGAAACAGTCTGTCTGTGGATGACAATATATATATATATATATATAGAGAGAGAGAGAGAGAGTCGGGAGTGACCTTACAATATATCATCAATTATAAAGGACATGAGGTAATGTAATGATTCACGACACCGAGTTTCACGTTTTCGATCGTCCCGTGAGCTTGTCATCCACACGTTTAATATCTTGTCAGACGTGTGGATTAGCTGCTCATCTGACAATCGAAGACGAAAAACCTCTGAGTCGTAAGTTATTACCTTGTTTCATACTTTTTATAATTGTTATAATTGTTAATACTTTGTGTGGTTGTATGTGTGTCCGTATATATATATATATATATATATATATATATATATATATATATATGTACGTCTACCTTCCTACACGATTTTATTTTAAATCCATTAATATACTTAAATTCATACACCCATAGAAGTCACAATTTTAAATAAATTGTTCGGTTGTGTGTATTAATGTGAAACGCATTTCACCTTATCTTCTCCGGTGTCATTTACAGTCCCTTGCGGGATATTGGGATTTGTCCATGGGCAAGATGTCGGAAATGGTGGGCCGAGACAAGACAATGCATCAAGGCTGGTTGATGTTTGGCTAGTAAGTGAAACAATCTTGCCGACAATCTTCGGTGACAGAACGCCATATTGGCGAAAATGTTGAACGCCAATCTGAGATGACGGGGGACTAGCCCTGCCCCCTCTTCGAGAAGGTCAATATTTACCACTTTCTGAATTTCTCGACGTATTCTCTCTGACGGCAGCATTTGTCAAAACTTCCGGCTAATGCAGTTCGCTCTAAGTGAAACATAAGAGAAAAGTATATGCACATATTTCGCAAACACACACACACACACACACACACACACACTTGCACACACACACAGAGAGAGAGAGAGAGAGAGAGAGAGAGAGAGAGAGAGAGAGAGAGAGAGAGAGACGTGCATGCACTCTCTCACAAGCACACTTACACAGAACTACACATATGAGAATAGATGTGCGTAAAATTACACTGGCTTAGTTGGAGAAGAAATGACAAAATGCGTTAACATAAGAAAGACGAATACTCTGATATTTAAATTGTATAGCTGGATAGAAAATTTTCGGCTAAACATATTTTATTAGATATAATTAGAAGATTTTTTTGTAATAATACGTTCGAATTTTTTTTACAGAAGATTGTCGGATTTTCTTAGTTAAGCTTTTTAAATAATTCCGTACACTTTTTAGCCTTTCTGTCTTCATGGTTTGGTTTCTTTGTTTAATGGCATATAAACTTTTGTAAGTTATTTAATGCCAAAGCCATCCTTTTTGAAGAACAATAGTGGAACTATTTAACCCAACACTATTCATAGATTTTCACAGTCCATTGGTTTGGTTTGGTTTGGTTTGGTTTCTTTGTTTAATGGCATATCAACTCTTTTTAGGGTATTTAATGCCAAAGCCATTCTCCTAGAAGAACAGTACTATTTAACCCATAGCTGGGAGGATAAGAGGGTTCATACCTTTCCCAAGGGTATTTGTCCGAAAGTGAACATTATAGCGCGACTGGAATTCGAACTCGCTTACTACGATTCCGCCGTCCATCGCTTTAACCATTCACACCACGAGGACACCCCCTCTGTCTTATCCTTCTCGCTCAATACTCTGGATCGCTCTCTCTCTCACTCTCTCTCTCTCTCTCTCATTGTGTATTTAAAAAATTACGGCATGTGAACATGTCTTGGGTTAATTTATGCCTATAGGATAGGGAATTGCGTTTATTGCAGATTCATATTCGTATTTATTGTGTTGTTCTTTCTGAAGATTTGTTTATACATGGTTCAATCGGATACAAATAGTTTTTAAACAGATATGTTTGACCCCGAGATGGGACCATAACAGGTTCGATCACTGCAGGTCACAGTAGACCCGAGATTTATAGCAATGAATGGGTACACCAAACTTCGCAGATCTCCAAATGTGGATCCTCACCATCAGTAACTTTTTAGTGTCATAACCTGGACACTCACTTTTTGACAGCAGGAGAAGCAGTATACTTATTCTTAGCTTTAGTGACAAAGCGATTAGAATTAAGATACATATTATATAGATGAATCACAGTAAAATATTTCACACACAGATCAATAAGTGTTCAGGTTCCAAAATAAGGGGTGTATCAACAGTTCTCATACCCCATATTAGTGCACTATATTTCCTCTTTGGGGATTAACACAGATACATGCCATCGTATAGGATATTCATGAGTGGAATTAAATTAAAAGATCGCCGAAAACGTTTATCAGGGTATCTACCATTCTCCCGCGCATACTGTGCCTAGGTTAATGGTTAGGAAACTGGACTATCAAGCCATTGTTAGTGAGCTCGATTCTCACTGTTTGCCTTTCTGGCCTTGTGCCGCAACAAAGCAAAGCTTAATAAATAATTACTTTACCCAAATCAAAATTAACATAATCATTCAGGTTTGTAATACTCCAACCCTTCCAACAGACATTGTTCTTTAACTTTGGTGAGGCAACCAGTTTGAGAGAAGAAAAAAAAAAAAAGCGAAAAAATCTCTGAATCAAAATCTACAGTTCTCCGCTCAAAAATCAACCTTGTATCATGGTGAAAGCTTTGAGCAAATAAATACATCGGAAATAAGAAAATGACCTCAAGATCTATCTGTAGTTCTACTTAGTAAAACAAGAGTAAGATCTCTTCAATTCTGTCTGTATTTCAATCTACTTGTCAGTTTCCTTCCATCTCCATCTCTCTCTCTCTCTATATATATATATATATATATATACGTGCCAACCCATGTTGATTAAGGGACAGTCCCCGGTGCGTAACGTGCTGGACGGCAGTTTCGAAATCCATTCACATAATCACGCTCACTTTCGTTGTATTGTCCTTGGGAAAGGTATAAACCCCTTTACAGCCTAAAATATGGGTTGAATATTATCACTGCTGGGTTTTTTTAGAAGGGTAACTTTAGCATTAAATATCCCACGAATGTTGCTATACCATTAAGCAAAGAAACCAAAACGAAGCCAGAGTTTGTCATCAATGTTAATCAGGTAAACATTTTTGACATAATTTACGGCGTAAAATTTGGAATAGTAGAATAAATTTAGCATCCAAATACATTAATTTCTAAATAAGTTGGCGACCGTAGTCTAGGGTGAACCGAAAGCTCCCTTTTCGATTCCTACAACACCGAGATGTGGGGAAGGACACAACTCCATTCCCTGAATTGCTTCACTCTACCCTTGATCCTTACCATATAATGCTGGGTGTTAAACAAAGCGGCATCAAGTACAATTTTTTGATTCTTTGGTATAACTCGACCTGGGGTTGAACCCCTGTCTTCCGGACCATTGGCGAATACTTTACTCATTACAATTCATGAAATATAAGTATTTGTGGAGATTTGCACAGTTGATACTTTACAACTGACTATTCTACAAAAACCAAAATGATATGTTCCTTTAATCTATTTTATTTTTCAAAACAAATGTCTTTGAGTCAGGTCAATATTTGATATTAACCGCTCTATGTCTTGATAAGATAAATAGATCCCTGGCCCACATTCCCACACAGATCCACACAAAAACACGCACAGAACTTAGATGGATCTTGAATATTTTGACAGCGATGTCTTATAACCAAATTTTCCTCATATAATAAGCAAAAAATATTCAGTGTCAAAATTTAGCTATTAAGTTGAAACAAAATATATTCTTTGAAAAAGCAGGTGTGAAATAATTTTGAAATTTTTAAGATAATATTCTTTTATTTCAGTCAGAAATTTCTTCGCCTGTGTCATGTTACAAGAAGGATTTCGTTTCTGTTTATGGGGTAGATTTTCATGGGTTACATTATTTATTGTCTTAGTGTAACATTATTATGAACACTGTCAGCAAAAGTTATTTAAATGAACATTTGAAGGCATGAAAATAAAACAAAGCTACAAAATATAGTTGGCTAAAATTATTACTCCTAATGTTTCTGGTCAGGATGTTTCATCCATCCAAAGTCAAGATCATTTTTATTGTTTTGAGATTAACTATACGGATGGAGCATGAAAAGATCTATTGCTTTATTCTCTGGACGGATTTTAAGTGTATTGTTTTAATTAGAATCCCACTGTTATCTGCCGTTTTAGGAAACGATCACACACGCTCACAAACGTATAAGGAAATTATATATATATATATATATATAAGGGAAAGTTCTGAGAAAAAGAAGACAATATGAAAAAGTTGATTGGAGAAAAGAGTAAAAAATATAATTAAATAAATAAATAAAAAACAGAAACGATTGTTTTCAACAACAACAACAATGAAAACAGATATAAGAAGAACAACAACAAGAACAACAACGATTGGCCTTCTATTTGTAATGTCAAAAGGTGTTTTTTTTTTTTGTTATTTATAGAAAGTGCTGTCTGAACTCTTAAAACAATGTCCGCTTGAGACGCATGAATGGCACCACTGCCGAATCGTCTTGATCAAGTCTTATGTCTACGAAAAGAAGGAAAAATAAAAGAAAAAGAAAAAGAAAAGAAGAAATCACTTCGAAATCGGAGTCAGTGTGGAAAGAGTATGGCCTCATCTTTTCACTTTGTGTAAGAAACGAATGTTTCGCTGTGTCCTTTGCTCGCCTTCTTCTTGCGAATTCGCCCATGAATAAAAGGAAGATAGAAAGAGGACTTCGACAAACCGGCCTGTCTCATTCAATCTTGCTGTTTGTTCCTTCTAACTGAAACGTTTACCATAAGTTGCAAAAAATAAAACAAAACAATAGAATAAAATAAAACAAAAAAATAATTGCAGCAGCAGCAGCAGCAGCAGCAACTTCAACAACAACTAAGAAACAAAACGATAACGTCGAAGTTTTGTAGCTGGAAGATATATTTATGTAGGTGACGCATGCGCACTGCTGCACACCGGCGTACGAGCTGAAGAATCTACTCCGTCGCCATAAGGCGAGGAAAAATGCTTTTCCACAGAAACACACGGGGATGTGGATTTGATATGTATTCTTTGTCAGTTTCATTGCGCAAGAGCATGCACGAACACACGAAGGTGCCAGAGACCAACTCAAAGCAGATAAAAATAAATCAAATCATCAACTTACAATATACATATATATATATGTATACATATTCATATATATTGTAGAAAATACTTGAAAAAGTTAATATTGTAGAAATATTTTACGAGTTCTTCGAATCAGTAGTATCTGTTTCACTGAAATCTGAGTAACTACAAGTCTGTTCAACTCTCCAATTTTCTTTCCGATTTCTGCAGTGCTGTGGTCTAGATAGTCATAGTTCTTTCTAAAGTTCCTGGTCCTTTCAGTTTATTTTCTTGGTTCTTTGATGTTGTTCCAAGTGCTTCATCTATGATTGGTATTACTTTCATCTTCGTGTTCTCGGAGTTTTTTTTTAGTTACCTGATGAGTTTTTTCGGTTAACAGCTCGCAGCTTTCCGTCGAATAATAATTTTGATTAGATTTTCTTATTTGATTTAATGGCATATCAACTCTTGTGAGTTATTTGATATCAATTGAGTATATAATTTGTTTGCGCATTGATTGTTGGTAAATATTCATGTTTCTGAAGGAGATGTTAGGACACAAGAAAAAGGTTAGTCGATTATTTTTTCTTCGTTGAAATTTGTCGGCTTTCCTTTACAGGGTACAGAAGCAAAATATGGAAGAAGGAGGATTGGATTCATGCCTTTATTACTGGGTGCGGAAGCAAAGTTTGGAATAATTTTTAAAACTAATTAGTTCACTTTTGAAAAAAAAAACGCGGTAAATCTAAATTTTCATGATAAGCTCTATTTACATTAAAATTCAGCCCAATATGAGTCAGCAAGAAAAAAAACGACAAAGAATCTATGATTTGCTTAACACCGAAACAAAGCCAATAAAATTTCCGAAATAATTGGATATTTTTATGGCCTCTATCAAGCCCAGACCATAACCCCTTGATTACGCCACATGGGGCGTTTTAGATAAATGCAACTTCCTATCCAAATATTCGTTTGTTTAAATACTGCTATTGAGGAGAAATGGAATAAAATTTCTGAAGGATTTATTTTGAAGGTATGCAAATCCTTTTAAAGGTATGTTGATACAATAATCCTTGATACAATAATTGAAAAAAAGGTGGTCATATTGCATACATTTACTGTTTTGTGTCTATCTTCTTATTTTTTTTTTTTTAAATTATCTTGTTTTATGATCAGGTCGTTTATTATTATACCAGAATATTCCTAATTTTTCTTCCGTACACAGTATATACTTTTTTATGTATATTTACTGCTCTAAGACAAGAGATTATTTTGTCGATTTCAACATTTTCAAATAGTTTCTTTATATTATTTTCTTCGTAGTATTTAAAATGGTTAGATGTGTGAATCCAGTCAAGATATGTGAGTGCGGTTTGACTCCCTGAGCATATTGGCTGCTCTTCTTAAAGCAAGAATGAATAATTTTCTTATCTTATCAGTGCGGTTAGGATTTTTCACAACATTGGCAAACATGATATCGGTCTTTAGTTGCTTGGGGTCCCTTTTGGGGGATCTTTCTTGGCCTTGTTGATTTTTTTTCAGGAATATTATCAGTATTGATGATTTGCATAAATAAATCTGGGATTTATGTTCTTGATATCAGGTCACATCTGTTTTCTAGATATCAAGTATCTTTCCGATGTTTCAGCGATAATTTACCCAGTAATTCAGATTTCTGTATTGGTTGGTCGATTGTGTTTTATAGCATGTCAACCCGTGTTGGTTATTTAATGCCAAATCATGTTATATGACTTGTAAACGCATTGTTTGTTGATAACAATTTTTTAACGACTTAAAGCTCATTTGTTTCTACACTGTTCGATGTTTTCAAGCATTGCCATTTATTGTTTGCCCATATATTGCTAACACTAATAGTTCTGTTTACGCACAGTTTAATGGTTTCATACGTTGCTATTTATTGTTTGCACAATTATCGCTAACACTAATAGTTCTATTTACTCACAGTTTAATGGTTTCATGCGTTGCTATTTATTGTTTGCACAATTATTGCTAACACTTATAGTACTATTTACTCATAGTTATATGGTTTCATTTATTATTATCAAATGCTAATAATTATATTCAATAATAATAATGCGGTTAAAAAAGTTTCATGATACCTCGTGTTGTAAATGATTATACAGTTGTATTTGACTTATAGATGGAACTCTAACAGGTACTACCTTTCTGGGTCAGAGGGAACCTGGGAGTAATGGCCATGAAGAGGTTATCCACATTCCACAAAGCTTCAGGATATAAGGCTCACCACCAGATTGTTTTATACCATATCCAGGACAGTCGTTGTGGGAGGGTCTAACCTATCCGCAGAGATGCAGTCGAAGTATTCTAAAGCCCCATCAAACTGGGCTGAGATTTCTGTATTCTTGCAATTTGTCTTTTATTTCAATATCTTTCAGGAAGTCTTCTGATTTAATAGTTATAGTTCTCCATGCTAGTGCACTGACTTTTGTAGAGACATTTTATTTTCTCAATATCTTTCTTGTCAAATTTACATACTTATATTTTCTTTTTCCTAACATGTTATCTTAACATCGGCAGTAACAGCATCATCTATGAATGACGTTTATTTGGGTGGTCTTGTCTAAGATTATAATATCTGAACGTCTTACTGGGAATACACTGACCATATCCCTTGCAGAGGAGTAAGACCCCCGCACCTAACAACAAGAAAGGGTGTCCTGGATAGAAAGTGTTTGTGTACCAGCTATGAGTCAAATAGATTTGTTTGTAATAGATTTGATACTTGATGCTTTGTAACTGTAAATAAATGATTTTAGGTCACAGAAGTGTCACAATTTTATTTTGGGTAACAGAAGTGCTACACTTTTGTTTCGGATTACATATGTATTACAATTCTATTTTGGATTGCAGATATGTTTGACTATTATTAGCGGTTACAAGAATGTTTCAGTGGGTTTCAGAAGTGTTACAATTTTATTTTGAATTACATAAGTAAAACACTTCATTGTGTCAGGTTGGTTGGTTGGTTGGTTGGAATTTATGGCATATCAACCATTGTAGGTCATTTAATGCCAAATCCTTTGTGTACATATATACTGAATATATCGTTTCTAAACACATTTTGTTAATAACATTTTTAAACAGGCGTGAGCTTATTTTGTTCACATAGTTTAATGGTTTCACGTATTTCTATCTAATTCAAATAGTTCTATTTACTATTAATCATTTGTTTGTACACAGTTATGTGTCTTTAAGTATTGCTATTTAACACAAACAATTTCAACATCAGTTATTTGTTTACACAGTTAAATGTAAAAACAGTTCTATTTCAAACATTTCAACTGAGCATAAGTACACACTTTAAATATCAAACAGTTCTATTTGACGAATAGATCGGACAGTATCAGGTACTACCACTCCGAGCCAGAGTGGACCTGGGGTGGATGGCAATAAAGGGGGAGTGCGCATTCCATAAAGGGCTGCAATACTGAAGCCTCACTGTCAGATGTTTTGTGTTTTATCTAGTACACTCACTAGTGGAGTCTTATTCCTCAGCAGAGATGCAGTCGGTGTATTCTGCAACCCCAGCTGACTGAGCCACTTTGGATTTGGGTTACAGATATATTACAATTCTCTTTTGGGTTGAAGATGATTATTATTTATTTTTGGCGATTCAGAAGCGTTACAATTTTATTTTGGGTTTCAGGAGTGTTACACGTTTCTTTTGCGTTATAGGCCTACTAAAATTCTATTTTGGGTTACATAAATGTTACTAATTTAGTTTGGGTTCTAGATATGTTATGATCATTTTGGTGGTTACAAAAGAGTAACAATTTGTTAGTGATTACAGAAATGTAACCATTTTTTTCATGGGGGACGGTACTTCTCTGTTACAATTTCATTTTGCATTACAAAAGTGTTATAATTATTTACTTGGGTTAATGAAGAGTTACAATTCTATTCTGTGTTGTGGAAGTGTAACAATTAATTCTATTTTGCGCTAAAAAGTGTTCTACTTTCTTATTTGGGTTAAAGAGTATTATCATGTAGATTTTAATAGATAATACATTATAATATCCATTTTGAATACTCAAAAAGAACACAGAAAAAGAATTCTCAAAGGAAATACTCAAACAAAATAGTTGAAGAGAACACTCAAAGAGAATACTAAAAAGAACACTCAAAGCGAACACGTGATGAGAATAGTTAAAGACACTAGTCAAAGAGAATATTCAAAGAGAACAGTTAAATATAACACTTAACGAGTACATTGAAAGAGAATACTCGAAGAAAACCCATTAAGAGAACACTAAAATATAATACTTAAAGAGAATACTTAAATAGAACACTCAAATAGAACACTCAAAGGGAACACTCAAAGACAATACTAACAATTCGGACAGAACACTTACAGAGAGTACCAAAGAAAATACTCGAGAGAATATTGAAAGAGAACACTAAAAGAAAACTCTCAAAGATAACACTTAAAGTTAACACTCGAAGTTAATACTTAAAGAGAACCCTAGAAGATATTCGGAAGAGTTAGAATCTTCAAAATATAACTGACATAGAGTATTACATAAGCTTCAAAAACAAACACAGGCTTTAGAAAAGGGAAACCTCATATACTTTCATTTGAATAAAACGAAACGAAAACACGTTTGGCATACTCTACACATTACGATGAATCGAACCCAGACTGCTATCGGAAGAAATAGTAATGAAATCCCGTCGAAAAAATAGTCTGGGATAAGCAATAACAACATCAATTACAACAAGAAGATTTGAGCTTTTGTTGCCCATTGTAATAACTTAAAGATTTTAAATTGTTCGGTCTGTGTTGTTGAAATTTAAAAAAAAGCAACAGAAAGAAAGAAAGAAAGAAAAGAAAAGAAGCTAAATTCGTTTACTGACAAAGGTTTTCTTTTCGTCGAAATTTAAGTGAAGAATTCGTTTTGCAATTTTTGTTGAGATTGGAGAGTATGTCCTTATTCTGAAAGACTTCTAAAGAAAGAAAGAAAGAAAGAAAGAAAGAATCCAGAAAAATACCAGGAAGAAGTCTCTGCGTAAAATCTCATGAAAATCTAAAGACATTTTTCGTTGCAAAAGCTTTTATTGCTTCATTGTTTCCGTATATATATATATATATATATATATATATATATATATATATATAAGGTGTGTATGTATATATTTGCAAAAATGTCATTTATATACAAAGAATGGATGGATTTATTCTCGAAAAAAAAAAAAAAAGGAAAAAAGAATCAAAAGAGAAAAGAAATAAACACTAAAAATTACTACAAAAACACGTGACTGACAAAAGAACCATTATGGTAAAAACATCACGTGGCTGGTGTTTTGATAGATAGCCAAAGCAATAAACAAACAAATAGATAAATAAATAAATAAGTGGCCGTTTTAATTTTAATATTTCTGAAGAAATTTTTTTCTTAATTTTCTTTCGTTGGAAAATAAATATTTCTTTCTTTCTTTCTTTCTTTCTTTCTTTCTTTCTTTCCATTGCTTTCGCTTTTAATATCCAATTCAAGAGACATCAGCCGTTTGTGGCGGGTTTTTATGACACGCGAAACAAGAAGAGACCGCGCGTGCCCGCGAGTAAAGTACACAGAGAGAGAGAGAGAGAGAGAGAGAGAGAGAGAGAGAGAGCACAATAACTGGAAAATCGTTTACTACATTGATTGTTAGCTTTTGTAAGATTTTGTTGTTTTTTTAAAGTTCTACTTTGTCTTTTTCTTTATCTGTGTGAATTAGCGATTTTGGGTGCATGCGTTCTTACGATTGTATCAGTGTATCTATTGACCCAACCCCTCTGTCACCCAAGGTCAATTTTTAGGTAGAGTGCCTCTGGTGTGAATTCATAGTTTTTCTTCTCCTAGAGTGATTGTCTAAAGAAGTCTTCTCTTCTATGTACTCATAGCTGAGGGGATAAAAATGAATTCTTGCCTTTCCATAGGGATTTAGCACAAAGAATAACGCAAGATACTAGTCCAAGATTTGAACTCGGGTCCCCGATTCCATTTCTTACGACAATAACAGTTACAGTAAATCCGCTTTCTCTTATATATGGAGATGTAAGCGTGTGACCGATTTAGGTGAGTGTGCGTGCGTGCGTGCGTGCGTTAGTTTGTATGCCTGCGTATGTAAATATGAGTGACTAGGAGTGTGTAGTAGTAATCTACTAAGCTTTTAGCTTAGATGTGGCACAAGGCCGTATAAATGGAGCGAGAAACAAAAGAGACACAAACTCATTTGTGTTGTTTTGAAAGTCTACTTGCTAACCATTACACTATCCGAGGTGACTGGGTGTGTATATGACATTGAGTAATTGTGTATACGTCAGTCAGTGTGCACGTGGTTATATGTTCGAGAGAATGTTTATACGAGTTTAAGCGTGGGAAATAATTATGTGGTGTGTGTAAGCGTTCAGGTACTGAGATTGTATATGAATCTGATTAAATGAGTATTGGTCTGGATGCAGATACGATTGATTGCGTATTTATACACGAAAAATTAAATGCGTATGTGCTTATGTGTGTATTCGATTACGTGTGTATGAAAATGCTTGAGGAGGCTTTGTTGGTTTATTGCTTTGCTTTACGACATGTCAAACCTTCTTGGGTTATTCAATGTCGAAGTTGGTACTTTTTTAAAGCAATTATATGGTTTACCAGGGAATGGAGTAGACCTTGGTATAGTAGCTATTGAAGAGGGAGCCTTTGGGTTACCCTCGACTAAGGTTGCCAACTTTACTTTACATATGGTTTCAATTAACTGTTCCTATTTAATACTAATCATTTCCGAGAAATATGTATGACCCATAGATGAGACACAAACACGTACTAAAATACCGAGGTAGAACGGGCCTGGGAGTAATTGCAATGCAGTGTACCCCATATCCCCAGAGCCCCAGAAATTAAAACTCTTCGTCAACTTCAGTTTAGTGTCATACATAAGACATCAACTTTAACTTTTTGAGGAGTGAATGGGTTTTATCCCTCAGCAGAGGATACAATCAGTGTATTTGTTTGTTTTTGCCTTTTAATGGCGTATCAACCTTCATGGGAATCAATGTATTCAGGTTGTGTGTATCAGAACGTGGGAATATACGAGGGTAATTTACTCGAGTATGCATGAGCATTTAAGTATGTATGTGATAGATTGTGTGCTTATGGTTGGGTGGGGTTTGTTTGGGTTGGGTTAGATGGCATATCAACCTTTGTAGGTTATTTAATGCCAAATCCATTTTTATATAAATAAATAGTTATATTTTAAACAATTCAGGTAGGTATACACAAACAGTTCTATTTCAAGCAATTCAGTTTAGCATAAGTACGCAGTTTAGTTCTATTTGACACATAGATAGGACTCTATCAGGTGCTACAACTCCAGGTCAGATTGAATCTGGGAGCGATGGCAATGAAGGGGTATTCCGCGCTCCCGAAAGCTTCAGCAATACTGGAACCTCACCATCATTTTGCTTAGTATTATATCCTGGATACTCGTTGGGGGGTTTTACCCTTCGTCAGAGCAGCAGTCAGTGTATTCTACAGCCCCAGCGAGTCTGAGTAATCGAGTGTGCTTATGATTACGTATATGTGTATGTGAATTTATTGGAACAGGTGGTTGATTTGAGTATACGCAGATATGGGCGTAAACACGGATGAGACTGTGTTTGAGTGAGAGAATATATGGGTGAATGTGTATGTGTATGTGTTTGCGTTTAGGTGAGTGTGTGTGTGTATGTGTATGTGCTCGTATACGTGGATGTGAATGCGTTTAAGTGAGAGGGTATATGGTTGAATGTGTATGTGTGTGTTTGCATGTATGTTTGTAAGTATATGTGTGTCTGTGTGTGTGTATGTATGTGTGTATTTGTATAGGTCGATGTGAATGTGTTTAAGCGAGAGAGTTTATGGGTGAATGTGTATGTGTACGAGTGTGTGTTTGTGTATGTATGTTTGTGTGTGTTTGTATACGTGGATGTGAATGTGTTTGAGTGAGAGAATATATGGTTGAATATGTATGTGTATGTGTGTTTGCGTGTGTGTGTGTGTGTGTGTGTGTGTTTGTATACGTGGATGTGAATGGATTTAAGTGAGAGAGTTTATGGGTGAATGTATGCGTGTGCGAATGCGCGCGCGTGTGTGTATGTGAGATTACGGGTATGTGTATCTGCATTGGTGTGTCTGTCTATATTTGTGTGAGTACGCTTTCGTGTTTTTGGGAGGCCATTTATTTTCGCGCTGAAAAGCGAAAGATAAAATAAAATGGCTACCATCCATTAGCTTTTTTGTATTTCTTTCTTCTACGGTTATACAGTCGAGAGATTATCAATTAATTCACAAGAAAAATCAGGAAAATTATTACTTTTTGAAAAATTGCTTCCGTTTCGCTTTCTTCCTTTCTACCATTTCAGTGTTGTTTTGTTGTTGCTGTTTTTGCTTTTTAACTCTTTCATGTTGAATCATTGATTTGTTATTACTTCGTCCAAATTTCTTCGGAGTTTCGGAAATGTAATTCACTTCATTTCTTTCGGATTTCTTTCTTTTGGATTCTTTCCTGTCATTTTTTCTAATTTCCCCCATTCACTTCATTTCTTTCTTTCTTTCTTTCTTTCTTTCTTTCTTTCTTTCTTTTACTTGAGCTCTTTTTCTTTCTTTCTTTCTTTCTTTCTTTCTTTCTTTCTTTTTAAATATTTTCATTCCTCTTTCAATCTTTTCCTTTTTTCTTTCATTTTTCTTTCATTCTTCTATTAATCTCTATTTTTATCTGGCTCATATCCTGTTTGTCTTATTTTAACTTTTTCTTTGATTCGTTTTCCTTCTTTCATTGTTATTTTTTAGTCTGTGTTAATTTTGTCCTTTTGCTTTTATTTCATTCTTCTTTTCGAATATTTAGTTTGTTTGTTTGTTTGTTTGTTTGTTTCTTTCTTTTTGCTCGTTTATTTGTTTCTTTCTTTTATTCTTCCTTTTTATATATTTTTATGCTCTTTCTTTCTTTCTTTCTTTCTTTTTTACTCTTTGTTTCCTTCTCTTATTAATTTTATTACTATTTTTCCTTTCTTTCGTTTTATTTTTTGCCTTAATTTCCTCTCTATCTTTACAATTCTCTAATATCCTCATTTTCAAACTGAACTGAACTCCTTCAAACTCTCAATTATCCTTTTCTCCCGACGTCGGCTTTTCTAACCTCCTGTCAGATATTTACTGATTCATCCCTCATTAACAATCGAATAATACGTTTAATCGTCGCACAACGCATTAGAAAATATCTTTCAATATCAACTACTCGATTAATAAAATGATAAAACTTTCTTCAGATTGGACGACAAAAACAGAATAAGCAGCTCTGTGCTTTTCGCTGTCATCTTTAACCGAATCCAGTGTCAGTTTCTGTTTTACTTGGAATATTAGCAAATACTAAATACAGCATGGATTTATTTCTCGCATGTTGTAGTTACTGCAGACATTACGATATGCTTCTGACCACATTCTCGCCAAGCGAAACAAGATGTGCTCTATCTCAGAGCAGGTGCTTTGTCACAAAGTAAAAATTACTTATAGAAATTAGCAATAAAGTATTTTCAAATCAATAGATCAATATGTACATAAATATATAAGTCTGTGGGCTTGTTATGTTTTATGATATTTTCTTAGGGTATGAAGTGCTCCTTTTTTTAGTACATGTAGTTCGTAAATCAAAAAAATATACTGCTAGTTCGTATCAAGGTAGCATAAAGCTAGTTAGGAATAAGATAACACACAGCCAATTCGGGATGATACAAGCTGCGCTTAGCTTCGCTCGGCCAATTCGCCTGTCTTGAAAATCTCGGTATTGGGATGTAATGCAAGCTCAGTTTAATATGTGATATATACCCAACACCTCCACCATGGAATAACATAGGTAGTGCTTAGCTACGTTCGACCAATTGTCTCGTACAAAAATGTCTCATTCTTCTTAATAAATAGGTATTTTTATAATCTCGTGTTTACATCAACGAGCTGGTTCGCTGAGTTGAAGTGGTTACCCGACAGTTTCTCTTTAGAATGATAACATTTTAATAGTAAGAATGATATAGGTACATGAACAGACTTCTTTTTTGTCAAATAGATCCAGGGTTATTTTTGTCCCGTCGACTGGGGCTGTAGAATACACCAACTGCACCTCTACTGCGGGGTAAGTCCCCTCCCACAATGAGTGTCTAAGATATGACACTAAACAATCTGATTATGAGGTTCCAATGATGCTGGATGTTTGGGGAATGCGGAGCACCCCTTTATTGCTATTGCTCCCAGATCCACTCTGGCCCGGAATTGATAGGGCCCTATCTATGGGTTAAATAGAACTAACTGTATACTTATGCTAAACTGAATTGCTTGAATTAGAACTTTTTAACTAAACTGAATAGCTTGAAAAGAAATGTTTTTGACAATTAACCTGTACTTACATAAAAACCGCGTGCTTATGCTAAACTGAATTGTTTGAAATGGAACTGTTTTTGATATTGACACTGTACTCGCACAAAACTGAATTGTTTTATATAGGATTGTTTTGACTTTTAACTGAGTATAAACAAAATCTGTATTTATACTAAACTGAATTAGCTCAATTGAAAAAACTGAATAGCTTGAAATAGAAATGTTTTTGACAATTAAACTGTGTACTAAGGTTAAACTGAATTGTTTGAAATAGAACTGATTATTTACATAAAAATAGATTTGGTGATAAATAACCTACAAAGGGTTATATGCCATAAAAACTCAAACAACAAACCAACTAACGTTATTTGTGAATTTCACTGCTTTTCTCTTTCAAGAAGGACGGTTATTAGCGATCAGAAAATAATTAAGAAGGGTCCAGGAGATCTGAGGTCACTCGTCAATCAGACTCCTGTGGGGGACCACTAGTTAGAAAAAAAAAATTCGCAAAGAGTTTTGGGAAAAAATAACAAAAGAAAAAGCACCCTTCTCCGCACCCCCAACAAAACAAAAACAAACAAACAAAAACAAGAACAAAGAAAAAAAAAACGTCGAATAGAAAAAGAGGTATTATAAAACCTTGAAAACAAAAATTTGTAGAAATTTGTAGAAATACAAGAGCCATACGATGGGTGGGAAAGGTGATCTTATGGGACCTATGCACGTACCTGAAGTTTGAGCATAAAGGCAAATGTTATACAGGGTGGAACGATAAAATTGTCGTCCTAAAGAAAACAACACTACAGCTTTATTTTAAAACTTTTATTGAAAAAATCAATTCAGGTAACTTGATTATGTAGTAGAGCTGACATCTATTCAATGTAGCCGCCTTCAGCCTCAATCACCGCCTCGATACGGATTCGGAACTGGGAGCATGCTTTTTTCACAAACACCGGAGGGGGCTCGGCGAATACTCGGTGGATGGCGATGATCAGGCTGGCTTTGGTATTGTGGGAGGTCATGTTGGTGATGTTCTCGACGTATAACCAAACGAAGTAGTCCAGCGGGTTCAGGTCGGGGGAAGAGGGGGCTAGTGAAAGAAGGGTACAAAGTCGTAGCACTCCTTCTGAAGCCAAGCTTGGGTCTCTTTGGACTTGTAGTCCGGTGCCGAGTCCTGCTGCCACACCCAGGGTCTGCCACCGGCCACCTGATTACACCAGAAGATCACTACACCGCTGGGGAGTTTCATCTATGATTGCCTGGACCTTTTCGATGAACTCCTTAGTCTGAGTCTTCCTGGTGGTATCCTCAGCCTTGGTCTTCCGCTCCACCACCTCCAAAGGGTCGTCCGATGCGTTGAGCTTTGCCCTCAAGCATTGAACCGTCCGGATTTACATTTTGAGCGTGCTGGCAATGGTTCTGTTGTCATAACTTGGATCGGTAGAGAGCATGAGTTGTACTGCGGCACATCTCCGATCTCGCTCGTTGAACATTGTGTCACTTTCAGACATGAAAGAAGTCTTCTATCGCTCTTGGGATTTGTACACAACTGGCCAACTAGTTGACAATTTTATCGTTCCACCTTGTATACACATAACTGAATCTGTCCAGTAAAATGAAACGGTGAATCTTTTGCAATTTTGATATACGAACACTTCAGAAGTTAAATTAAACAAACTGCATATGAGGTGAAATAAACATAAAGATCGAAACCAAATTGGTTTAGGATACATTGATTTTATCTCCTACAGAGGAATAAGATCATTCCCAAAAGAGGTGCCTTGGATATGACATTAAATTGCATCTAATTGGATAGTATAGAGCACTTACAGGTTTACGTACACTGACACGTAGTGGTTGTTCTTTAGATCCCATCTACGGATAAAATAGATCTGTGTAAAAATTATTCGAAATCGATAGGATTCTGTGCAAATAAATAAATAAATGAAGAAGATAGAAAAAAAAATTCTTGCCATATAACAATACAAAAAAAAATGTAAATATGGACGGACAACGAACGTGATTACCAAATCTCTAAGCAGAAAATAAACCTAGACAGGTTAAATTACCATTAATATCAATCAACCAGATCGATCTTGATAGTGACCACAAACAATGCTATATGAATCAAGTATATAAGCGCCAGAATCGTTAAGACTCAGGAGAATAGTATGTGTAGACAATGTGGGAAGAGAGAGAGAGAGAGAGAGAGAGAGAGAAGGGAGGGAGAGGGAAAGAGAGAGAGAGAGAGAGAGAGTAGAAATTCGTCTCATAATAATTAGTGACGGAAAACGTACACGATTAGAAAGGTGTTCATTCATTTGAAACAATGCAAGTGATTGAAATTTTACGATATTGCCAATCGGTTCTGTAAAATGAGACATAACATTCTATGGGATTTAAAGAAAAAGCAAAACAAAAACAGATTACCTAATTCGTCTGAGAAAAACAGCCAAAATCATAGTTTACAATAAATTAATAAATAATTGAATAAATTAATGAATAATTAAAAGAATTAATAAATAGTAAAATGTTGTTGACGACCTTAGTCGAGGGTGACCCGAAGGCTCTCCTTTTTTAATAGCTACTACACCGAGGTGTAGCGGAGGAAGCTACTCCTTTCTCTGGATGGCACCACTTTACCCTTGATCCTAACCTTGCAATGCTGAGTGCTAAGCAAGGCAGCATCAAGTACCATTTGTCGAGTCTTTGGTATGCCTCGACCTAGGATTGAACACCGGTCTCCCGGTCCATTGGCGAACACGCTACTCTTAACCGGCCCATTGGCTAGGGGGTAGAGTGTTCCCCAATGGTCTGGAAGACCTCGGTTCAATCCAAGGTCGCGTCATACCAAAGACTTTAAAAATAGTACTTGAAACCTCCTTGCAATAAAAGGTGCGTATTAAGGATAAAGTGACGCAATCCAGGGAAAGAAGTAGCGCCCTCCCCTACACCTTGGTGTAGTAGCTATTGAAAAGGGAGCTTTCTGGTTATCCTCGAATATGGTCGCCAGCTAATTAATATATAATTGAATTAATAAATGAATTATTGAATAAATTGATAAATAATTAAATGAATAAATTATTTGATAAAAAATAAAGAAATTATCAGCTCTTGGACTTTGCTGCTTTAGCAGACCACAAAATGACATCTTGACTGACTATTGTTTTAATGACATTAAATCCTATATAAACGGAAGAATAGATAATACTCCAGATGCTGACATTGTGTAAGCTATCTGGAGAAAGAAATCAGGTAATGAACTAGATAAGGGAATAAGAAAGAGTATAAAGACAGGTACGATGGGTGGGAAAGATGATCTTATGGGACTTGTGCAAACGACTGAAGTAAATAGGCAAATTTTACATATCGGCAGAAATGATCCTGTCTAAAAAATAAGACGGAGTATCTTTAGCGATTTTGACTTAAAAAGATCACTTAATCCAGGTCAGGAGATTACAATGGTTATAAATAAAACGAAGAAAACTGGTCCACGTGTGAACCTTGGTTTTGCAGCAAACTACGGGGTAAAGGTAAAGGAAATCGAAAGGCATGAATGTGACAGTGATACTAATGATATTCAGAGCACTTCATACAATCTCGATGAACCTAGCAAGAAGACTGATAAGCTTGTGGGCCTTGTATTCTAGCAAACTATGGAGTAAAAGTAATGAAAATCGAAAGGCATGAATGTGACAGTGATACTAATGATATTCAGAGTACTTCAAATTTTCTCGAAGAACCTACAAATGAGACTGGGAGAATTGGAAATCCGCGAAATGATTTAAAAGCATCTAGACCACAGCCCTTTTAATGAGACTTGTTGTGACCGAACTTCAGTGATGGTGGCCATCACTTATTATTGGTGTTAAAACTTGTATAACAATGACTGTAGAATCAGAGATTGTCGGTTGTGCGTTTATTAATTGGACCACACGGAATATTTCCCGTGGCGAAGAACTCTGAGACATTTTGAAAACAGGGTAATATTTGATATAGCATAATAAATTTGTGTGTGTATTTGTGGGGGCTTTTCTGCACACAAGCAATATATCTCTGCATCTGTTCGAATGTACATACACGGATCCTTCGACTTCCAGCAATTTGTAATATAGATATAAGGACAGAGACACTTATCCACTGAGAATTGACGAGCTCGATGATGTGGCATCAACTGAGTGAGGTTTTTCACATAATCGATGAGCTTTGAGCCAGAGGCCGTCTTCCTGGCAGAACATGATCGCTCGTTTAAAAAGAGTGGGTGGGGTTTATTGCCTGATATCTTAGCTGACCCCGCTCCCAAAAGGGAGTGAAATGCCGAATGAACCAAGCTATTTTGACACAACACTTAGGCATGCATTCGTGTGTAGCTGGATCTTCACCTTAAAACTAACCTTGTGTCAGAGTCTGCTTGTGGGAGCTGTTGGATAAATACTTTTTTTTTCACAGAATTTCCTTTTAGGTTCAGATATTGAAGAATATCCCGGACCAAACCCCATCTATAAGTATCTTATCCAATATATACATATATTCTTCACACCTCCTGGATTTCCTTTGGTTACCATTCTATGCTTACTTCCTCTTGTACAAAATCGATTGTCACTGAATTTTTTCTCAGAAGTGACCGAAATCTTAAGGATTTTAATAGGTTTTAAAGATTTTAAAACTTTATTAACACCATCCACTCGTTTTTTAAAGAAACATTTAGATTCAGTACATACCCCAACAACAACTCTCTCTCTCTCTCTCTATATATATATATATATATATATATATATAAATAATTCAGTTAACTGCCTGATGATTATTGTTTTGCAAAAAACTCCATGAAACCCAGGGTCTCAGTCTATATTCCATGAATTAAATATATATATCTAATATATATTTATTTATTATTATTATTATATGATAGCTCTATCCTAGATATTGAGCACTCTCTATGTTATATTGCACTACGTTCGACACACACACACACACATATATATATATAGTCTTTTGGCAATAATGAATAAGCAAATTTAGAGAAGATACATTAATTTTTTTTCATATTTAGCAGTAAATCAAGTAATTACAAATATGAAGCAAATTATTTTTATTCAATAGCAGAACAATTCTGGCTTCATGAGATATACGTTAAAGAAACTGGATTGAATAATTTAAATCAACTATATCATTTTTCCCCAAACTATGCAGAATGGAATAACCAAATCTTAAGGGGGTAAATGGAATAATTTACTTGCAGACGCCTTTAAATCGGTCCACTTTTTAGAAAAACTTTCATAATTTTGCCAGTGGTATGCATCATCATCATCATCATGTTACGCCATCAGCACGGATATCCCTGACCCTTTCCCGCCACCCTTCTCTCTCATCCATCGCTTCCGGCACGTCTTCAAGACTACATGCTGTATCGGCACAGAGCTGTTGCATCTAGGTTCTAGCTGGTCGTCCTGACTTTGCTCGGCTATGTGAAGGGGTCCACAAGAGTACGTCCATTATGAGTTCGTCCCATACAGCAGTATCGATACGACCGTTTTATTTTATCGGTCAGGTTTGACTTCCATATGACCAATAAACCATCGTTAGCTGTCTATGACTTTGCTAGTCACGTATTGATGTCTGTCTTGGTTGATGAGACACTGCTTCCTAGGTAGGTTAACTTGTCTACTAGTTTCAGGGAGTTAGCGTTTAGTGTGGAGATATCGCCTTTTTGATTAAAGCATATATATTACGTCTTGCCTGCTTTGATATGGAGGCCTATGCCTGCAGCTACTCGTTCCAGACTATGTAGCTGGGTTTAGGCTTAGTCGGGTGTATTTGCCGGGAGAGCTATGTCTTCGGCGTAGTCGGAGTCCGTAATTGTTTGTGCGGGGTACCTTCTGATTCTTTGTTCGCTTGAAACCGTTCTTTCATTTCATGTTCTAAGCACGCTGTCTAGACAGATGATAAAGAGGTATGGAGCTAATGTGTCTCCTTGCAGTACATCTGCTACAGTGTCGAAGTAGTCTGTGTATCCATCCAGGAAGCGGACTTTTACTTTTGTGCTTCTATAGAGCATCATTATGCCTGCGACGTTTTTTTTTGGTAGGCCGTAGGCGAGTAGTATTTGCTCCATCTTCCCTCTGTGTATGGAGTCAAAGGCCTTGGAGAAGTCAACAAATAATATTTTTTGCCTTTAGGTTTTTTGCACGTACACCTTCAAGAATTCGACGGATAATCAAAATTTATGCGGTTGCATAGTAGAGCATTTTATATATTGGCCGCTATGGATGTAAGGGTTATACTTCTGTAGTTCCGAGGTTGCACTTTTTAGGGAAGGGGAGGATGCATCCATTTCCCCATATGTCAATTGAGTTTTGATTATATACGGCATTACAGTTTCGGAGATGTATGTCGTCGAATCGCCTAATCTTCCATACTTCTGGGGGTATTTCATCAAGCCCTGCTGCTTTTCAATTTTTAATTTTTCTTAGTACCGAGTTGAGTTTTTTTTGCGTAAACTCCTAGTTTGATGTCTATTTGTTTACTTATTATTCCCGTGATTGGTCTATGTGTAACTTTCGGAGGGATTCTGAGTAAATTCTCGAAATGTTGTTTCCATATTTGTATTCGTTCTTGTAGGATGGTAGCTTTCAGTTTAGCTTTCGCTGTGCTTTTCCTTATATATATGAGGCATTTGTGGTGTAATGGTTACAATTGTAGGGAAGAGGCACGGTGATCCGAGTTCAAATCCTGGAGAAGCTGTTTGCATTTCACATAGAGCTAATACACTTTGGAAAAGTGTGGATCCGATTATTCCCCCTCCTGCTGTGACTAAATAGCTGGGTAGACTAAGGTCTTTACGTTATTATGAATACAAATCTCGGAGAATTATCTAAATTCAAGCCTTTTAAACTCCTCGTAAAATTAATCTTGTGTCCATTCTACCCATGCGAAGGGGGTTAGTATATATATATATATATATAGATAGAGAGAGAGAAAGAGAGTGGACTCTCATTCTTGTTGATCTCATCCTACGAGGAATCTACTGTTTGAATACTTACACAGATGATTTGTTCTTTAATGGTGATGTTTTGTGCAAAACCAACCTCATATTTTGGATAAGCTGATAGCTGAAAGAGAGTGCACAGATATGCCACAGATTCTCCTGGACAACACACGTCTAATTTTGAATTCAAATTTTTCCCTTCATCTAGACAAGTATTCTTAATAAGGTAAAAAAGGCTTACCTACTCCATATATATAAAGTAAAGTCGGCGAACGGAGTCGAGGGCGACCAGAAGGCTCCCTTTTCAATAGTTACTATACCAAGGTGTAGGGGAGGGCGCTACTCCTTTCCCTGGATTGCTCCATTTTACCCTTGATACGTACGTTATATTGCTGAGTGTTAAGCAAGGAGGTATCAAGTACCATTTTTAAAGTCTTTGGTATGATCACTGGCGAACACTCTAACCAATTGACCAATGAGCCGGCACTATATATATATCTATATCTATATATCTATATATAGATATATATATGTATAATTTTTGTTTTATAAATATTTCTAAAACTATGGCAGTGCGAAAAAACCGACAATGCAATTGAGCAATTTAAGTTATTGTTCTTTTGGGCAGAGTGTTCGCCAATAGCCCGAGAGAAAGGGGTTCATTCTCAGGTCGAGTCATAACAAAGACTCAAAAATGGTACTTGATGCCTCTTTGCTTTACACTTGGCATTATAAGGTAAGATCAAGGGTAAGTGAAACAATCCAAGGAAAGTAGTAGCGCTCTTCTCCACACCTTGATGTAGTAGCTGTTGGAAAGAGAGACTTTGGATCACCTTTGACAATGGACATTCAATTTTATATATCATCATCGTCCTGCCGCGCTACCAGCACAGATCTCCCTGACCCTCTCCCGCCACGCTTCTCTATCGTCCATCGCTTCCGGGTGGTCTTGAAGGCGATATCCTGAATTGGCACAGTGATGTTGTATGTTGTATATAGGTTCCAGTGCAAATGTATAGATATTCGCATAGAAAAGTGTTGAACTCATGTTTTTACCAAATAATAATTTCATTATAGCAAAACTTTAATTTTCGTATTTGTCAATAAATTGACTTTTAAGCAAATGTTGCTTTTTTGTCTCTTTATTTGTAATATTCCTTAAGTACAGTGGTCGGACAAAATAATGAAAGCACCTAAAATCATAATTTTGAAATTCTAAAAAAAACATCAAACGTTTGTTATTTTTATGTTTTTTGATTTATTATTATTTTTTCTTGTCTAATTTTACTAAAATTGTTGCTTTTTTTCTTATACCACCAGAAGAAATTAATGAAAATTCATTAAAATGGCAGACATATCCGACTTTAAAATATGTCAAATTGTTGGTGCTAGTATTGCAGGCGCTAGTGGAACAAAAACGTTTGAATTATTTAGTTTAGCAAGGAGTACTGTCTTGAAAGAAATGATTGCATTTGAGAAAAAAGGAAAAACCTCCTCACTGAAACAAAAATCGGGAAGAAAGCGAAAGCTGTCTAATAGGGAACGTCGGACTCTTACGTGGATTGTTGAGAAGGATCACAAAAATACAGCTCCGAAAATTACTACAGAGTTTAATGACCATCTCGAGAAACCGCTTTCCTCAAAAACTGTAAGAAGGGTGTTGCGGGATTTCACGGGTCAGCTGCAATCAGAAAACCATATTCAAATAAATTTATTAGAAATTTCGAACAAATGTTTCCATTAATTTATCCAACTCATTTATATACGTGGCGAATTCAATAAGTTTCCAGAATTTTTTTTGTACAGGCATTTAAAATTGTCGTAGATTCTTGAAATTTATTGCTATACATCTTATGAGATGATTGACCAATTTTAATGATTTCAGGTTCAAATGAACAGCTACAGCAGAAATTGGAATACACCCTACTAAAGCCTGATTGTTTCAGCTGGTGAATTTCAAAAATGCAATCTGGACGTGAGGACACTTTAGAAGAACGATATACAATAAAATTCTGTTTTAAACTTTGAAGAAATTCCACAGAAACGCATGGAATGCTTTAGACTGCTTTTCGACCATCTTGCATGAACCGAGTATCCGTTTTTGAGTGGCATAAGGGATTCAAAGAAGCCAGGGAGTCTGTGAGGGACGATGAGAGGTGTGGGAGGAGTAAGGAAGTCAATACACGAGAGTTGATTGGCGAAAGGGTTAGGTTTAGGGTTATGGTTACTATGTTGAGGTTTTAAGGGTGTTCAGCAAGAGATTACGTCGGAAGAGGCCAGCGCTCTTCAAATCGGGTCAGTGGCATTTCCACCAGGACAATGCACCAGTCCACAACTCTGTCCTTGTCACTGATTATTAGACCAAGATGGGCATCAAGACAGTTCCTCACCGTCCCTATAGTCAAGACCTTGCTCCCTCTGACTTTTGGTTATTCTCTAAGCTCAGAGGCTGTCGTTATGAGAATTGAGGAGATGAAAGAGGCTGTGACGATGGTCATTGACACGCTCACATAAGAGGACTTCCATGGTGCCTTCCAGAAGTTGTTGGAACGGCACAACAAGTATATTGCAGCCAGAGGAGATTACTTCGAAGGGGACAAGGGTTTCATGTGTGTACTATCAATAAAAGTCTCCATGCGAAAAAAGTCTGGAAACTTATTGAATGATTCTCGTACTTTATTCAGATTAAGTTTTAAGTTAGTGGCAATAACAGAAATTATTTCGGTGAGTCAAAAATTTTGCAATATTTTAGTCACGTGAGGCATAATTCAGCAGCTCCGAATGCTTTTCCTGAGGTTGTCAAGGCGACAAACCATATTGGACAAGAGGTGACGAGCTCGTCTGATACTTTCCGAGTGCTACACGCTAGCCTTTTTTTCTGTAGCCCAGAGCGCGGCTTTAAAATCTACGGTTTTAGGCGTACCCGATCTTTCCTATTCCTTAAGGTTTTTGCAACGCGAACAAATCTTCTGGAAATATTGCGTTACTGCACTTCAGTCAACTGTGACTTCAACTATCGTTCAACAAATGTTTTTTGGGGGTGGTTTCTGCGGTTTTATGCCCCCGTTTAAACTCGTAAAGCATAAGTTCTCGATTTTGGCTACATAGCATGTTCATATGTGCGGCTTTCAAATCACGCAGAGAATGAAGTAATGCACAACGTGACAGCACACCAATTTCCACCCACCACTACGCATAACTATCACGGCTTGAACTCTTTTGGTCACGAGATATACGCGCAGGAAACGAGCACTGACCAAAATGTTGCAAAAGTTTTGACTCACCTGAGTATTTGTCTCAGAGATCATTCAGCTTTTAGCAATTCATCATGGTCTGATGACTGCAGAGGCTAGAAACTAACAGTCACCAAGCACTCTGTATTTACTTTATTCTAAATTAGATTTATCTATCCTTCTATCTATCTATCTATCTATATACATATATGTGTGTGTGCGTGTGTATCTATCTATCTATTCGGATTCATGTGTGTGTGTGTGTATGTGTGTGTGTGTGTTAAATGGTAGAAATTGTTTTCCTTGCTACATTAGGTGTAGAGAAAGTCGAAATCAATGCAGATGAAAAAATAATCAAGAAAAAAATCCCAGGTAGCGACAATTAAAGCAGATCTGACATTGTTTTAGGGGAGGGGATCCTGACATTTTGATAAGAGCGGTTCTGCCATTTTTGTGCAGCGCAGGGGAAAATAACCGAATCCCTTAAGAACTTCAACGGCCATTTATCAAAAGAACGCCAGAAATCGAAATAACAAGGAAGAAAGTGTAAAAAGGAATATTGTTATCATTGCGCATGCGCCAAATCTGAAGGAGGCAAATAAGCAGGGAAACGAATAACGAACAAGGCAAGTTATTCCTTTGTCGCCATTTTTTTTTTCTTTCCAATCCTGTTCCAGTGATTTTCCCACTAATCGTTTTATCGTCTCATTCATTTTATCTACGGATTTCTTTGCACGTTTTTTTCTTTCTTAATTCTCTTTCCCTTTCTCATCTTGTTTTCTTTGAAAATATCTTTATTCTCTTTTTACTTCTAGGATTATTAGTTTTATTATCATTATTTGTTTTACACTCTTTCGTTTTTTCAATATATGTCTCTCTTTATTGCTTTTATAAATCTTCCATTCTGTCGTACATTTTTTATTTAAAACATAATTTTTCTTATTTTCCAGAACTTCCTGTACACTCTTTCTTTTTTTTTTTTTAAATTTCAGAATTTTCTTTAATTTCGTTTACCATCCAACATTAAACATATTTCTTTTTCAGTATTTTCTATTTTCACTTTCATCTTTTTTTTTTTTTCGTTAGAATCTTCTTTCTCTGCCTGAATTCCATCATTTTTTCTTTTATTTCATTCTTTTTTTTCCCTAACATTGATCTTCTTTATTTAATTCACTCTTTATTTACGCCGTTATATCTTATTTTTGCCATCATTTACCGTTCCCTTTTCATTCTTTTTTTTCTTTCTGTAATATCTTCTCCCTATCTCCCTTTCATTCTTCCTTCCTAATTTTCTTCTTCCTTTTCTTTTTTTTTTCTCCTTTGTTTTCTTTCTTTTGTTCCTTACTTTCCGTATTTCTTTCATTTCCTCATTTCATCCTCCATACTTTTTAAAAATTTTGTTCATACTTTCTTCTGTTATTCTTTACTTTTTCCTCCCTTTTTCATTCTGTTTATTTTTCCTTCTTTCTTTCTGAATTTTCCATCATCTATTCTATTCTCCCCCCCCCCATTCCTTCAATCCTTTTCTTTCTTTTGCCATTTCCACCCCGCCCTTTCTTTCAATTTATTTTCTGCCTTTTATTCATTTCCTCTCTGTTATTTTCAATGTTTATTCCATTCATTCTTTATGTGGCAAAATTCCTTTATCGCCATCATTTTCTTTACCTTTTCCGATCTTTTTTCTTTCAATATCTGCTTTCTGTCTTACGTTCTTTTTCCTCTCCTCCTTCTTTCTTTCTTTTTACTTTTTCAGTGTTTTTCTTCTCCATTTTCTTTCTTTCTTTCTTTCTTTCTTTCTTTCTTTTCCTACTTTCCCTATTTCTTCTTTGATTTTTCATTCTTTCTTCAATGATTATTTATGTTTTGATTCTTCTCTCTTATCTTACGGATATTTTTACAGGAAGTAACATATTTGCTCATCGGCTAGGTTAGGGTTATATTTTTATTGCCATCTTTTTCGTTTCCTGTTTAATTCTTTTCTTTTTGAAGAATAGCTTCTTCTCTTTTATTCCCGTTTTCTTCCTTACCTTCCTTCTTTCCATTCTTCCTCAGCACTTCTTTTATTTATTTTTCATAATTTCTTTCTTTTATTCCATTCTTCTCACTGCTTCTTTTATTTCTTTTTCCTCCTCACCTTTCTTTATTTTCTTCTTCCTTCTTTTATTTCTTTTTCATCATTTCTCTCTTTTATTCCATTCTTCTTGCTTCTTCTTTTATTTCCTTTTTCTTCATCACCTTTCATTATTTTATTCTTCCTTATTTTATTTCTTTCTTGTCGTCTTCTTCATTTATTCCCTTCTTCTTTAATTTCCTTTTTCATCCGGACCTTATTTTTTTCTCTTCTATCAAATTCGACTTTTTTTTTCGTTCCCACTTTCCTTTATCCACTTCTTCTTTCTACTTTCTTTTTATCATTTACAGTCTTTATTCCGTTATTATTTTCTTCCTCCTACTTCTTTTATTTTCTTTTTCATCCACTCTTTTTTTCACTATTTTTTCCTTCTACTTATTTCATTTCCTTTTTCATCCACTTCCCTCCTTCATTCTTTCTCTCATTTCTTTGATCTTCTTTATCATCCACTCCTTCCTATATTATCCTTTTTCTTCTTTTTTACTTTTTTTTTATCCGTCCCTTTCTATACTATCTTCTTCTTCCTACTTCTTTTTTTTTCTTTTTCATCCACTTTTTTCTTTTATTCTTCCTTCTACTTGTTTCATTTACTTTTTATCTACTCCTTTTATTATCTTCTTTCTTCTTTCATTTCAGTTATTATCTCCTCTTCCCTTCATTTTATTCTTCGTTTTATTCAGTTTTTGTCCATTCTTTTCCTAATTTCTTTCTTTTTCCTTTTCCTTTTATTCTTTTTTTCATCATCTCATTCATCATTTTTTCCTTTGCTTTTATTTCCTTTTACATCTCTTCATTCACCATTCTCCATTTTTCCTTCCTTTCCTTTTAAAGTCTTATCTACCTTCGTATATATCTTTATCCTTCAGATGCTTCTAAAACCGTTATTTCCTCTTGCCCCCACTGTGTACTTGAAACTATTTGGCTTCTTTTTACCTATTTCCCTTTTTGCGATTAAACCTTTTTTATCTATTGTATAATTTTGCGTCACGCAAATAGAAACTCGACAAATTACACCCGAAAGCTATCTGATATTTAAAAGGAAATAAAATTCAATTTCGTTCTTCTGTGACTAATTACAAATTTCACAAATAATGCTAAATGAAATTAAGGTTATTTTTTGTAGGCCTCAAATTCTGGATCTAATTTTTCATTAATAATCTTTTCGAGGTCATTGGAGACAAATATATGGTGAAAAGGCTATTTTGTTTGAAATAATTGAGAAAAAAAATGAAAGAAAGAAAACGAAGGATTTCACGAATCTCTTCAGGAATTTGGTTTTTCCTACATTCTCTCTTGAAAAAGGAGTGCGTAACCAGAAATCATGGGGGAAGTTCCCATGGTGTAATTGTTAAAGTGCTAAACTGTGGCCTCAAAGTAAGTGAGTTCAAGCTCTAGTCGTGCTATCATATTCATTTTCAGACAAATACCCTTGATAAAGTTATTGAATCACTTTATTCCCTCCTAGTTATGGATTAAATAGTATCACTGATGTTCTTCTGCAAGTGTGGCTTTGGCAGTAAATAACACATAAAGGTTGATATCCAAAGAAACCAATATTTATTTGTTGAGAAAATGGGTAGAGAAATTAATCCGTAAATTTTTCCATTTGACGTTTTGTTTTAGCATTTTATTTTGGAGGTGCCCGTGGTGTAATGGCTATCGTCGTAGGAAATGGACACGGCGACACGAGTTCAAATCCTGGACGAAACTGATGCATTTCACATAGCACTAATACCTTTTGGAAATGTATGGATCTAATTATTCTCCCTCCAGCTATGGGTAAATAGTAGGGCAGACTAGGTTCTTCAGCTCTGGTGAGGCAACTAGTCTAGAAGGAAAACTCTGAATACAAACCTGTTAAACTCCGCTTAAAAAACATTGACCTTGTGTCATATCCTGCCCAAGAAGAGGGGTTGGGAAAAAGGAGGTGACCGTGGTGTAATGGTTATCGTCGTAGGAGATAGACACGGTTACACGAGTTCAAATCCTGGACGAGGATGATTTCATTTCACATAGCACTAATACCCTTGGGAAATGTATGGATCTAATTATTCTCCCTCCAGCTATGGGTAAATAGTAGGACAGACTGATTTCTTCAGCCTTGTAACTAGTCTAGGAGAAGGAAAACTCTGAATTCAAACCTGTTAAACTCCACTTAAAAATTGATATTGTTATATCCTGCCCGAGCGGAGGGTTTGGTAAATATGGTTTTTGCATTTTATTGTTTGATGGCATTAGGAGTGTTAGATTTTAATTAACAGGATTCAGAATATCACCTGGTACGTTTGAAAATATTCAAAATCAGCATATTTTTTTAAATTAACATTGACGTTGTTAGAATGAAAGCAATAAATTGGGCATATTATGTTATTTTCAAATGTTACACAATCACAATTGAAAGCTGATGGCCGAGACGGCAGTTTGTAGCTGATCCCAAGCAAATAAAGATATTAATTACGAATAATCAACGCTATACGTTTGAGGGGATTTTGGTTTGTTTGTTTTTTTTTTTGTTTAATGGCATATCAACTCTTTTTAGGTTATTTAATGCCAAAGCCATTCTCCTAGAAGAACAGTAGTGGTGCTATTTAACCCATAGCTGGGAGGATAAGGGGGGTTCATACATTTCCCAAGAAATTGTATTTGCCCGACTGGAGTACGAACTCGCGTACTACGACTCTGCAGTCCATCGCTTTAACCATTACACCACGAGGACACCGCCTTGAGGGGATTTTGGGAATACTTAATGTATGTAAAGAAAGCTTTTAATGGGATTTGAATTTCGTGACTTAAATGTAATCTAATGATATTGTGACTGGCAATGATTTGTGGATACTGTATAAGAACATATCACGTGCAAGAAATCGTAGAGGTCAATGGAATGGACTATTTCTTAACGGCATTCGAATCCGCGCGGAGTTATTTTATACCTAAAAGTTACGTTCATTGTATGTTTATACATACATTTTTTATGTAGTTGGGGTTTTTTTTAAGAGTTTTTGCACACAGGTATATGATAGCAAGTATTCCTATCAAATACAAATGTTATATCCTTTCAAGAGATTCTCTCCAATGTTAATTATTCATACGCGATGACATGACTTAAAGTAATTATTTCTATCTGATTATTGCTATTCTTTTACTCATAGATGATTTTAAGTAATGTTATAAAATAGCCGAGGGATTTCGGTTCATGCCTTTGAGTTTAGTTAGGCTGAGAACCTTTCGGCTCTGCACATGGGTTGGTTTGGTGTAACATTGAAGCTGGTGTTAACACGGGTGCGCACGGGCGGATGGAGGTGTCACTCAGATGTCATAACAGTCCGAGACGATACTGTGTGACAAGATGCGGGTGACGTCACGCACCGGAAGCACGCGGAAGTTTGTGTGAGAATTTGAAGAAAATAAAAGTCGGGTACTAGACACCAAACGAGAAGGATCGATTTTGGAGCTCGCAGGCGCGAGGCGAACGTGCGCCCTATGGGGGGGGGGCTCGAGTTGGGGGCCAAATGAATAAGACAGCATAGAAGATTGTGTCTCTCCTCCTTACGTCGAAACCTTTAACTCAAAGTTAATAAAAAGGTTTCGTACCTGAACAAGAAGTCGTTACGTGTTTTCGAATTCCGAGATTCCAATGTTCTTTCTAAATTTATCGTTATGAACATTACATGTCTATTTCGCACATGGCCATATTCGTGTATATGGCTACGCAACAGTAAGCTATAATAAGCTTTTGTAAACAAGTAAAGCTTCAGCTATTCTTAATGTAAATAATTTGCACACGGTCATGTGTTCGCCAATAGTCTGGGAGACCTGGGTTCAATCCTAGGTCGCGTCATACCAAAGACTTTAAAAATGGTACTTGATACCTCCTTGCTTAACACTCAGCAATATAAGGTACGTATCAAGGGTAAAGTGGAGCAATCCAGAGAAAGGAGTAGCGCCCTCCTCTACACTTCGGTGTAGTAGCTATTGAAAAGGGAGCCTTCAGGTCACCCTCGACTACGGTCGCCAACTTTACTTTTTACTTACGTGGCATCAAGTATTCCTGTCTAATTCAAACTATTGATATAAATGACTCATGATTAGGTAAAGCCTTGGTGAGTATGGATTTACCCCTTCGTTGCAATTATTCCCACTATGACTTGGTGCAGTAACACTTTTTAAGGTTCCATCTATGGGTCAAACTAATCTGTTTGAGGCGAAGAAGTATGCATCTGCTGTATATTATAGGAGACAATAATTTTTATACCTTAGTATAACATGATGCATTAAGGGTTGACATAACGAAAAACCAACCAACCAACCAACTCTACTGTGATTTATTCAGCTCTTTATAGAATCCTGTTAATTAATGATTTTAAGTTTGCTTTTGTTTTATGGTGGGCGGGGGCTTTGAAAAAATACTGACTGGAAGACTCACGATTTCCCATCAGCAATTTGTATTGCCCTCTGGCTAAAAAGCAATTATCAAAGCTGAAAAAGTGTCTGCAGACGGCTTGTAACTCTTTCTAGTTAATACATTCCCGCACTTCTCACTCTCACTTTCTCTCCCTTTCTCTCTCTCTCTCTCTCTCTCTCTCTCTCTCTCTCTCTCTCTCTCTCTCTCTCTGACCCATGGACAGTTCAACGAACAGTAAAAACCGTTGGTAGACGACAGTTTTCATCCTCGACTTAACTTTTTGTGTCTTTCCTAATACTCTTAGTTCTCAAGTCCAGCCTGGCGAGAAGCGTGTATATAATTAATCTTCGCACACACATACACGTACAAACACTCATACACACACACGCAAAAAGTATATATATATATATATATATATATAAGTGTGTATAACTACATGCACAGCAAAAATCACATTGAAACATAAATAGAAACACACACACACACACACACACACACACACACACACATATATATATATATATATATATATATATATTGTTCCTTTACAATGTACACAAACTAACGCAAAAAAAGGAATGCATGTAACTTTAAATGTATGCAGCTATAAGAATTTATACCATCGCCCTCCATATATATATATATATATATATATATATATATATATATATACTCACATTTAAGCACACATATGATTTTATAAAAATCTGGTTTGCCAATACAGATTCACACTGTCATTTAAATTCCTTCACGTATATATATATAAGCTTCTAATAATCACTTGAAATGAATGTGTTGCAATTTGAATAACGCTTAATATTATATGTTCAGTATTCAAATAAAATGCTTAAATCGTTGGAGGATAAATTTTGATAAAATGTACCAAAATATAGAATGACGTAGTCCACGACGCTTCTTATGTCGATTATGCTACTGAACTGATCGCCTGATAAAAGAAAACACAAGAACAGAACCTACCACAAATATAGGAAGTTTTGTTGTCTTGCTTTTCTAAAGCAGTGATGCTTTTTAGTTTCTTGCTGATTCGACAAGTGGTTTCATATTCCAAAAGTGAACGTAATGGCGCGACGGGAGTTTGAACTCATTTACTTCGAGGCCACAAATGGTTTATAAGGGCGTCGCTGTGGCATAGTGGTTAATGTGCTGAACTGCAACATCGTAGTAAGCGAGTTCGAACTCCAGTCACGTTATTATATTCTCTTTCGGACTAATATAATTGAGAAAGATATAACCCCCCTTTATTTCGCCTGCTAAACTGCTGTTTTTGGGCAAGGATGTCTTTGGCTGTAAATAAACTACGAATGTTGATTTGTCAAAAGCAAAGAAAACAAACCAGCTAAAATCACAAAATACGTTAATGATATTTATACATAAAGGCATTTTTAATTAATCACGGATTAAATTTTTGTGCAAGGAGGGTCAGTAATCTGTACTTTGTTTCTTAAGAATACCCGATACATACACATATATATATATATATATATATATATATATATATATATATATATATATATATATATATGTATATAAAGTTATATATTCAAAGTTATTTATTTCATAAATGTTTTTATCATAAAATGTTCATTATATTCTTTATTTTATTTTATTATATTTTATTATTTTATTTCTTTCAGCGAGTGGTGTCCATTCATTAATTTACTTATTTGTGTGTTTGTGTATTTTAAGTTTTATCTAATGTGGGTTTGTATTTTTCAATAGAATCTTTTTCTTTGATTTGCTGTAAATTGTAATTGTCAGTTTGAAATATTGGCATTGTTTTAAATAATCCATCACTATATTCAATAAAATGTTTAGACACAAATAATTTTCTATTGATCTCTGTTTTGATATTACTCGTATGGAGCGATATTCAATAGTTAAATGTTTTAGTACAGCCTATGTATGTTTGTTTACAATTTTCACATTCTATTATGTATATAACATTTTCTGAGTTGCTGCTTAAATTTTTATTTATAATGAAAGTTTTTTTTAGAGTCTTTGAAAGTATATGATTGTCCTTCAATTATTATATCGCAAACCCAACATCTTTTATTTTTGCATTTATTGACCCTATTAATGCATTGTTCCCCGAATTTGGAAGAAGTGACTATTCTTTAAGGTTTTTGTGTTGTCGATGGCTTTTGATGATTTTTTGTTGTATCTAGTATTTCTTTGCTTTTGTCAATGTGTTTAAGTTCCTCGAGAGTTTTTTTTTTATTATTTCTCTGAATAGTTCGGAGTTATTTTTATTATGAGATTTTTTTTGGCCAATTAGCACTATGTCTTGTCGTCTGGTCAAGATTAAGTGATCCGTTTGTATTTCAAATTCTCCCTCACTAATAAACAAGAAACCATCATACCGACGAAATCACCTTAAATTATGAAAAAAACATGTAAGTAACCCTCGAACTAATTGACAAATTAGAAAACAAAACCCCATCCAAGCACTTACCTTGCCCAGTGGGCTGGAGCTGTAGAATACACCGACTGCATCTCTGCAGAGGGGCCAGGCCCCGCTCCAACGAATATCCTAATATATGATGCTAAATAATATGATGGTGAGTTTCTTGTAATGCTGGAGCTTGGGGAAAGCAAATTAATCCTTTATTGCAATCGCTCCCAGGTTCACTCTGGCCCGGAGTGGTAGGACCTGGTAATGTCCTATCTATATGTCAAATAGAACAAAACTGCGTACTTATGTTAAACGGAATTGTTTGAAATAGAACTGTTTTCACATTTAAACTATGTACTTATGCTAAACTGAATTGCTTGAAATGGAGCTGTTTTTGTATGCTAAACTGATTTTTTTTAAAATAGAACTGTTTTGACATTTAACAGTGTGAAAACAAAAAACTATACTCATATTAAACTGCATGGTTTGAATTAGAAAAGTTTGGTTAAACTGAATTGCTTAAAATAGAAATGTTTTTGACAATTAAACTATGTACTTATGTTAAACTGAATTGTTTGAAATAGAACTGTTATTTTGTATAAAAATGGATTTAAAAGAAAACCCAAACAAACAAATAAGCACTCAGCAAGATGAATTCCAATATATCCTTGATCCCCATCCCCACCACGTCTACATCTTTACTGATGGTTCCAAGAAGAACGGTAAAATAATGTCCCCAGCCATTTTGAACAAGAAAATTATGAGAAAAGTTCTTCCAAAGGAAGGCTCCATCTTTTCAGCTGAAGCTCGTGCAAGAGACGAAGCCCTCAACTTTTAAAGCAACCACAAAAGTTTTATTATATCCTTCTTGATTTCTATCTTAATATCACTAAAAAAAGAAAAAGAAAATGGAGACCCCTTCATCATCATACTACTGAGTAAATTAGACTCCATATTTAACTTTAAACAGATTTTTATATACTGAATACGAAGGCATATTGGATATAGTGGAAAGGAAAGTGCTGACTCGGCAGCCAAATCGGCCTTAGACTTGGCCCTTGATAAATTTGAGATTCCATATCATCATCAACTTTTCGTGCTACCTGCACGGATATCCCTGACCCTCTCTTACCACTCCTCCCTTTCGTTCATTGCTTCTGGCAGGTCCTCAGGGCTACATCCCGTATCCCTCACAGAGCTGCTGTATGTAGGTTAGAGCTGGTCGCCCTGCTTTTGCTCTGCCATGTGAGGGGGCCCATAGAAGAACATCCATATGAGTTCGTCCCTGCTTCTCCAGCAGTGTACTGCATGTCTGGTTCGTTTAACTTTGATAGTTTTCGTGATGGGTGGTAGGTGGCCGTACACCTGTTGCTTTGTGAGGCGTTGCCTCGCAGACTTGTTAAATATTGCTCGCAGCATTCTTGTGTAATTGCCGTCTAGCTTTTTCTCTATACGTTTAGTTAACGTCCATGTAGTGCATCCATATAGCAGTAGTATCGAGACGATCGCTGCCTGGAAGAAGCTGCGTTTCATTTTATCGGTCAGGTCTGACTTCCATATGACCGATAGCCTACGATAGGTGTCTATGCCTTTGTAAGTCACGTGTCGATGTCTTTTTCGGTTGATGAGACACTGCTTCCTTGGTAGGTGAACTTGTCAACAAGTTTCAGAGAGATTCTGCCTAGTGTGGAGCTGTCGCCTGTTTATACTCGCTTGAAACTAATTAAATTTCTTCAAACAAAATGACAAGAACTCTGAATTAACACCATTCGCAATAAGCTCTTCTTAATCAAACCCACGTTGGAAAACTAGAGATGAGCGTTCAGAAAATCCAAAAAGGATCTAGTCGCTATATCCTGATTACGCATTGGTCACACAAGACTTAATGCTCAATCAAAAATAAGCTCAATGTCTAACATGTTAAAAATATTGCATTGTTCAACACTGTCTCATAGAATGCAAGGGTTTCAGTCACATCAGAAAACGCCTCGTCAATTCATTTATTATGATGGATCAATATGAAGATGTCAACATGAATGAAATTCTGATCTTTTCGAGAGAAACCAAATTATACCAAAAAATATAAATGTAAACCCGATCAATACCATACAAAGTAACTCTGCAAGAGGATTCCTGACGACGCTAATAAATCATCAAAACCATCAACTACAAAAATGTAATTGTAGACGTACAATGTACCTTATTCTCTAACCTTTACGAATAAATAACCCCAGACAGCTTGACATGCCATTAAAATGCATTTAATTAAACGAAACCAAATAAAAATCTTAAAGAAAATTATACGTCTCATTCTTTAGGACAAATTCTGGTATTTGTATATACCATTTGGTAGTCTGGTCAATATTCAGCTTTTACCTCATTCCCAGAAGATCACCTTTCCCATCTAGTCGTCTCCCTCTAAGTCAGTTTACTAGATTCACATCCCATGTGATTTATCGTTTCATCCGTATAATCTGCACTTACTATTCTGTTTGTTTGTTTATTTGTGTTGTTTAACGGCATATCAACCTTCTTTGGTTATTTAATGCCAAATCTATTCTTCAAGAAGAACAGTAGTGTTACTATTTAACCCATAGCTTTTCCAAGGGTATTAGTCCGAAACGGAACGTAATAGCGCAGCTGGAGTTCGAACTCACTTATTACGATTCCGCAGTCAATCACTTTTACCATTACACCACGAGGACCCCCCCCCGCCTTGATATTATTCTGTTGTGAATTACCGATTTTCACTTTAACATAATTGGTCTTTATGGCGTTGATTTGTGTTGCTATTAGAGGAAATTCAGTTTTTTCTCTTGAGATTTCCTTTTCGTAGCCATGTCCACATGTTCTCATCCGCAAATAAAATTATTTTTCTTCCCCTTTTTGTTGTGTTTTTTCTTGTTTTGTTTTTCTGTCTGCATTTATTTTGCCAATACTGTTATTAGCTGCAGTGATTAATCTTTTTTCGCTCTTTAATGAAGTCATCGTCTTCGCATTGATTCATCAACGCAATCCTCAATGCTCTCGAGTCCTTTTCTTCCTTCTTTTCTTGACACATATGGTCTGTCAATATCATCTATCAGGTGTAAGGCCTTGTGCATGGTCATCAACTTTCTTATCCTTCGTCTATATGGCTGAGTTCTTCCCTTGTTCATTTTAAGAATTGTCTTGAGTATTTTACAAAGGAGAACTGCCCAGGTGTTTATTCCTTTGATGAGAATTCTGCTACAGAGCTAGGTTTCACGAAGGTTTTTCGTTCTTTTGATTAAACTTCTTATTTTTTCTTATATTTCCTCATGTTTGACGGTGTCCATTTCCAATCAATAATATTATTTCACTCTTTGCGAGTTTTTCACATCCGCTTATTATTATTATTATTATTATTTTTACTCATGAGAGTTTTTTCACATCAGTGTTAGCTGATGGTTTTTCACTGGAGTTTGAGAGACAGCAAGTCTCCAGGACTCGTCTCAGGATTCTGGCCGTTCTCAGCAATGCTGTCATTTGGATAGTCTCTACCTGTCCGCCAACTTCAAAGTCTTCAAGGCCTTTTAATAATCCTTTAGTTATTGTACCTAAAGCACCATCACAATTGGTACAATCGTTATTTTCATGTTCCACAGCTTTTTCAATTCTCTAGCTTGGTTGAGGTACTTATCCTTCTTTGCACATTCCTTCAGATTTATTCTGTGGTCCGCCGGAACAGTAAAGTCGCCAATTTTGCAAATTCTCTTCTTTTTGTTGATTATTATAAGGTCTGGTCTTCTGGCCGGGATTAGGTGATCCGTTTTATTATTATTATTATTATTATTATTTGTGTGTCACTATTATACATATATATATATATATATATATATAGTAGTTATTTTACTCATTTGGGAGTTCTTCACACAAGCATTAGCTGATTGTTTTGCCCTGGAGTCTGAGTGACAGCAAGTCACTTCAAGTCTCCAGGATTCTTCTTAGTATTCTGGCCGATCTCAATAATGCTGTCATTTGGATGATCTCCACTCTCCTCTGATTTCCAAGTCCTCCAGTCCCTTCATCAATCGTTTGGTGATTGCAGCGAGAGCACCAATTAGAATTCGTAACACTGACACTTTCATATTCCATAGTCTTTTCATTTCTCTTGCAATGTTTCGGTACTTATCTTTCTTTTCTCTTTGTTTCAGTTTTACCCTATGATCAGGCGAAACGGCAAAGTCCACTAATCGGCAGTTTCTCTTTTTTTGTTGAATATTACTAGGTCTGGTTGTTTGAATGAGATTAGATGATCCGTTTGTATCTAAAAATCCCAGAGAAGTTTGTTCGTCACATTTTCAAGGATGGATCCTGGGTTGTACATATACCGTTTGTTCGTATGGTCAAATTTAAACTTCTTGCGCCATTTTCAGTGAATCACTTTTTCTACCCAGTCGAGTCTAGTCTTATAAACTTTTTGTGCTTGCTTCCTGTATTCGCTTATTATATGAGTGATCGTTTCATCTCTATCACCACATAACCTACATCTGTTATTTTGTAGCACCTTATATATTTTTGCTTTGATATGATTAGTCCTTATGGTGTTGTTTTGAGCTGCTATTAGAAGAGATTGAGTTTCTCTCTTAAAGTTTTTCTTACTAAGCCACGTCCAAGTTTTCTCGTGTGAAATTTAATTTGGTTGTTGCTTGAAATCTCCATTGAGTTGTTTTTCTTTCCATTTTTGTTTTCTGCTTATTTTTGTTCTGTTGATGCTTGTACTATCTATTTGTTGTATAGTCACATACAGATTCATGCAGAACACTACGACACAATGAAGACGAGTGACACAGTCTTCTGAAAAAATATACCTCTCAGTTTATTTGAAAGGTTGCGTCTGAGAGGGAGTTGGAGACCGAACAGAACTGCAACATATTGACCCCCCACTCTTATGGCCATCAGCGTTGTGTCTTTCTCGTTCACCAGGGCTGCTCAACCGGTGGCCTGGGGACCCACTCCACTGGGTGCTGGCTTTCTCTACCACATTTTGTCACCAACGGGTCTGGTCTCCAAACTAACTCACTTCCTGTCTTCACCAAGTTATATAATAGTTCAATCGCCCACTCAATATCTTTGGAATGGCATGTTTGATCGTCATCAAGCGGAAATAACTGTCATGCAGTTCACAGATCACTCTCTTCCGGTGCATCAGTCTATGATTGTACCACGGGATTTTACCTAGTCCCATTTTGTCAGCCAAGCTCGCCCACGCCAATGGAATATTCACTTCCGCTGTCTTTGGAATGGCATGTTTGGCCGGGTCGAATGTCAATATACAACATATATTGTTTCTGGTGGTTGTAATGAGTCATCTTCTGCATTTTTTAATGTAGTCTTCTAGTTTCTGTATCGATTCATCGACGCTATCTTGAATGTTGGTGAGTCCTCTTTACTGTTATTATTTTTATTAGTCCTTGAAAGTTTTTCAAAACTGTGTTAGCTGATGGTCTTTCATTGGAGTCGGAATGACAGCAAGTGTGCTCAAATCTCCCGGACTCTTCTAAGTATTTCGAATGATCTTAGTAATGCTGTAGCTTTTTGGTTCTCTGGCAAAGTCCAAGTACCTGTCTCTCTTTTTAATATTATTTCCCTCTTTTGAGAGTTTTCCACGCGATTTTTAGCTAATGGTTTTTCACAGAAGTCTGAGTGACAGCAAGTATCTTCTAGTTTCTTGGACTCTTTTCAGTATTCTGGCCGATCTCAACAATAGATCGTGTCAACTCGTCTTCTTATTTTCCCGTCCTCCAGTCTCTTTACCAATCTTTTGGTAACTGTACGGAGACTACCTATTACAATTAATATCACCATTACTTTCATATTCTAAAGTTTTTTTTTATTTCTCTATCAAGGTCTTGGTACTTATCTTTCTTTTCGCTTTATTTCGGTTTTACCCTATATTTAGCCGGGATGTCAAAGTCCACTATTCGGTAGGTTTTCTCTCTTTTTTCTTGTTGACTATCACTAGGTCTGGTCGTCTGGCTAAGATTAATTGATCCGTTTGTATCTCAAAATTCCAGAGAATTTCATGATTATTATTATTATTATTATTATTATTATTATTATTATTATTATTATTATTTTTTACAATCTATTACTAATAATAAATTTAGAAAAACAACTGATTCTGACAAGAAAGCAAACATGCTCCATGCCATCACAGTACTGCTAGTTTAATGAACTATATATATATATATATATATATAACTGGAGCCCCACACTATTCACTCGTACTTATGAATTTTGTGTTTTTACTCATAAGACGAGTAGATGTTACAAGTTACCGCGTGTAAGACAGGGTTTTAAATGACTGCTTCAGCAGTGTTTGAATGCTGTTCAAAAAGTGCTCGACTACAAATGGTTGAATTCGTATAACTAATTACCAAAGATTATTGTAATCAATCTGCTGTCCTTAACGTACCGTCAAGAACAACTTGTTTTACAAAGGACAGGTTTCATGCCATTACGTCAAAGCGTATTTAAAATGAATATATTCCTGGAGCTTAACGCTACTCTCCTATCAAGTGTGTTACACGTTCATCAGATGGGCAGATGTTCCAAATACCCACGTCTGTCTCACTTTCTCTCTCTCTCTCTCTCTCTCTCTCTCTCTCTCTCTGATTTCACGGGAGGGCTGAAATCAGAAAACCATAATAAAATAAATCTATTAGAAAATTACAGGTGTTTCTATTATTTTGTCCCACATCTGTATGTTCAAAACACCGTTTTGAAATAGGAACGACGTATTTACGGTGATACATTACCCCCCCCCGCCTTGGCTAATTTGAAACACATACTACCCTTGCTTAGTATATATCACACAGAGAGCTCATTGTCAGGTGTCTAACATAGCCGAGATCATATCAAGGTCAGTTTAAATACACTTTGATACAAGAAAATAATTTTCATTCAGTATATGTATATGCTATACCACTAGTCCATTTTTGTCGCTTCAATCATAGCATATCAACAAATACATACATATATATATATATATATATATATATATATATATATATGTGTGTGTGTGTGTGTGTGTGTGTGTGTGTGTGTGTGTGGTTTTTTTCATAAAGTTTTTATACTGACGATGACCTAAAACCAAAGTTATTTGAGAGCGATCAAAAAGTGAATAGCCCGAAAGAAATATTTCTATTTTTCATCATTATTTCATGGAATATGTATATTTACCAACCCCTCCGAGCGAGCTTTTTCATCGTATATATATATATATATATATATATATATATATATATATATATATATATATCGTGGAGAAATGTGGATGTAGATGTCCAGGCAAAATGTTATGATTCGACACCCACATCAAATCGGATAAGCCATGTGGTATTATTTCGACGTTATAAGGGGACATTGATAGCATATATAGAAAGATGCAAAACTGCCAAGTAAACCCAATGAAGACGACGGCCAACCTGATTTTCATGGCCCACCGACGATTTACGAGCTTATGTGGTAATTTGATTTGATAAGCTAAATGGAATATAGCTCAACAAGACACTTATTTGCCACTTATTATACACGTACCTTGTTTTTAAGAACCATTAAAAGCCACAGAGACGAATAAGAATTATGAAAATAAGGAAAAGAATAAAAACGTTTTTGAAAAACTATGGTTTTATTAATTGGTTGGACAACTGGAGGTCAGGATATATATATATATATATATATATATATATATATATATATATATATATATATATAAGTAAAATTGGCGACCGTAGTCGAGGGCGACCAGAAAGATCCTTTTCAATAGCTATTACACCTACATGTAGGGGAAGGCACTACTCCTTTCCCAGGATTGCTCAACTTTACCCTTGATACGTACCTTATATTGCTGAGTGCTAAGCAAATAGGTATAAAGTACCATTTTAAAGTCTTTGTTATGACGCGACCTAGGATTGAACCCCGGTCTCTCGGACCATTGGCGAGTATATATATATATATATATATATATATATATATATATATATATATATATATATATATATATATATATATATATATATATATATATATATATATATATATATATATATATATATATATATATATATATATATATATATATATATATATGGGGATAAAAAGGATATTCATGTTATTAATGCTGGGTCGTATATTTCAAGACTCTTTCGGTGAGGCCCACTATCTGAGTGCCTTGTCTCACATATTTTTGCCGTTTTGCTCGCCATTCTACAAGCGAGAATGTCAGGCATAAAACTTATTGATTTTTTTTCTATTTCACTGACTGATATGCCATCATCAAAAGTCTTTTAGCTTTGCCTTTCATTTCTGATATTCTTTCTTTTTTTTTCTTTTTTTCTTTTTTGTAACAATTTGGGAAGTCATTCTTTATTATTATTATTATTATTATTATTATTATTATTATTATTATTATTATTATTATTATTATTATTTCTTTTACGTATTCTCTTTCTTTTTTTATTCACTCTGTGTATCCTTTCTATATGGTTCAAAACTTTTTATTTGATAAGCATTCAGTATTTTTGTGTTTCTTTGATTTTTTTCTTTCCCTAGTGCTTTTGTCTTTCTTTCTTTCTTTCTTTCTTTATGAAATCTATCTTTCATCTCTTTATTCCTTACTTTTTAAAGTATTATTCTCTTTATTTTTTTTCACTTCTTTCTTTCTTTCTTAAAAATTTCTCTCCGTTTCTTTTTCCTTCTAGTTTTTAGAATTTCTTTAGAATATTATTCAGTTCTTTTTTGGTCTCTTCTTGTTTCTTCCCTTTCGAGACTACTTTCTCTTAACTGTTTATCGTGTGAAATCTCTCGCTCTCTCCCCCCTCTCTCTCTATATATATATATATATATATCGATTTTCATGACCTGGGAATATGCAGATCAAAGTATATTATCTGTGTGGTGTTCGGCGAAGGCCAAAAGAAATGGATCAAAAACTGAATATCACGAAGGATGGGAGGAAACTGAAAGTGAAAGTACAAAACGTCGGTCGAAGATAGACAGAGTTTTTGGCTATAAAATGGAATCTGATTTTCAATGTAAAAGAAATCAGAAGAATTTGAAGTAAGATCATTGAGGCTTAAAGAAAAATAACTGGGAAATGTTGGGAAAAAAGTGGGTCCAATGGACAAATCAAAAGTGAAAGAAGTCTATGATATTGAATTTGTGTGTATATATATATATATATATATATGAACGACCTTAAATATATTTACATACCGTATATACAATAATATTCAAAAGAATATATATTTATATATATATATATATATGTATATATATATATATATTGTGTATATATATATATATATATATATATATATATATATATATTGTGTGTGTGTGTATAAATATACATGTGTGCGTGTGAGTGTGTGCGTGTGTGCATTCTATTTCTCTTTATAATCCTAATCGTTTCAACTTTTTTTTCTATCTTTCGTTTCTTCCATTTCTATCTTTCCCATTTCTATTCTTTTATCATTCTTCATTTGATCTTAATTGTTTCCTATGTCTTTTCTCCTTTTCACTTCACATTTCCTTTTTCTATCTTCTCTTCTCTTTTTGCCTCGTTTTCTCTCGAATCAATTCATTTTCTCTTTTATTTTCAAACTCTGTTTTCTTTCTTTCTCTTTATTATTAACCGCCTAGACACACACACACACACACACACACACACACACACACACACACACACACACACACACACACACACACACACACACTCACACACATATATATATATATATGTGTGTGTCTTTTATCATTCTTTTGTATCTATTATTTTCTGACTGTAGTGTTTTTTGTCTTCCCGTTAATTCACATCAGCTTTACTTTTTTCTATAGTTATCTAAATTCAGAGATGACTCACCGTCATTATTACACAATATATATATATATATATATATATATATATATATATATATATATATATATATATATGGGACTGTGCGTGTGAGAATGTAAGAGAGTGTGAAGAAAAGGGAGAGTGTATGGTAATATTCGTAATAAGAAGCCAATTCGCAGGATTCGAATAAAAGAACTGGATAGAAAGATGACTTTTGTCGATTCCGGATTAGCTGGGTCAAAACAACCAAATTGACTTTAGTAGTCTGAATTTTTGAGATGAAGCTTGATGATTTTTATCATTAAGGTTTTTCGGACTATTGTCTTCATCTTTATTGTTATTTCCAAAACGTAGATTCAATAAAGGACGTTGTTCGAAGTTCCGTGTAGGTTTCTGAGTTCAACAAACACCGGAAGAAGGCCGGAGGAAACATTGTGAAAATAACAATAAAGATGAAGACAATAGTCCGAAAACTCTTAATGATAAAAAACAAATTGACCTTGTTTAGGTGTAAACCAATTACACAAAGAATTAAATATGATCGAAAGAAAATAAATAGATAGTGTAAAAGAAACAAAGCCAATTGTACCTATGTATATGTACAATCCCTTTGACCAGCCTATTAACTAGCAGACATTTATAGATATGAGGATGTTTGCATTATCGGCGAGGTTTAGAATACACTCTCTTCTATCCGCCAAAAGGGGGAGTCTTTGATATGATACTATTTATTTTCAAATATCTATGAAAAAATTATTGACCAATGAGATAATTTTATTCTTCAAGGTTTATGCATATTAATCTTCGAACATCGTGCGCAATAAACATTTATTTAGATCAAAACATTTTGACACTAATTTTTTTCGTTTTATCTTATTTAATAATTCAATATGCATATATTTTTTCTTTTTAATGGCATATCAAATTTCGTGGGTTATTTAAAGCCGAAACCATTCTGGTAAAAAAACAACAACAACAGTGATCCTATTTAACCTATATCTGGGAGTTTCATACTTTCTTTGGGGGCATTAGTCGTAAAGTAAACGCGACAAGAGTTCGAACTCGTGGTTCAACACTTTAGTCATAATGCCACGAGGTCTTTGAGAATTCATAAAGGTGAAATCTTCAATCACTGTCATCTTTATATGTGTGTCCTGGGTATGAGCCTAAATAGAATCAAGTGGTGATGTTGTATACCAAGAAAGAAACTGACAACACTTATATAAGGTGTCTCAAATAGATTCAACCTATTAATACTAAAACAAGCACAATGGCCTTGATTTGGAACACATCCTGTTAAAAAAAAATGGATCCTTTGAGCTAGAGACATCAAATTACCGTTTTTAACTGCTATTATGTCAGCTTTCAGGACATGCAATCTTTTTTTGAGTTTCTTTTCTCAATAATAAACCTTTAAATTTTTATCATATTAATGGGTTGCATCTGTTTTGAGACAGTTTTGAATGATTTTGTCTAAATGAGTGGTGACGAAAAATATTTTTTCTCTTTTGTTTAAGACTTTGTGATCGAGGATTTAGACTTTTCTGAATTTCTCAATCCGAGCCCCTCCTCCTGGCTTACGCCCCAAACCGCGAGACGTCTTGTGTCTCTGCTCTCTACTCTATGTTGCTCTGTTCGGGATTGAAAACTTCTTTCGTTATATTTTTTGGACGCCTGCACACTATTCCTTCCGGCATCCCACGTACACAATTCACATGGCATTTCTGCTGTTTCTTGTTTACCTTAAGAAACTGCTGCATCCTATTTTTAAAGTCCGGGACCACGAACTGTCAAAGGTCAATACGAAACAGTGAGACTACACTTCTGGAACTCAAAGTCATCCCTTCATTATCATTACTCCCAAGTTCACTCAGACTCGAAGTGATAAATCCTTTTTTGGTCACATCTATGGATGAAATTAATTTGTTTTAATGTTATGTGTATTTTTTTTAATAAAAAAGAAAGTACATAACCATATTTACCAACCCCACTGCTCGGGCAGGATATGACACAAGGTCGGTTTTTAAGTGGAGTTTAACAGGTTTGAATTCAGAGTTTTCTTCTCCTAGACTAGTTGCCTCACCAAGGCTGAAGAACATAGTCTGTTCTACTATTGACCCATAGCTGGAAGGAGAATAATTGGATTCATACCTTTCCCAAGGGTATTAGTGCTATGTGAAATGCAATCAGCCTCGTCCAGGATTTGAACTCGTGTCGCCGTGTCCATTTCCTACGACGATAACCATCACACCTCGGGCACCTCCACGAAAGTACATGACGGTGGTCAGAAATATTAGCGAATGTTACTGAGAGAGAAGAATTTGGTTTTGGTTTGCTTTTATGGCATATCGACTATTGTAGATTTTTTAATGCCAAATCCATTTTTATACATATAAACAGTTCTCTTTCAAAGAATTCAGTTTAGCATAAGTACGCGGTTTAAAAATCAAAAACTATTCTATTTCAAACAAGTACAGCTTGTATTTTGAAGATAATATTTTAAACAAGCTGGAGCTCGTTTTTTCTGGGCACACAGTTAAATGGTCTTACTTAATTTCAAGCAATTCAGTTTTACATAAGTACAGTCTTTGGTTTACACTCAGTTATTGGTTTAAATGTTTTTTTTTTTAATTTATACACACTTAAAATTATTTTAAACAATTCAGCTTAGCATATCAACAAAGGTATATGCTTCCAAGTATCACTAACAATTCAATTAAACATCTGTCATTCGTTAACACACAGTTAAATGATCAACCAGTTCTATTTCAAACAATTCAGTTTTGCATAAAAACACTTTTTTTTGTTCACACATAGTTAAATGTTAAAAACAGTTAATTTCAAACAATATACTTTAGTGTAATTACACAGTTTAGGTCAATCTGACCCATTTTACCTCTATGAGGTCCTACCACTCCGGGCCAGAGTGGACCTGGGAGCGAAGCCAATTTAGGGTTACTTCGCATCTCCCAAAGCTTCAGAATTACTGAAACCTCACCATCAGATTATTTAGTGTTATATCCTGGACACTCATGGGGGAACTCTTATCCTTCAGCAAAAATGCAGCCAGTATATTCTGAAGCTCCAACCGACTGGGCCAGTGAAAGAAGAACTATCATATGTAAATACATTGCGTAGGATATTAGAATAGAAATGCACGGAAACTACGGAAGAAAAATTGTTTCTGGTCAGAAATTTATGTAAATTATTAGAAACATTCAAGACCATATAACTGGGTGAAAATAATTTGTATTAAGAATTGGGAAATGAAGCTAAAATAATTTACAGATTATTAAATTATGATAGTCACTTAAAACAAAATTATTGCTTGCAATGAGAATCGATTGAGATAGTCGAAGAAAATCTCTTGTTTTGGTTTAGGTATCTTTATTTAATGGAATATCAACCTTCATGTATTATTTAGTGCCATAGCCATCCTTGTAGAAGAACAGCAGTGAGACTATACAACCTAGCGCGGATCGGGGGGGATAAAAAGTTTTAGAATATTTGTCCTAAAGTCAACGTAATAGCGTGACTGGAGTTCGAACCCGAACTTACCAAATTGCCCAGTTGGCTGGGGCTGTAGAATACACCGACTGCACCTCTGCAGAGGGGTAAGACACCTCCAATGAGTGTCCTGATATGACACAAAACAATCTGATGTTGATGTTCCAGTGATGCTGGATCTTTGGAGAATGCAGAATACCCCTTCATTACTATCGCTCCCAGGTCAACTTTGGCCTGGAGTGATAGTACCTGATAGGGCCCTATCTATGGGTTAAATGGAAGTAAACTGCGTACTAATGCTAAACTAAATTGTTTGATATAGAACTGTTTTAGACATTTAAACTGTACTTACACTAAATTGAATTGTTTGAATTAGAACTGTTTAAATAATCATATGGTAATTATATATTTTTAAATATCTATATGGCAATTACATATTTTTAAATAATTAATGATAATCATTTGTAAACAATTACTGTTTCAAGTAGCAATTCTTTAAACAAATAATTTATATACAATTATGCGGTTTCAAGTATTCTTATCTAATAATAATAATCTAAACAGATATATTTGATCCATTGATTGGACCATAACTGGTATTACCACTTCGGATCACAGTAGTAGTTGGTTGGTTATTTAGTGGTTAAGGGTTTTTCGCATATAAGCTTTTGTCGGTTATTTAATGCCAACTCTTATTATATATATATATATATATATATATATATATATATATATATATATATATATATTGAATTTATCTAACGGAAAAATTCAATTCAGTGGTACCATTATAAATTTATTTCGGGCATAATGACCCTCGTCAGATGGAGATAAAACATTTGTGCGTTGAATATGATGTAGGCATCCCTAACTTGTTTCCGGCTAGAAGAGAAAACTATTTTTTCATCGAAGATATCTATTTATTTTCATATTTAAGGGTTTCCCTTTATTCTATTTTATTCTAAATAATTCGTTACCAATAATTTGAATACCTCGTGAGAAGAGACTTAGTAAAAAACAAAAACAAAATAAAAAGCCAAACAAAAAATAACCCCTACAATAAAAGTAAAGATATCATTTTATTTCTAATTTTCTATGAAATTACTGTTGACGAGCTCATAAGTGATGTAATCCTATGGACCCCCTCACATGGCCGAGCAAAAGCAGGACGACCAGCTCGACCCTACATACAGCAGCTCTGTGAGGATACGGGATGTAGCCCTGGAGACCTGCCAGAAGACGATGAACAATAGGGAGGAATGGCGAGGGAGGATCAGGGATATCCATGCTGGTGGCACGACATGATGATGATGATGATGATGATGACATCATATTCAAAGCACAAATATATTAGGTTTGCTTTGATTACTTTGTTTAATGGCATATCAACAATTGTAGGTTATTTAATGCCAAAGCCATTCTCCTAGAAGAACAGTAGTGGTGCTATTTAACCCATAGCTGGGAGGCTGAGGGGGTTCATACCTTTCCCAAGGGTATTTGGAGTACGAATTCGCTAACTACGATTCCGTAGTCAATCGCTTCAACCATTACACCACGAGGAGTCCCCTTCCCGACAAATATTATCTTCATCTGAAGAGGGTCATTATACCTTAAATAAATTCATAATGGAACCACTGAATTGAATTTTTTCTATTAAATATATTTAAAGAATGTTTTTATTCCGCATTTCGATATATTTTGAATCTGAAATTAATCATATATTCGATTGCCGTTGACACTGAGTTGTCAACTTGAGATTCGAATTCAACTTGCATTATCCCTTAAACGTCTAAACCTTGACTATTTTCCTCGGATCATAAATACTTTATATATATATATATATATATATATATATATATATATATATATATATATATACTTGGCTTGCGATGGGTTAGTTGCCGTCGAAATTACGCAAAAAAAGAAAATAACACTGACATCTTACTTTATCAGATATATTAAACAAAATGATATGAAATAATATTGAAATACTATAAATTTAATTTATTCAAAGAAATTGCCATTGGCTTAAACGACGGTCTTCAGAAATTCCTATAAACCCTTCTGACGGTCTCTTTGTTTAAATTAGAAAGTACTGCCGTAATCCTTGCCTTCATTTCTTCTTTGATGTTGCATAAAGTTTTGTTTGTCGCTCGATCAACCATGCCTCACACCGAGTAATTAAGGGGATTGCAATCAGGAGAGTTGGGCGGTAAGATGTTAGGGGGGATGTGGCTGTAGAATTATTCTCACGGCCAAGACTGGGTTCTTCTGTTTGTATGGCATGGTACAGATTCCCGTTGCCACACTTAAAGTCTTTCAGCAGTCACGTTTTCAGTATTGCGTAGCACTTCCTCCTTCTGGCAGTTAATGTAGACCTCTGTGTTGTGTCTGAAATCATGCAGGAAAATGAATAGATACTTTTTTTCTCGGAACAATCTGAGTGAGGTTTTCGAGTTACCCTACCTTCGTAATCACCTTTGAACTCATCCAAATCTTTTCGGATTCACTGTATTGTCCTCAGATTGAAACCCAAACGTTGAGAAATCTTTGTTTTTGATCTGTTGGCGTGAATATCAAGCACTAAAGCATGCCATTTCCAAATTGCTGAAGGAGTGAATTGTCACATGGTGCAGCTTTTCTTCATAGATAGTGCCCAATCAACTCAAGTTTGCTGCACAAAAGACAAAACCTGAAATAAACAAACAAAGCGCATGCACGAGATAAATAACATAAAATGGGAACATTTTATCCATCGCATCCAATATATATATATATGTATATATATATATTGGATGCGATGGATAAAATGTTCCCAATATATTAATATATATATATATATATATATATATATATATGTGTGTGTGTGTGTGTGTGTGTGTGTATATGTGTGTGTGTGTGTCTTCGCTAGTCGCAAATTGATATCATTTTCGGTAGAAGAAACGCTGCTTCCAAAGTAGGACAGCTATTGGTAAGCTATCAGTTATATGGAAATAATAAAAAATTTTTCACAGCAGCGGTCGTGTCCATACTTCTGTATGGATGCACCACTTGGACACTGACTTTGCGTATAGAGAAAAAGCTAGACGGCAATTACACAAGAATGCTACAAGCTATATTTAAAAAAAATCCTGGATGCAAAATCCCACAAAACATCAGTTGTACGGCCACTTACCACTCATCTTGAAGTCCATCCAAATTAGACGAACAAATATGCGGGAAACGGCTGGAAAAGCAAAGACGAGCTCATTAGCGAACTTTTCCTATGGACCCCTTCACGCAGACGCGCAAGTGTGGGACGATTAAATAGAACTTATCTACAAAAGTTCTATACGGACGCAGGATGTGGCCTGGAAGGCCAGCCAGAAGCGATGTATGATAGAAACGGATGGCGAGAGAGAATTAGGTAAATCCGTGCGAGCAGCACAACATGGTAATGATATTATATATATATATATATATATATATATATATATATATATATATGTGTGTGTGTGTGTGTGTGTGTGTGTGTGTGTGTGTTATTTGTAACTATATAGGTTGGGGGAAATTTTATTTTAAAACAAGTTGTTAGAGCTCATTTTTTTGCACACAGTTAACTGTTTTCAAGTATTCCTATCAAACACTAATGATTCTATTTACTATCAACCATTTGTTTGCTAACAGTTACATGGTTTTAAGTTTTGCCATTTAACATTAGTAATTCTATTTATCGAGTATTCCTACGTGATATGAATAATTTGCAGGCAGGTCTATGGTTTTAATAATCAATAATCATAATCCTAAAAAAATGATTGAACAATCCTATTTGATCCCTATATGGTATCCTAGCAGGTGTTACTGACCTGTGTCTGAATGAAACTAGGAGTAATGGTAATGAAAGAGTACTAGGCATTCTCTCAAACTCCAGCATTGAAGCCTCAACATTAAATGCAGTTTTGTGTCATATCCAGGACACTCGTTAGGAGGTCTTACCCCTCTACAAAGGAACAGTCTGCGTATTCTTCAGTAACAACCGACTGGGTGGAAGTCAGAGTGGAACTGGGAGTAATGGTGATGAATCAGTGACTTCGCACTCACTAAATCGCTAGAAGTGCGAGCCTCACCATCGGATTTAGTAGCGAACACAGAAAACTCATCGTGCGGTGTCTCACCTCTCTAAACGGGATAAAGCCAGCGTATTCCCGACCCCAGTGCCGACATGCATCGCCTATCGATGAAAAAGTATTTATCTTATTCATCTTTATCTTTCTCCATTCAAACTTCTCTCTCTCTCTCTCTGTCCCCCCTCTCTCTCTCTCTGTATCTCTCTGTCTCTGTCTATCTATCTCTCTCCAGATTTGTTTATCGTTTTCTTTTCTTTCTTTCTAAACCGTATATATTTTTATATCCTTCCTTCTCTCTATTTTTGTTTGGTTTGATTTTATTGTATATTAACCATTGTAGGTTATTTAATGCCAAATACTTTTTTATACATATAAATAGTTCTATTTCAAACAATTCAGTTTAACGTAAGTACGCAGTTTAGTTCTATTTGACCCATTTTCAAAACAATTTCGTTTAGCTTAAGTACACAGTTTGAATGTCAAAACAGTTCTATTTCAAACAATTCGGTTGAGCATAAACACTCAGTTAAGTTCAATTTGACCCATAGATAACACCCTATCAGGTGCTGCCAAGTTGACCTGGGAGCGATAGTAATGAAGGGGTATTCTGCATTCCCTAAAGCTCCAGCATTACTGGTGCCTCATCATCAGATTGTTTAATGTAATATCCCGGATATTCGTTGGGGGAAGTCTTAACCCTTTGCAGAGATGCAGGCGGTGTATTCTGCAGCCCCAGCCGACTGGGCCACTCTCTTTCTTGAATTTCTATTTATCTTCTTATTTTTTTAAAAAAATATTCCCTTTTCATTTTGCTTTTATCACCTTGAAATTTCTGACTGCACCAAGCCACGATAGCCTGCAGGTCACATATATGGAGAATATATCGCATAAAGAATAACTTTTTTTTTCTTTTTATCTTAGCTTAATAATCATTTAACGATTAGAATATAAATATGAAACAATTCAAATATTAGTATTCTGCAGATATAATTTCTCCAAAATTCATTCTGACCAGGCAGGGTAATATGCATCTCATGTGTCGGTTAAATAGAATAGTTTGCAAATCATTTTTTATTGGATTGAAATACTTAAAACTTCTAAAAAACATCTGTACAAATCTGTAAACATAAGCTTAGTTTACATTCCCCTCATCAGTTGGCATGAAATAACCACAGGCGGGTTGACATGCCGTTAAAATTATCAAATCTATTAATCATCTTACATATTTCCTCTGTCTTATTTTAGGTCACATAATTTCTTTGCTCTGAAGTTTCGTAATTAATGATAACTAATAGAGTCCGTTTTGATTGTACAATGTTTCATTAAATATGATAAAATTTCGGTATTTTTGGTTTAGATAAAAATCAACTTTATATTTAAAGAAAAGATGCTCATGGGCGATATTGGATTTATATATTTACTTTTTGGTCTGTAACACTTTATCGTTATTTATGGACCATATTTAAAAGAAAAAGAGATGTAGAGAACGACAGAGACTGAAGAAGAAAAGAAAAGCCGATTAAGGGGAGCAAAGAGGGGTATAAAGAAAGAAAGGAAGAAAGATTAAAGCAAGCAGGCAAGAAAGAAAAAAAAAAGAATGAAGGGAAGAAAGAAAGAAAGAAAAAGACATAGAAGCACGAAAACAAATAAGTTTGAATGAAAGAAGGAAGGAAAGCTAGCAAGAGTGTAAATATAGATGGAAAAAAAAAGGCAGACCTGTAAGAAGAAAGTGATAGATAGAAAGGACAAAAGAAAATAGAAATAAATAAATAGAGAAAAGCCAGAAAACAAACAAGTCGGAAAAAAAGAAGAAAGGGAAGCAAACAAAGTGTAAAAATAGAAGGACAAAGAAATCGAGCCAGCCGTAAGAAAGAAGATTAAAAAAGAATAAATAAAGAAAGAATACTGAAAGAAAATTGATTGAAAAAAAAAAAAAAAACAGAATCCAAACGGAACCAGAAGGTGAAATGGAAAATACACAAGTGGAAGATGAGAAAGTGAGAAATGATAAAATCATTGTGGGTGGAAATGGATAAAAAACGGATTGATCCCAAAAAACAAAAAAAAAAAAAAAAAAAAAAAAAAAAAAAAAACCAAACAAACATGTAAAACAAAGAAAATCATAATAAAGTGATGCTGGTATTGGTCAGTGGTGGGTGAATAAAGACTTCGTAAGGGACACAACTCTTTGTAAACATGATTTCCCTTTCAAAATACAGACGAGTCGTTATATCCAAGCCGGACGTCTGCAGACTGGCTTTTCAAGTTTCCACTTCAAATAAACTGGAACTTTTACTCCAAAACAAACGGTTATTAATCTTGGCTTTGGTTGAAGGATATTTCATGCCATGTCAAGAATTACGAACTCACTATCTAAAAATCCACTTAAAACATAGCAAGACACACCTCGGTACGCGGAGAAACACTTGAATAAATGCAGACATACATGGACTTAATACAAGTGTAGGACTATTTTAGTCAGCTCATCTTTTTCTATCCTTCCCTCTCATTCCCTCCCTACTTTATCTCTCTCCTTATATATATATATATATATTCGTGTATGTTTTTGTTTGTACGAGTGTGTGTGTGAGCGTGCGAAATTCGTTGCAGGAAATGGACTCAATGATCTTCGAGTTCAAATCCTTGAGAATGGTATGACTCCAACTATTCACACACACACACACACACACATATATATATATATATATATATATATATATGGGGGCTAATTGTGTGTGGGTATGATTGTGTGTGTGTGTGTGTGTGTGTGTGTAAAATTATCGTTCGAGGAAGAGGATACGATGATCTTCGTGTTCAAATCCTGGACGAGTCTCTTTCCATTCCATAGAGAAAGATAGACATCCCACAATTCTCCCTCTAGTTAAGGATAAATTGTACTGGAATCTTTAACTCTGGTATGGCAACTGGTCTAGGAGAAGGAAAACTCTAAATTCAACCTGTTAAACTCAGCTAAAAAAATGACCTTCGGTTACATGTCCTCACGCGGAGAGGTTGGGTAAATACATCTATATATGTGTGTGTGTGTGTGTGTGTTTATGTTTTCCCATTACTTTGGTATCAATCAATTAGAGTTTGTTCATTATGTCTCTCTCCCTTAATCTTTCTCTCTATACTCCCCTTCCTTCTCTCTCTCTCTCTCTCTCTCTCGTTCTCTTTCTCTCTCTCCATCATTATAAATATATATATGCATATGTATCGAGTGTATGTATATGTTTGTCTTTTATGCTTTCCTGTAGTTTCATATCTATCTATCGATTGCAGTATCTTCATATATGTCCCTCTTTCCTTCTCTTTCTATGTATATATTTTGTGTCACACTTTGTTCATTTCTTCTGTCTCTATGTCTATACTCTCTAGCTCTTTATCTATTTATCTATCGGTTGTATAGTAACACCTTTACGCACTTAAGGAGAGACGGGAAATGAAGTTGTTTTCGCTAATGTCTGTCCATATGTTTCTAGCTTGTCGATAGAATGCTCTGCTTACCTTAGCATGCTCTGCCCACCCGATATGCCCTCATTCAAATAAAATACTTCCTAAACCCAATCTAGGTAAATGAAATAGGAATTAGATACGAGAATACTATTTCCTTATCATTGTTCATGTGCGTCAAACCTTGCCTGGTTATTCAGGGACCGTCATTGGGCAGCTGGATATATACGGTGCTAGGACGTGTGACCAACTGGTTACAGATGGAAGATGTATCTGATGAAAGAAGACAACTGGTAGAGGTATTTGGGTTTCGATGCGAGTGACTCTCACAATTTCAATTGCATTCCTTTTTTGAGAGACCAAATCAGCAGCACAGATAACCTTTCACCCAAAACAACAACCGTTTCTATAACAAAGTGACCGTTTTTTCGTAAATTGCGCCCTTAATCTATTTGCCTCCATCATTATTGTCCTGTTGTCATAACTTGGATCGGTAGAGAGCATGGGTTGTACAGCGGCCCATCTCCGATCTCGCTCGTTGAACATGGTGTCACTTTCAGACATGATAGAAGGCTCCCATCGGTCTTGGGATTTGTACACAACTGGCCAACTAGTAGATGGTCTGCAACAAAAAAGAAAACCGGTTTTCATTAAACGGAAATGGAATCATATCGTCTTTTCAAGGGCGACAATTTTATCGTTCCACCCTGTATACACATAACTGAATCTGTCCTGTCAAATGAAACGGCGAATCTTTTGCATATTGATATATGTGTGTGTGTGTGTGTGTGTGTGTGAGAGAGAGAGAGAGAGAGAGTATATATATACGCACATATTTAAACAGTAATGAAAGAAAATGGTCTCAAGATGGCAAATGAATGGAGCAGAAGATACCCCGCACAAACAATTATGGACGCAGACTACGCTGATGATATAGCACTTCTGGCAAATACCCCAGTCCAAGCCGAAACCCTGCTGCATAGTCTGAAATCAGCAGCTGATGGCATAGGCGTCCATGCCAACGCAACTAGTAAAGGCATGGACAGCTATCGATAGGCTATCAGTCGTATGGAAGTCAGACCAGACCGATGAAATAAAGTGCAGTTTTTTTCCAAGCAGCAGTGGTGTCGATACTGCTATATAGATGCACTACGTGGACGCTAACTAAACGAATGGAGAAAAAATTTAATAGCATTTACCCAAGAATGCTGCGAGCAATATTGAACAAGTCCTGGAGGCAGCACCCCACAAAACATCAGCTATACGGTCACCTACAACCCATTACTAAAACTACTCAAGTTAGACGAACCAGAAATGCAGGACACTGCTGGAGAAGTAAGGATGAACTCATAAGTGACATACTCCGGTGGACCCCTTCACATGGACGAAAAATGGTTGGATAACCAGCTAGAAGTTATATACAACAGTTCTGTGCTGACTGAGCATGTAGCCTGGAAGATCTCCTGGGAGCGATGAACGATGGTGGTGAGAGAGGGTCAGGGATATCCGTGCTAGCGGCATGACATGATCCTATTTACCAACCCCTCTGCTCGGGCAGGATATGACACAAGATCAATTTGTAAGCGGAGTTTAACAGGTTTGAATTCAGAGTTTTCCTTCTCCTAGACTAGTTGCCTCACCAAGGCTGAAAAACCTAGTCTGTCCTTCTATTTACCCATAGCTGGAGGGAGAATAATTGGATTCATACCTTTCCCAAGGGTATTAGTGCTATGTGAAATGCAATCAGTCTCGTCCAGGTTTTGAACTCGAGTTGCCGTGTCCAATTCCTGTGACGATAACGTGACATGATGATGATTAAATAAAATCGAATCTTTCTTGTTTTGGAGTTTTTTCTTTTTTCTTTCAAGAGTCCTTTTATTTATTTTTTTTTATGTTACAATTTTGAAATTTGTTGATAATTTCTCCAAAGGAGCTATTTGTGTTATATTGAGTACTTTTGGTTCTTGTCAGAACCATTATCAAGGTAATTTATAGGCTATTTTTAAATTAAAATAATTTAGTATTTAAAGTAAATTATAATTTCATTTTTGTTTTTTTTCACTAAAATGAAGCTTGTTTTTATCACCAAGGGGATGCTAAGCGATAGTGGCAGTTTAAAAAAAAAACTATTTCTATTACGTAGAATTAAATTTGTTCCATTTTTGTAATACGGATTGTTCTATTTTAAACATTTTAGAATGTTTTCACGAGTTTCGAAGTTAATTCTGTAAATTGTGGATTGTCTAAATTTCATATATAAGGCTTCTAGGATTTTGAATTTTTTGACGTTATTGTCTGTATGGAGTATTTTTGAATTATTAACTGAAATATTTCTATATGTTGCATTTAGACAATTATGTTGACATATGGAACTAGAAACCGAAACGCGTAAAGTAAGCCTTCTTGATAATTTCGTCGTTGTATAACCAATGTAACTTATAGATTGTTTATTGTCGGAGATGCATTCTCCCAATGGACTTTTAAATTGATAAATAACATTGATTTTCCATTATCTTTTTTAGAGGGAAAAATTATTATTAACAACTAAGTTTTATGTTTTCAATCTTTATAGTGAATAATAAATCTTATTATTGTCTGTTGGAGATATATATCGATGAATTATATTTTTGAGTATTTTTTCATCTAATCTAAAATTCGAATGCATTTGATTACAGGTTTGGTTTGGTTTGTAGGTTATTTAACGCCAAATCCATTTTTATGTAAATAATCTGTTCTATTTAAAACAATTCAGTTTAGCATGAGTACACAGTTTAATGGTCAAAAACATTTCCATTTCTAACTATTCAAGCAGTTGTATGTAACAATTCGGTTAAGTGTAAATACAGTTTTAATGTCGAAAAGCAGTTCTATTTGAAATAATTCAGTTAAGCATAAGCACGCAGTTTAAATGTAAGTACGGTTTAATTGTCAAAAACGTTTCTATATCAAGCTATTCAGTTTACTCAATTCATTTTAGCAAAAGTATGCTGTTAGTTCTATTTAACCCATAGATAGAGCCCTATCAGGTGCTACCACTCCGGGACAGAGTGGACCTGGGAGCGATGGCAATGAAGGGGTACTCCGCATTCCCCAAAGCTCCAGCACTACTGGAACCTCACCATCAGATTGTTTAGAGTTATATCCAGCACACTCGTTAGGGAGGGTTTTACCCCTCTGCAGAGGTGCAGTCAGTGTATTCTACAGCCCCAGCCGACTGGGCAAATTTGATTACAATAAAATAGATTAATATGATTATGAATCTTGTATGTAACATAACTTTTATAATTTATTTTATTCTTATTGTTAATCATTATGTTTAATTTGTTCGTCTACAAAGTAGTTTAGAAATCTGTTGTTAATAAGGGTTTGTTTGATATTTTTTAATTCATTTAAAAGTATTTTATTGGACGAAGAGATTTGTTTAGCGTGATTTAACAGATTTTTTAAGATAGCTATTTCGTATCGGTATGCTTTTATGGGGGTGTCCACGTGGTGTAATGCTTAAAGCCATGGACTGCGGAATTGTAGTACGCGAGTTCGTACTCCAGTCGCGCTATTACGTTCACTTTCGGGCAAATACCCTTGGGAAAGGTATGAACCCCCTTATCCTCCCAGCTATGGGTTAAATAGTATCACTACTGGTCTTCTAGGAGAATGGCTTTGGCATTAAATAACCTAAAAATAGTTGATATGCCATTAAACAAAGAAACCAAACCATTCACTTTTAGAATACATGAATTATTACTAGTAAGTTGTTGTTGGCGATCGTAGTCGAGGGTGACCTGAAGGCTTCCTTTTCGATAGCTACTACATCGAGGTGTAGGGGAGGGCGTTACTCCTTTCCCTGGATTGCTCCACTATACCCTTGATAAGTACCTTATATTGCAGAGTGCTAGCAAGGAGGTATCAAGTACCATTTTTAAAGTATTTGGTATGACGCGACCTAGGATTGAATCCAGGTCTCCCGGACCAGTGGCGAAGTAAGTTTTTTATATAGAGATGTTAAAATTGTTTGCATCAATTAATACATCAAGAAAATGAATTTTATTATTTATATTTAGTTCATAAGTAAATTTGTGGACAGGGTTATTTTGGATTGTTTGTTGTAATTTTTTAATTTTTCTATATTATCTGCTAGAATAAGAATATCATCAACATAGCGTACATAAATAAGTGCTTTTTATGTCATTGAATATTTTGTTTTCTAGACTAGATATATCATCATCATCATCATCATCATGTCATGCCGTTATCACGGATATCCCCTATCCTCTCTCGCCACTTCTCCCTATCGTTCATCGCCTCTGGCAGGTGTTCACGGCTACATCTCGTATCCTCACATAGCTGCTGAATGTATGTTCGTGCTGGTCGTCCTGCTTTTGCCCAGTCATATGTGGGGTTCCATGGGAGTACATCACTGATGAGCTCGTCCCTGCTTCTCCAGAAGTGACCTGCATGCCTGCTTCGTCTAACTTGGATAGTTTTCGTGATGGGAGGCAGGTGGCCGTATAGTTGGTGCCTTATGGGGTGGTGCCTCCTGGACTTGTTCAATATTGCTCGCAGCATTCTTGTGTAATTGCCGTCCAGCTTCTTCTCCAACCGTTTAGTTAACGTCCAAGTAGTGCATCCATATAGCAGTAGTATCGAGACGATCGCTGCCTGGAAGAAACTGCGTTTCATTTTATCGGTCAGGTCTGATTTCTATATGTCTGACCTAAAACTGAACCCATACAAATACGATCAATTTGTATATACATATATCACCAAAGGAACCTTAGTTGTAGATATTAATAATAATTTGCTGAGTATATTACGATTTTAAGAATAGGGAAAGAAGGGTTGTTATATATATTATTTATAATGATGTCAATTTTTTCTTGACCGGCTTTTTTTTTTAACAAGCTTTCTACATCGAGGGATGCAGCAATTTTATTGTTAGGTTTTTGTGTTCCCGGTATTTGTATTAGTTCATGGGTGGATTTTACTCTATATTTAGTGGGTAGATATAGTGTAATGAGTTCATTTAAAGTTTTTGTAAGATGGTAAACGGGAGTATTGACTTGGGATATTATCGAACGAAGTGAGAATTAGCTTCGTGGATTTTTACAGTACCATATAAATATCCAGGTTTATCATATTTACCAACCTCTCTTCTCGGGCAGAATACGACACAAGTCAATTTTTTAAGCGGAGTTTAACAGGTTTGAATTCAGAGTATTCCTTCTCCTTGACTAGTTGCCTCACCAAGGCTGAAGAACCCAGTCTGTCCTACTATTTACCCATAGCTGGAGGGAGAATATGTGGATTCATACCTTTCCCAAGGGTATTAGTGCTATGTGAAATGCAATCAGGATTTGAACTCGTGTCGCCGTGTCCATTTCCTACGACGATAACCATTACACCACGAGCACCTCCCAGGTTTATAGTCACCAATTATTTTTTTGTAGTTTCATGCTATTAGAATCAGCGTTATTAGTTGTGATGAGTTTATTTGCTTGTATCTTGAGTTAGTTAATAGGATTTTTATTTAATTTTTAAATTCTGATTTAGTTCTCAAGAGTTGTTTGTAATTTTGAGTGATATTCCGACTTATTAAGTATGACAAATATGTTGGTTTTATCAGTTTTTTTTTAGCAGATGTCAAAGTGGTTCTGTGATTGCTTTATCATGCTTTTTAAATTATTATTAAGAATAGTGGTTATCTTTTGGTTTTTTATAGCTTCAGTTTTGAGTATATGTTTAATTCCTGGATGAGTTTTTATCTGGTTTTGTTTTTGAAGCTTTTCATTATTTTCATAAAATACTTCAATTTCTGCTTTTTTCTTTTTTACATATTGGTTATATTTATTATAAAGGTGGCAGTTAGGTCCAAGATTGAGAAATTCTTTTTGATATTCAGTGAGTTTATAGTTAGAGAGGTTGATGTAATAATCATAATAGCAAGTTGAATGTATTGAACCTTTATGTAAAGGTTCTTTATTTATATCACCTACACACGCACACACACACACACATATATATATATATAGTCATCCACAGACAGACTGTTTCGTTCTATCATAACTCTTCAGTGGGGCTAGACACGCAGGACGCTCGAAGCCGGGATCGAAACCCGTCCAAATTTACGTTAGACTAAGTTTCAGACCTCTCGGCCACCAAGCAAACCACGTTGGCTAAGGGAAATTTTAAGGTATTTACTTTATCAACAGCAGCAGCAGCAACCTTTGTTTACATTTTTTATACCCTATCAGCTACCAGAGTGCTCAATTCTTTCGAAGAGCTTTGCATTACGCTAGCGGCGGGCGACAATTCCTTCGCCAGAGTGCTCAACCCCCATGGGGGAGCGTATATATATATATATATATATATATACAGAATGAGAGAGAAAGAGAGAGGTTGGTGATGTAAATAAATGCTGTAAACTCATTGCAAGTTGGTTCCTTTTCTTCTGCACAAAAATTTAATGAGCGATGTACTATCTTAATCCAACGCTTATCGTACCATGAAATGGAATCGGTGACCTTAGTTGAAATCCTGGACGAAGCTGAGTGCAGTTCACTTCGCGCTAATGATTTTGGGGTTGGCACGAATCTATCCGTCCGCCTCACAGTTATGGGTAAATAATAGCATATACTGGGTTTATAAACCTTGATATGGTAACTGATGTAGGAGAAAGAAAATTTTGCATGTGAACCAGTACTCTACAAAATTGACCTTGTGTCGAATTCTGCTCGTTGTGGAGCGTTTAGGTAAATACAATAGTCGGCTTAAAAGTTAATAAACTGACCAAGATACTCTCATGTAATATGACTAAATGGGGTTCATCTTTTATTATAGACCCCTTATGATCAACACACTTCTTTCATCAGCGTTGCAGTGCTTGGATCCCATCGCTGAAAAGAGTCGTCAACAGTAAATAGGACGTTATTATGAGAACTTTTCAGAGCATCTCGTACATACTCCCTCCGCGTGAAAGCCTACATCTTTTTGCGAACCTGTAAGAAGTCAAATTTTCCATTCTTACAGATTATCACATACATATAGATCTATCTTATATATATATATATATATATATATATATATATATATTGAGAAAGAGAGACAGAGATCATTAAAAAAAAGACAAACAAGTAAATTGAATTCTGTTCTCAAACAACCGGATATCAAGAGCCAGCCATCTTTCTTTCTGGCCTTTCGTAGTTTGCTGTCTTCTCCGACCACCCACTCATAATCATCTAGTGAGTGCTGCTTCGGGGATAATCGGAGTTTGCCGATAACCTCTGAACAGAATTTGGTCACTCGTTCGTGCCGTCATCCTTCCTTCCTAAGCTTCTAACTGCCATCACTTTGCTGGCTTTGCTTTCCTCTCATTTCCGATCGGATATTAACAGGATTAGCCGTATTAATTGAATGCTTTAAGCGAAATTTGGCGTGTCTGCTGCAGTCCGAAGACGTTTGAACGACGGACCTTGCCCATGGATGTGTCTTCTAAATACGTATTATGTTTAGAAAGAGTCATCAAAGTAACAATCGTTGGCAGCGTCGTACACTCTCCGAGGTCTGCTTTGATAGAGAGTCATTATAGCATTATTTATTATCATTTTGTCTTTATTCACAAACTTGTTTCTCCTTAGGAGGAGGACGAACCCCCACTTCCTTCCTGCTACCTCACTGCCTTATGGCCACAAATGTACATCCTCATAATATTTCTTTGACTTTACTTCTTCCTCATCGTCCTATCATCGCTCTCTCCTATTATTTCTGATCCTTTTCTTCCATTTTGACACAAACTTTCTTCTGCCTCATCGTTCTGTGTTGTCAACTAAAAATAACCATAGGGCAGGATTTCAGTAATTGTTTGTCTATTTTCACTCTCTGTAAATATATATATATATATATAGAGAGAGAGAGAGAGAGAAAGATAGATTGATAGAGAGAGAGAAAGAGAGAGAGAGAGAGAGAGAGAGAGAGAGAGAGAAAGAGATGATTGTGATTGATTGCTTGATTTAACGTTATGTCAACCCATCTCGGGCTATTTTATCCCCAAAGCGCATAGAATTGCGTTCATTGTAAGTTCATATTAGCATTGTTTGTGAAGCTGTTTTTTTAGATTGTTTTTGCATTTGGGCCAATCGAATACGAATATCTTAAAACTGATATTGAGAGAGAGAGAGAGAGAGAGAGAGACAGACAGAGAGAGAGAGAAATCAATAAAAAAAAAGATAAACAAATAAATTGAATTCTGTTCTCAAACGGATATAACGAGCCATCCATCTTCTTTCTGGCTTTCCGTAGTTTGCTGACTTCTACTCATCATCATCCAGAGAGTGCTGCTTCGGGGATAATCGGTGTTCGCCGATTTCCTCTGAACAAAACTTGGTCACTCGTTTGTGTCGTCACCCTTCCTTCCATCCTAAGCTTCTAACTGACATCACTGTATATAGGACTCTAACAAGTACGGAAACGGCCGGGTCAGTGTGAACCTGGGAGTAATGTTAATGAAGGGTACTCCACATTATTGAGAGCTCCGGACCAGGACCTTAACACTTGATGCAGTTTAGTTTCATGCCTTGGACAAGTCTTCTTTTTTGAGTCTTATCCCACTATAATGGATACAACTATGGTGTAAATGACTGGAGTCGGACTTTGTCATAGTAACCAGTCATTGATGTAGACTCACCATTCTTCACGACCACCCAACGTTCTCCCAACCCAGACGGAAAGAAGGTCGCTTGATGAGGTGACCGAAGTGATGAACAGGTCGGGGCCAGCGATTACATTAGAATTATTCTCCAACACACACAGTTGCACTTACACACACACACACTTATACAGAAGCGCGTGCACACACACACACACTCACACACACACACATACAGAAATAAACAAAAGAAACCCAGAAAAAAATGAACTCAGGTTAGAAATATAACAACACTTTTTATTTATATGGTTTGTTGAATGTAGCGGTTTTATCTCTTCTTAATCGGTCCTAGTCGAATTACATTAAGATATGCAACACTTATGGACGATGAATTAGAAATCTGGCAAAAGAACTTACTTCAGGAGTGGTAGTCAACCAACTTAGTCGACTGCTCTCTCCCCGGACTCACTCCAGACTCTCTGTCTGAAATGTCAAAAGACTCCAGCTTATATTTTGTCCAGAGTCCAACCAGCGTACGTTGGAGGTTGGCTGGGAATATTACATGCTCAACTCTAAGGTTCATTTCTCATCATTCAGTTTTCTTTGAATAGTTTTGTTAAAATTTGGGGAATTTTCCAAACGCTTTTCAGTGTTCAGAGTGCTGGATCCACTCTCTCAATTCCAACCTACTTCGATTTATATCTCTTACCCATACCAGGCATCAGCGGCGACTTAGAGCTTCCTTGCTTCTCCCACTCCCTCAATATGCAACCAGACCCTCATTCCTTTTTTGTGTCGAATGAGATTTTCACAATGAGTTGGCGAGAGAACGTTTCTAAATCGAATGAACGAATTTCTTCTATCAGGTCGATCAAAAACAATCAAAAAAGGTAAGATGTTATAGTTACAGGATGATACTGGAAAAATTAGAAGAAGAATTCGAGGTGGTCTAATTGAAACCTTCTAAACAATTAATAGAATTTCTAATTATGGGAGAGACATTTTCTTCGATATTTATTGTCAAAACAGATTTTTAAAGTCAGATGCGTAGAAACTAAACCACACCGGGGTCTGCTATAGCCACAATATACTACCCATATCAAATCAAAACATGACGCAGCAAGTCCGGGTGTCATAATCGGCAGGTGCTCTCTTGATAGCCAACACAGAGGATCCGGTGGTCATCCTAAGTAACCACACAAACCAGAGACACCAACACAGAAAATAGACATGAAAAGACAACTAATTTGTACTTGACTGTTATTATAGGAGAAACTCGATACAAAGAAAAGGAAAAAAATGATAAAAATCTGGAAGGAATACGCTAGATTTAAGACAACAAGCCAAAGACTCACCGACCAATTTAACGATAATAAAGAAAGGTTAGTTCGTTGACCTTTAAATATTACAAATACATCGAAAAGTAAATGGGAAATCAAGGCAACAAGACCTTAATATAATAATCGATACACCTAATACTGGAAAACAAGACCTCTCTAACCGGAATAAGCCGCAAAGTAATAACAATTGAAACACCACACTAAACAAGCACTTACACAAGAAAATGAAATGAATATAGAAAATTTAAAGAGGATTATGTCTGAAAAGAAGACTAGATTACCACCGCTAAGAAACCAAAACTGGAGAACAGTCAAGGCAGAAACTGAAAAAACGATCAACATCACGGAATTAAACAAACCAATCTATGGAGGAGAGAAATTAGTCTGTGATAAAATTGGTGTTCCCCTAAAGAAAATGAACTGAAACTCAAAACCTGGATGGGAAATTCAACTAGAAATGCGGATAAGAAATCTACGACAACAAACAAAAATGTTAAGACAAAGGAGGAACGCTGAAACCTCTTGGGACAAAAAGGAAAACAGCAACACAGTTAAAACAAAAAATACAACCAGTGGAAATAAATCAGAAGGTACCAACGAAAGAAGGAAGATTAAAAAGATATCGAGACGAGATAAAACAAAACAAACAAAACTGGACATTCCAAAACAATGAAAAATATTCAACCAGCAAGTCGGGGAATAATGTAATAACACGCACCAACAACCGGGTGGCAAGAAAGCAAAATAATTTTGGAGCAAAATATGAGACCGAAGAGGAAAGCAGAATGGATAAGTGTTATGGGGACATATCCTACCATATCCCAAAGATGGACTCGTCCAACCTAAACATATTCTCCGAGCTTAACTCTCTCAGGGGAGACAACTTCTGGTTCCTTACGAGACATTTAACAGATGGACTGCAAGCCGAGCACGGCTAGTACTTCCTTTGTATGGCTTCCTTTTTCTGCAAATACAATAACATTTACCTAACACTTGTTGTTTGAATTGTTCTTCCACCGGTCTTATCTGGAGACCACAACAATAAGCAATATGGGAAAAGAGTTAGAAGGACTTGAAGAGGGGCTGAAGGAGAGAAATACTACTCAACTCAGATCAACACTCAAAAAAGTATTAAATTGAAAAACACCCGGCAATGATGGCATACGTAGATTCCGCTTTTCCTTATTATCATGGCGCTTTTTTAAAAAAATGCACCATGATAATAAGGAAAAGCGAAAGACTATAGATAACAGAAGGGATAGAACTACCAAATCAAGAAAAAATGAGAACGCTCAGAGAAATGAAAACCTACAAATATTTGGGAATATTGGAAGCGGACAGCATTTAACATACGGAGATGAAAGGAAATATTAAAAAAAGAATGCCTCAGGAGAATGAGAAAACTACTCGAAATCACATTACATAGCAGAAATTTCATCAAAGGAATAAGTACCTAGACTGTGCAACTCGTAACATTCTCGAGATAATTCTTAATGTGGACGAGAGAAGAACTTCAACGAAGGGACCTGAGAACAAGAAAACTCATGACAATGAATTATGCCTTACATCACAGCGATGACTTAGGCAGAGTGTATGTGTCAATAAAAGGAGGAGGAAGAGGACTTGCCAGCATTCAAGATTGTGTCGATGAATCGATACAACAACGAGAAGACCACAAACAAAAGTGCGGAGGAAAACTGATTATAATGACCGGAAACAATGCAGACAACACAAGCATCAATAAACAAAAATAACCAGAAAACAAAAATGGAGAAAAATAACTGTATGGATATTTTAAGTGACAAACAAGCGAAATGTCACACGAGAAAACTTAATATGGCTAAGAAAGGGAAACCTTCAGAGAGAAACGGAATCTCTTTTCATAGCGGCTCAAAAACAACGCAATAAGGATTATGCCAAAGCAAGGAGAGACTAAAGGCAAGAAAATAGCAGATGTAGATCATATGACGACAGAGATGAAACAATCAATCACATAACAAGCGAATGCAGCAAATTAGCATAAATACAGGACTGGGTGGGGAAGATGATCCACTGAGAATTGTGTAAGAAGTTTAAACTTGACCATAAGAACAAATGGCATATAAACTAGAACCTGTACTAGAAAATGAGACGCACAAAATTCTTTGTGATTTTGAGATACAAACGGATATTTTATTCTCGGTCAGATGACCAGACCTGGTGAGAGTCAATAAAAAAAGAGAACCTGCCGAATATGGGACTTTGCCGTTCTGTTTGACCACAGGGTAAAACTGAAAGAAAGAGAAAAGAGATATAAGTACCAAGACCTTGCTGAAAAACTGAAAATCTATGGAACATAAAGAGTGTCGGTGATACTAGTTGTAATTGGTGCCCTCGGTACAGTCACCAAAGGAATTGGTACAGGGACTGGGGGACTTAGAAATAAGAGGATGAGTGGAGACCATTCAAACTATAGTATTATTAAGATCGGCTAGAATACTGAGAAGAGTCCTAGAGACTTGAGAAGACTTGCTATCACTCAGACTCCAGTGGCTAACGATTGTGTGAGGAACTCTAAAATGAGTAATAAAATAATAATATAATAAGAGTCAACAAAAAAGAGAACCTACCGAATATGGGACTTTGCTGTCCCGGCAGATCATTGGGTTAAATTGAAAGAAAGCGAAAAGAAAGAAAAGTACAAAGATTATGCTAGAGAACTGAAAAATCTAAGGAACTTAAAAGTGACAGTGATACTAATTGTAATTCGTTCTCTCAGTACAGTCATCAAAAGATTGGTACAGGGACTGAAGGACTTGGATTGACGAGGACTAGCGGAGACATCTGAACTATATTATTATTCAGGTGACCAGAATAGTGAGAAGAGTCCTGGGGACTTGAGGAGACCTACTGTCACTCATATTCCAGTGGGAAACCATCAGCTAATGCTAACGAGGGTGACGGCGATACCAATTATAATTTGCGCACTTGGAACAGTTCCCAAAGGATTGGAAATAGACTGGAAGAGTTCAAAATCGGAGGACAAAGGGACGATACAGACTACAGAATTGTTAAGATCGGCACGAATACTAAGAAGTCTTAGTGACCCAAGGAGACTTGCGGTCACTCAGACTCCAGTTAACAGCCTGCAGTTAACAGCCTCAAGCCATCGTTGGTGTGAAGAACTCACGAGCAGTGAAGTAATAATAATAATAACATTAATAATAATAAAAACGTAGTTCAAAAACATGATCCACTATTGAGGCCAAACATTAAATTTTGTTTTTCTATACAAAGTAACATAATATCCAGCCAGTAATTTGGCAACCTTAGTCGAGGGCACCCCGAAGGCTCCCTTTTCAATAGCTACTACACCGAGGTGTAGGAGAGGGCGCTACTCCATTCCCTGGATTGTTCCACTTTACCCTTGATCCGTACCTTATAATGCTGAATTCTTAGCAGGAAAGCATCAAGTACCATTTTTAGAGTTTTTGGTATGACTCGACCAGGGATTGAACCCCGGTCTTCTAGACCATTGACGAACTCTTGAACCTTTATGCCAATAGGCCGGTTTAGTCCTTCAGCAAATGTTTCTTTTTCCTAAGGAATATTTTTTCCGAATCACCAGATTTCTCCTCTTCTTCCTTTTCTCCTCCTTTCAAATACTTTAATCTTTCTCTTTCGTTTTGCCAACAAGTTTATAATACTCTAATTCTTCATACTTACAAATATTGTCTTCTATTCATTTAAAACAGAAAATATAACAAATAATAGGAGTACAATCACACCGTTGGATAGAGTAGATTTTCAGCAACAAAGCGCTATTCTTACTTCTGGAAATACAACATTTGACCAATCACCCGTAAATCACAACTTCTGCTGAAGTTCAATTCATCAACTATCCAGTGTGGCGATAGTGGCGCCGGTCATTCAATTACAAACTATCAGATTTCAACAATTTAGCTTAATAATTTATTTCTTTTTCATATTTAACTCATGTGAGTTAGTAACGGTAGCTACTAGCGTACCCGTTGGTAGAAGAGTCTGTCTGCATTTGCTCTTGTTTATTTTGGCTGCTTTTTTGTAATTTTGTTACTTGTAAAGTTATTTGCAAGAGAGCTTTTATATAGTTATATCAGAATCTCTTTAAAGAAATTAAATTTCCTTTGTCATTTAATGCAAATAAAGACGTTTTTCTTTCGCTTGTTCCGTCTGTCAACTGTGGACGCTTCATTATGTACCGAAAAGTGTTTTATGTACATAGAGTAGATAAAGCAGAACAAATTTATTCTTTTGTCCATCTCCTCTGCTACCCTAGAACATTATACAGGCAAGACATATATTATTAGGCATTATTTATTGCCAAAATTCATAGCATTGAAGCTGTAATACAATATAAAATTGTAACACCTACGTTATCCAAAATAAAATTACAAATTACCTATGAAATCCAAAATAAAATTACATCACACCTACGAAATCCAAAATAAAATTGTAACACCTACATAATCCAAAATAAAATTACGTAACTCCTACGTAATCCAAAATAAAATTGTAACACCAACGTAACCCAAGATAAGATTGTAACACCTATGTAACCCAAAATAAAATTGTAACACCTACCAAATCCAAAATAAAATTGTAACACCTACGTAATCCAAAATAGAATTGTAACACCAGCCAAATCCAAAATAAAATTCCATAGATGCTTATAAGGGGATGTAGTTATTTTTGAACTGCTACACATTTCTATTGTTGTTAAGAGTTATGATATTATTTACCCCAACCCTCCATCATCGGTAGGATTGGTTTAATTTGGTTCTATGGCATATCAACTATTGTAGACTACTTAATGCCAGATCCTTTTGATATATATATATATATATATATATATATATATATATATATAATTTGTAAATATATTTTGCAGATGACTTTCTAAAACGAGCCTGAGCTTTTTTTTTGCAAACAGTTACTTGGTTTCAGGTACTGTTATATAACTCACAATTTAACCTCAATTATTTGTTTGCACACAGCTTGCTCTATTTGATCCATTATATGGTACTAATCCGGCTCAGAGTAAACCTGGGAGTCATGGCAATGAAAGGGTACTCCACATACCCCAAAGCTCCAGGGCTTGAACCTCGCCATCAGATTGTCGAATGGTATATCCTAGTCACACTTTGTGGAGGGGGTTCTTACCGCAACAGAGATGCAGTCATTGTATTCTACAGCTCCAACCGATTGACCAATAGATACGAACCAATCAGGAGCTACCACTCGAGGTCAAAGTGGACCTGGGAGCAATGGTAGTGAAAGGGTACCCCACATTCCCCAAAGCTCCAAAGCTAGAGCCTCGTCATCAGATTGTTGAATATCATAACCAGGAAACTCTTAGGAGTGGGGTCTTACATCTCTGCAGAGATGCAGTCAGTGTATTCTACAGCCCCAGCTGACTGGGCTAAGCATCGGTATGATGCATGCATCAATTTTTTATGGAGTTCAGCTGAGTTTTCTTTCTGATCGACTAATTACAGTACAAAGGTTAAAGTGTCCCTTCTACCCTACTATTTACCGATAGCTGAAAGCAGAGGAGATAGATTTATACATATCTCCAGTGCATTAGCGCAAATTGAAACCCAAATAGCCTCATCTGGAATTTGAACTCTTCTACTACCTCCTTCAATTCTCTGTCTCTATCTCTCCCTCTCTCCTCTTTCTCTCTCTCTCTTTCTCTCTCTCCCTCTCTTATAAGTTATCATAGCTAAAAGTTTAGAATTATTAATTACACGCAATATATATATATATATATATATATACAGTAGCGTCCAAAACTAAAGGACAAAATTTTAAAACCTAATATTTGTTAGAAATAACAAATGTGAAAAGCTGAAATTTTGATAACTGGTAGTCGTTATCTTCCATAATAACATACTAAAATTTGAATCATTTGCAAAACATAGAAAAAGAATTATAACAATTATTTATTTATTTTCAAAATAGGATCGTCCAAAAGTAAGGGACAAAATTGAGAAAAACAATGTAAACAGTATGCTATATTCAAATTTTTTGATTTCCTCTGAAGAATAAGTCTTACTTAGTCATTTGTAAACGTTGCATCAGCCGGCACCATGGCGAAACGCCAAAAACTTGATTACTCTGTGAGACAAGCTACTGTGAAGCTATACAAGGAAAAGCACACCATTAGAGAGATTTCAGAGAAAGTGAAACGTTCCAAGAGTGTTGTAGGCAGGGTTGTTAAATCCTACAGTTGTTATTTCTAACAAATATTATGTTTAAAAATTTTGTCCCTTAATTTTGGACGCTACTGTATATATATATATATATATATGTGTGTGTGTGTGTGTGTGTGTGTGTGTGTGTGTGTGTGAAATAACAAGATATTCAGACCATGATTTTATCTATACTTGAATTATTCGCCAATGTTAAACGTTTCGGTTTTTATATCAAACCATTATTAGGGCAATGTTTTTATCGGATCTTGTATCTTCAGAATTAGATTATATATATATATATATATTATCATCCACAAACAGACTGTTTTGTATCACAACTCTTCAGTGTGGCCAGACACGCAGAACGCTTAAAGCTGGGATCGAAACTCGCCAAACTTTTCGCAAGACTTGGTAAATTACTGCTCAGCCATTAGGTGACATACATCAGTTTGGGAATTATAACGAATTATGTACTAGCTTTCGTTTGTTTTTACATTTTTGCGCTAGCGGATTCGTTAGAAGAGCTTAGCATTACGTGGCTGGCAGCCGTTAATTCCTTCCTCAGAGTGTTCAACCCTAGGGAGGGAAGCGTAAATTTTCAGCGACGAAACATTTTTCCCACGTCGTTAGCCACACTGAATATCTATCTATCTATCTATCTATCTATTCAAAATCAATCTATCTATCTCTCTCCCTTATCTTTCTCTCTCTTACTCTCTCTCTCTCTCCTTCTCTCTCTCTCTCTATCTATCTATGAAAAAATATTGAAAAAAATTATCCAAGATTTGATGAATTTATTATGAAAATCGATGTTTAACATTTTGGTTGTAATAACCTTCTTCAGTGCTATTTCACTTTTATCCTCCCTTTAATACTCGTCCCGGGTTTTTCAATTTATACCCATTCTTAGCTAAATTAGTTCTAAATAGCTACAACATATCAAATTCTAATTAATTTTTTCTCCTCACATATTTATATTTCTTCGAGTCCCATATATCAAATTTAAATTTATCCTCATGAACAATACATTCAAATTCATTTTCTCTTCCTTTCCTTCGTAATAATATTTTTAAAAATAAAAACACTGAATATTCTGTTATGAATTTTTCTTTTTATGTACACTTTCTTTTCTCCTGTTATCTCATCAAACATCCATCGCTTCTTATACAACCATTTTCATGAATTTAAACCGAAACATTCAACATAGACTTTTATGATTATGATGATGATGATCATCATAATCACGTCGCACCATCAACACGGATATCACTGACCCTCTCTCACCACCCCTCCCTATCGTCCTTTGCTTCAGGCAGGTCTTCAGGGCTACATCCCGTATCGGCGCAGAGCTGCTGTATGTAGGTTCTAGCTGGTCGTCCTGCCTTTTCTCGGCCATGTGAAGGGGTCCACAGGAGTACATTACTTATAAGCTCGTCCCACATGTCTGGTTCGTCTGATTTTGATAGTTTTCGTAATGGATGGTAGGTGGCCGTACAGCTGCTGCCTTGTGGGGTGCTGCCTCCAGGACTTGTTCAATATTGTTCACAGCATTCTTGAGTAATTGCCGTCAAGCTTTTTCTCCATACGTTTAGTTAGCATCGACACGACCGCTGCTTGGAAGAAACTGCGTTTTATTTTATCGGTCAGTTCTGAACTCTTCTTCATACTGTCGGATTCAATTTCCTTATTTGCTTTCCAATCTATCTATCTATCTATCTATCTATCTATCTATCTATCTATCTATCTATGTCTGTCTATATTTCTCTTTGCCCAGTCGGCTGGGGCTGTAGAATACACCGACTGCTTCTCTGCAGAGGGGTAAGACCCCCAACAAGTGTCCTGGATATGACACTAAACAATCTGATGGTGAGGTTCCAGCAGTGCTGGAGCTTTGGGGAATGCGGAGTACCCCTTCATTGCCATTGCTCCCAGGTCCACTCTGGCCCGGAGTGGTAGCACCTGATAAGGGTCCTATCTATGGGTTAAATAGAATTAACACCATACTTATGCTAAAATGAATTGTTTGAGTAAAACTGAATAGTTTGAAATAGAAATGACTTTTACAATTAAACCGTACTCACATTTAAACTGCGTGCTTAAGCTTAACTGTATTATTTGAAATAGAACTGTTTTTTGACATTAAAACTGTATTTACACTTAACCGAATTGTTATATACAACTGCTTGAATAGTTAGAAATGGAAATGTTTTTGACCATTAAACTGTGTACTTCTGCTAAACTGAATTGTTTTCAATAAAACAGATTATTTACATAAAAATGGATTTGGCGTTAAATAACCTACAAAGGTTGATATGCCATAAAACCAAACAAACCTATATTTCTCTCTCTCTCTCTCTCTATCTATCTATCTCAGTCTGTCTATCTCTCTCTCTCTCTCTCTCTCTCTCTCTCTCTCTCTCTCCCAATCTATCTATCTATCTATCTATTAGAAGCTTATATCTATCTATCTATCTATCTATCTATCTATCTATCTATCTATCTATCTATCTATCTATCTATCTAATGGGTGTATTGCATGAAGCAATGATATATATTCGATTAATAGCAAATATTTTTCGCAGCCAGTGTAACTTCTGTCTTTTCAAGGAATCGCAACTTGAATTAATCTCCTTCCCTTCTACATTTGTGCCCTACTAAAACCAAGTTTCGTTAGTATCATAAAAATTCATGCACAAAATAAGTCAAATATATTACCGTTTTTTGTTTATTCAGGAAACTATCTAAAAAACACGTATGTTTTTGTTATTATTTCAGGAATGCATCTTGATAAATAGATAAAGTAAGCTTTATCCTGGAGACGAGAGTCATGTTGATGGCTATAGTTCTTGTGTACTGTCTATGATCGATGGTTTGTAAATGTTTTAGAAGCCAACGTATAGCAAAAGCTAAATGATACACTGGCAACAAGGAAGAGGCGTGTACGAAGGAATTACCGAAAAAGTTTTCTCAATTTATTTATTTATCAAATTACTGACTTGTTTTTTTTTAGATGCGTTTAACTTGACAGAATTAAAATCTAGAAAGAAACGAGTGAATAAAAGTATAAAATAACAGAATGATTGTGGCAGAGAGGAAGAAAAACGGAAAGAATGACAAAATGTAGATGAACAGAGTGGAAAGAAAGAGAAAGTAAAAGAAAAAA
>OY757914.1:27130335-27260335 GCA_963585895.1 Sepioteuthis lessoniana
CGCATAATGCAAAGCTCTTCGAAAGAATTGAGCACTCTGGTAACCGATAAGGTATAAAGATGTAAATAAACGGCTGCTGCTGTTACTACATAATACCTTAAAAATTCCCTTAGCCAAACGTGATACGCTTGTTGGCCGAGCGGTCTGAGACTTGATCTAACGTAAAGTTGGATGGGTTTCAATCCCGTCTTCGAGCGTCCTACGTGTCTAGCCACACTGAAGAGTTCTGATAGAACGAAACAGTCTGTCTGTGGATGACTATATGTATGTATGTACGTATAATTTAATCCAGTTAAACCGGAGCTGGGTATAATTCCGTCGGGACAATTAAATTATTCAAACTATTCAACTATGAACATTTAAATCTTTCTGGTAAAGAGCAGTAACTTACATCATATATATATATATATATATATATATATATAGCGTCACCTTCAAGACATTCAGCAACACGGATCAATTTCACTCTCTCTTTCTCTCTCGCAATCCGTCTCTATAAGCCATCCTTCTTGAGAAGTCCTCTAAACAGCATCTTGTGTCTGCACGAGGTTGATGAACGTAAGTTTCTACTGATCAACAAATAAAGGTGAATCTATAGGAATATGTTCGTTCTTACTTTTCCAGCAGTCCTCAGCATTTCTTGCACGTTTTAATTGGTTGGTTTGTGTAATGGGAGGTAATTGGTCATACAGCTGCTATTTGTGAGGAGCTGCTTTTTTCTAACATACATACATGTGCATAGGCGTATATTTCTGACTATTTTTGTGCTTCCCCGTGTAATATTTTACATTAACTCACCTAAAAAATCTAGCATAAATAAAGCCAACACAAAAACTAGTTGCATATGTAGTAATTTACGAAGCTCTTTGCTTCGATGTAGCACTAGGCCGAATGAATGGGACACCCAATGTGACTCACTCACTCGTGTAGGTTTGCTAGTCAAGGTTGCTAACCATTACACCACCAAAGGTGCCCTACTAGTTGCATATGTAATAGATATCTGGCGGTGAAATGACGAAAATCTTAGAAATGAAAAAAACATACAATAAAGTTGAACATGGATTTTACTAAGAACAAATAAAAATGATATTTCCACTGAAAATATTGCTTTTCATATTCGCCTTCATCTGCTTAATATCGGAACGAATTCATTACCTAATAAATAGCAAAACCAAGGCGGTTACGGTCTGGGTTTAAATCTTGTTTAATTGCTGTCCTCACAGTTTCCTCGTGGACTTTCAGTTCATTACAATGCTTTATTATTGATATTTGTTGGTTCCTTTTAATCACCGTAGCAAGAGGAATTAAAAAGACCCCAATTCGGTTTTTTATTCAATCTTCTATTCCCCCTTTTTCCTTAAAAAGCTCTTTTCCTGTAAAATGAATTTGTCTTTGCTTTGTATACGGTAGACAAAGAAACTTGAGCTTGGTTTCGGCGTTAAGCAAATCATAGTTTCTTTGTCGTTTCTTTTCTTGCTCACTCACATTGGGCTGAATTTTATTTTTAAAGAGTACCTGAATTATAGAGCTAATCATGAAAATTTAGATTTATCGCTTTTTTCCAAACATTTGACGAATTAACCTAAAAAAAAAAAAACGTTTTAAAAATAATTCCATATTTTGCTTCCTCGCCCTATATGTATATGTGTGTATGTGTGTGTATGTGTGCGCGTGTGGGTGTGTGCTTAAAAAAGTAAATAAAGCTTCCCGAGCTTGCATAATATATTACATACGTAATTATTATATTAAGATTGATATGAAAACATTGTCCGATTTTAGTATAAGTAAAGTTGGCGACCGTAGTCGAGGGTGACCCAAAGGCTACCTTTTCGATAGCTACAACACCAAGGTGAAGGGGAGGCTCTACTCCTTTCCCTGGATTGTTCCACTTTACCCTTGATCCGTACCTTATAATGCTGAGTGTTAAGGAAGGAGGCATCAAGTACCATTTTTTGAGTTTTTGGTATGACTCGACCTGGGATTGAAACATAAATTTTAACAGTAGTCACATGGAAAATTATTATTCTTAATGATTAAAGTGTCTTTTTTTTTGTTGATTTTCTATTACGTCTTTTAGAATTAGATTTTGATGGTTATATAAAGATTTTACATGAAAAAAGAATTTATGCATTTATTTGTTGCTTTTTTTCTTTTTGTTGCATGAGTTTAAGCTTAATCATAACTTTACTTTATGACAAAGGTCGGCCGGCCACATATTGCCGAAGGTCGGCCACATACTGCAGAAGGTCTCTTATTTGGGATATGAGACTTTACCCCATCCACAATCTTCTGATCTCTCACTCACCGACTGTCGTTCTTTTTCTTTTCAAATATCTGGATACCTTTTTTTTACGCCTAAAAACATTCCGTCCCAAAAGAGAAGTAGATTTTTTGGCATCAAAACTTTTACTCTAATCGTATAGACATAAATAACCTTGTCAATCGAAGACAAAAATGCATAAACGTTCATAAATATTTTGACAATGTTTTAACATTGTTTAAATTCATTAATTCAGGAATAAAAGTTTATTCTAAAATCTGAACTTATTTTCCTAACAATCTAAAATCATCAGTGCTTTTATGTATCAGTGGTTAGGGCTTAGTATGTTTGAAATACTCAAGTAAACACAGTAGGTTACATCAAGGGGTAGACTACATTTTTCATTGGATTTTAATTGTATTATAGTAGTTTTACAAGTATAAATAAATGCTTGGATGTTTTCCCATCATGTCATTGGATGTTGAAGAAATATTTTGTAGTGTAGCATATCCAAAAGGTAGGGGTCGTTCATTACACACAACATATGCTAAAAACACCATTTTCTGGATAGAAAATAGGGGTTCATTCATAAAACCAAATTGTTCCTTACTTTTATAAGTATATATATATATATTTCATTAAACTATATAGACATCCTCTGTCTTCACATTTTTGTATATATTTTTTCGAGCCGCTGCATGGATTTTATGGTATCCGGCAGGAATTGGTTAATAAACCCCCCATAATTGATTGGTTCCATAATAGTTTCTGCCAAAACTTGAGCCATCATCAGGGAGGAGTATATTGAAAAAGCGATCTGAGCTTTGTATGTAGATTACTACTTAGTAAGTGTTAAGCATCTATTATTTATACTGGTTTGTTGTTGTAGCGTTTATTTTAAAATTTGGTTCTATAAGTAGCAGCAGTAGCTAAATAAGTATGCATTAATGAATAAATACTTCCCAAACGTGCACACACGCGTGCGCACACACATACACACACACACACACACATATATATATATACCCAAGCCCTTTACTGCTTAAAAGGTTAAATAGATAAATATGCCCTATGTATACCTCGCTGAAGAGAGAATAGTTGGGTTCATACCTTTCCGAAAAGTATTAGTGTTAAGTGAAATGTTAACAGCCTCGCCCAGGTTTAGAACCCAGGTTGGTGAGTCCATTTCCTACGACAATAACCATTACACTATGAGCACCTCCATACATATATTGCATATATTGGTGAACAAAAGTGATAAGACAAACAGAAATATTTCTTTTGTGTTATTCAATTTTTGATTGTTCTAGTACTGACTTTAGGTCATCGTCAGCTGGAAAGGTTTTTTTTGGAAAAGAATGTTTTTAATATTAGCTTCTTTAAAAAAAACTTTTTAAAAGAGTCGATATGCTGTAAGAGAAGCGACGAAAATTACACTGAAGATGTGTCATATCTGTTCGTCGAATAAAAATTAATTTCTATCATCCAAGTTTCTTCAACTGACATGTATATCTTTTGTCCGGATACATGGTAAATGAGCTCTTCATTTGAAAAGTAGATGTTTAGCTTGTTCAATATTGACTTAACGCCATTGACACCTGTCGATTCAGCTGCGGAAGTCGAACTCTGGGGAAAAAAATGGAAATACACCTGGTACCGAAAGTAAACAGGACGCAGGTGTTCTAGGCAAAAACAACCTATAAATTGTGGTTGGCATACAAGAAAGAAGCATGTCCACGTGCAATGACTACGTGGAAGGCTGGAAGAGGTGTGACCACGAGAATTTACGTAGGTGTCTGGGATTTTATGTAACCAAGAAGATTTGGACACGATGGAAGAATGAAGAAAAAATGGGGTTCACTGAAGATTCGTACATCAGTCCCTGTGTGTGCAGCTCACCCGTCTTCAACCAACTCTTACACTAACCATCCTTATATTTTGAGTAATAAAGGGAAAAGAAAAGAAGCAGATTATATATATATATATAAATATGTCAACTCATAAATACGATCGCAGATGATGACCAAAAGTATGGTCAAAAGCGCTTGGGCAGTAGATATGGGATAATTCCTTTACCACTTGGATTCCGACACAAAAAAATTAGAAGCTTTGAAAAAATACCACTAAAATTATCAGTGTTCCATCGTCTTTAATAAAACCTACTTGAATAATAACTTGCTACCACTCTTCAATATATATATATATATATATATATATATATATATATATATATGTCATTAAAAGCTTTCTGAACTATATATATATATATATATATATATATATATATATATATATATATATATCTATGTGTGTGTGTGTGTGCGTGTATCGTTAAAAGCGTTCTGTTTCAAAATGTAGGCAACGTAATTAGTATTCGAAAATTTTCCATTTTCTGTTATTATATTTATTTATTTTAAGAAATTTCTTTCAGAAAAGATAACTTCTTTGGTGTTGATTAAAAAAGAAGTGTTGAACACATATAAGAATTAAGAAATCTTCAAAATAAAAAAAAAAGCGAGTATGTGTGTTGGTTAGAAAATTTTGAAAAACATTTTAAAAATTGTTTTTATTGTTATTTTCTTATCAAATAAAATAACGTGTTTATTGTTGATTATTATAAAGAACTAATTTAGAAGATATTTTGATTAGAAATCATACGGGAACTAGTAAAAATAAACAAGTAAATATCATGAAAGAGAAATAAATTTTTCGAACATTAATTACGTCCCATATATTTTGAAACAGAATGCTATTTTTGACTCTGACAATACCAGCATCTTTATATCTCATGCAGATTTCATAAAACTGAACTAACAAGGAGTTGGTTATGATTTAGGAAAACTTCTCTCTGATTTTTTTACTCATGAAGTACCCTTAAAGTAATTCATTCAAGGAATCTATACAACGAAATTAGCGGAATATTGCTCAACCTTTAGCCCTTATTTTTATCACTCATATATTATTCAGTCATCCGAGATGATACTTAAAACCTCAAATTAAAACATATAGTCCCAAAATGGGCACAAAATAATTGAATAATTTTTTTTTATGCCCGGCCAGACACTGGAAATAATCGGTTAGACTCATTTATAGAATATAAAATATTTTTAATCTGTCTTAGATTTTTTGGGGTAGAATTTCTTACAAATAAATAGATTATATATATATATATATATATATATATATATATATATATATATATATATATCAACGTTTATGAGTATATTTAGTTATTATAACAAAAAAAGATAAAAACTCACGACTCATAGTTTCACGTTGTAAAAGCTTGGTTAACTAGTATTCAACAATCACTTACTCACTTGAAGTATCAACAGCGTGACACTTTGAGTCTTGGTTTTTCATCCTGTTTTATTATTATCTTATTTCATACTTGAAATATACTGTCATATTTCTCTGCATTTTCGGGAATAGATCACCGTATAGATTCTTACGATTAAGAGTACTTTCAAAGTTTACATTTTTCTCATGGTTATATATATATATATATATATATATATATATATACTGGTATGGATAAAAGTGCCTATGGGAACAAAAATACCTTCATTAATTGATGACATTGGAGTCAGGTATAATTTCGGGGTGTATGAGAATAGTAAGAGTGAACTTATTAATTTAGATGATTTGAAATAATGTACCCCAAGAGCCGTTGCTAAAGTAAATGAAGATATGGTAACCTGTGTATGACAAAAAAGTGACTACTGCTTTGATAAATGCCGTATAGCAAGATCACACTCATCAGCAACTTATGGAGTTACCGTAGCGTTATGGTTAATGTCTATATTTTGGCTTCATTGTAAGCGAGTTCGAACTCCAGTCGCGCTATTATGTTCAATTTCGAACTAATGCCCTTGCGAATGATATGAACTCCCACTTCCCATCCAGCTATTGGTTAAGTTATATCACTATTGTTCTTCTATAAGGATGGCTTAGGCATTAAATAACCCACGAAGATTGATATGGCATTAACCAAAGAAATCAAAATATCACCAGCAACTCCATCTACATAAATCAACTTAATTTCTTTACAAAAATGTGTATCAGGTGTGGGAATATCTTTCTTTTTAAATAAAGTTTTTAAAGCCGAATATTTCCTTAGTAGATACGATATATATATATATATATATATATATATATATATATATATATATATATATATATATATATATATATATTTGATTAAACAATACAGACATCATCTGTCTACACATTTTGTATCTATCCTTTAGACTCACCACGCATCTCTCTGATACTAGTTCAATAGTCCAAAATCTAAAAAAAACATTCTTATCCAAGAACTGATTTTCCGAAAATTCTTAAGGAAAACAACAATATTAGAAAAACGAAAACAAGCAAAAATTACATATTTTTGAAGAGCTCCAGATTAGAAAGAAACTGCTTAAATTCGAATCCATTACTAATGTACATTAATGTCTTTAGCTGTAGTTGCTGCTATTAATAGAACCAAATCAAAAAATAAACGATACAACAACATACCAGTATAAATGATAAACGCTCAATACTTACAACGTAGTAATGTACATACAAAGCTCACATCACTTTTGCTATATACACATCCCTGATGATGGCTCACATCGGGCAGAAAGTACTAGGGAACCAATTAATCATGGGAGGTTTATTAACCAATTCCAGCCGGATACCATAAAATCCACGCGGCAACTCAAAAGGATAAATACAAAAATATGTAGACAAGGGGTGTCAATATTGTTTAACCAAATATCTATTAACCAAAAAACCGCTGCCCAATCACACACACACAGACACAGAAACACGCATAGACACACACACACGTATATATAAATGTAATTTAAATTAACGGTTAAAGTGTAAACCATCTACATGGAAATGAAAGGCAATATAAGATATAAAACTGAATAGGAACTTACAATCCAGAATTTCACTCGTTTAATCCTCAGGTGAACTTAATATTCAACACGTCGTGTGTATTAATATAAATAAAAAATCAGATTCGTTAGCAAAATGCTGCCATGAAAGTGAATATTTACTTTGCAATTTGGCTCTGGATAAAGTTACGTGGTTTAATGTATCAACCATATAATGATTACATGACTCAAAAAGAGTGCAAGAAAAGTACACTGACTTGACAGAATAAAAAGACACCCATATAAGCTTAGATACTTATTTGAAATATGAATTATTTAATTAATATACTGCAATAAAGTACTAATACTTATTTACTATACTTAGATGATATCCCCTTTCCGTTTTTTAATGCAAGGACTTTTTTTTGGTATGCTTGATATTAGTTGGACGAAGAAGCTCTGCCATAATAGCCTAGTTTGTGAAGATACGTGGCAGCTGTTCTTGAACTAACATCAACATTTTTTACTATGTCAGAGGCCTTACAAGGAGGATTTTTCTCGACATTTCTCTTGAAATGACGCTGGGTTCTGTGCGAGGGCCCTGGACAGCCTCAGCGAGATGTGTAACTCCTTACTCTCTCTATTAATTTTACAATCACTCTATTAACAGTAAAGTGGGACTGAAAGTTTTTCTGATATGCGTGGATTAAATCCGGCTTCATAATTACCTCGCAGAACTTTAGAAACACCTAACGTTCTTTTTGTTCGTGGCATAATGCAGTAATTACATATAGAACCTGAATATATAAAAACTCGGTATAAGCTATAGTTGAAATAACTTATATTCATTTTAGGCATAAAATAAGAATTAAAATGTTTTTTGTGATGGTGTCTATATACTTCAGTCATGTCTAAGTACATGTTAGTTCAATCGAAAAACTTAGACGTGTTAAATACTAGCTCACCCGAGGATGGAAATCTTTAAACTCTGAGTTCTCCCCACCGAGGGGTTGAGCTCTCAGGCAAAGGAATTAAAAGTTTCCACTCGCGTAATGCAAACCTCTTCGTACGAATTAACCATTCTGGTATCCGGTAAGGCAAAATGTAAACAAGCGAAAGCTACCACAAAATGTCTTATTATTCCCGAGCTGACGTATGTCGATTTATGGCAGAGCGATATGATACCAAGTCTAACATAAAGTTGACAGGGTTTCAATCCCAGCTTGAAGTATCCTGCGTGTCTATTCACACTGATGTGTTGTGATACAACAAAACAGTCGGGCTGTGGATGACAATATATATATATATATATATATATATATATATATATATATATATATATATATATAATAAGCAACATCATAAAATCTGTGGATGATTTAGACTCATATAAACTAGGAGCATCACACATAGAATACATTCTTTTCATCATTACTGATATTGTTTATTGGTTTTCAGTTTTAGTACTTTCTTTAATTTTACAATTATTTACCTTCCTAATATTCAATATGTTTAGAATCAAAATGTACAACAAAAATATACATAGGGAAAATTTAGATAAAGTCAATAGTAGCAATATTGCATAAAAGAGAGAAAAAAAAGCCCCGCTGAAACATTGGCAAAATAAAACGAATAAACTGAAAATTAAAGTAAAAGTGAAATAGAAATGAAAGTGAAAGTAGAAACGAAAGTGAAAGTAGAAACGAAAGTGAAAGTAAAAATGAAGGGGAAAGTAAAAACGAAAGTGTAGAACTTTCGTAAACGACAGAGTGCATTGGTGGTTAGCGTCTTGATAGAACTTGTGGAATTTTAATTGGAAATCTTCAGTAATTGTCTGGGCCATCTTTATGCTTGTTTTTTTTTTTCATTTTTTTCCTTATTTAGTTTTGAAGCAATCTTTCCTTTTTATAAACTTTTTTCTAGACCATTATTCTTTGGGGAACTCTTCTCATTAATTTCAATTTTAAAAGAAACGAAGAAAAATCAATAGGAAACGAGAAAAGTTTGGAAGAGGATCTTCCAGGAATAGAAATAGAAAGATGAAATCGCAGCCGACAATGACAATATTGCCACGTCCTTTTACACGTCTATTTTCCCCCGCTCACCCTGTACAGTTCTTTTCGATTAGCGTGTGTGGTTTTACTACGTTGCAAAGGAAGGCTCTATGGTTAGATCGTGACAGAAAAGAAGCTAACGTCCTGTATTTTCTATAAAATTACATACTTTTATTTACAACACCCTCAGTTCATAGAATAGGGAATGTTTCTAAAAAATAATCCTTATTTTGTGTATTAAAAAGTATCATACTCGTCATCATCAAGGTCTGATGACAGACTGGATTGCCTTTACTAACTCTCGTCATCCGTCCATTGACAGGTTCTCTAGACGGCATCCATTGTTCGCACAGAATTGATGAATGTAAATTTTTGCTGATTGGTCAATACTGATGTGTTCATATATGTGTCTCTAACAAAATAAACTAGCAATAACGATAAGCTGTAGCTGTATCATTACTACAGTGTGGTTGAATCACTTGAACTTTAGAGAAACTTCAAGAGAAAAGGCTAGATAGTATCTATATTAAGGTACTGCCTGATGTTTTAAATACATCCTAGAAGCAACTCCCGGCAAAAGAGTGGGTGCATGGTCACTTATTTGCTATCTCACAAACTATCTAAGTACGACAAGCAAGACAATTTGGGAATTGCTGGATGGTTTGGTTTCTTTGTTTAATGGCATATCAACCTTTGTAGGTTATGTAATGCCAAACCCATTCTCCAAGAATAACAGTAGTGGTACTATTTAACCTATAGCTGGGAGGATAAGGGGGTTCATATCTTTCCCAATGGTATTTGCCCGAAAGTGAACGTAATTGCGCGACTAGAATACGAACTCGCTTAGTACGATTCCGCAGTCTATCGCTTTAACCATTACACCACCAGAACACCCCCGGGAATTGCTGGAGAAATAAATACAAACTCATTAGTGACGTACTTATTAAAGCTACTACTCATAGACACACCAGCAAAAACTTATATTTATCAGTTCTGTGCAGACACTGGATGCTGTCAAGTGGGTCAAGGGAATTCCTGCGACATATATATGTGTGTGTGTGTATGTACACATGCATGTGTGTGTGATACAATATTTTTTTCAAATATAAAATGGGATAATGATAAAAAGCGGGTAAAAATCACGACTAAGTTAAACGTTGTCATTCCTCAGTATACGACGCTTGCTGTTATTTGTTTTGATTTAGTCAAGCACCAAGTTACAGGATTATGAAATCAGACGAATTTGCTGACAGCAATTGGAGTAAAATACCCTGTCTTTGATTATAATTCATATAAAACAATTTGTCTGAAAATATAATTTACTCGTAATAATTTACCAACGATTTCAATTTACCTCCCAAACTACTAGCAAGAGTAAACATATTTCATAATTTAAACCAAAAAACACGAGTTAAAGATGTCAACTTTCTCCTATTGAACTTAGAAATAACCTTAATCATGACCCAAGTGTTTTGCTGTAAATTTACTTTGTAAGTTCTTGAAGATGTGTGTGTGTGTGTGTGTGTGTGTGTGTGTGTGTGTGTGTGTGTGTGTGTGTGTGTGTGTGCTAATACTATTAAGCTTTACCCTCTTTTCAGTATTTTAAACGGGGCATCAAAGCCACCGAAGCTACTCACTTGAATTTAGAAAGAAGAAGTAAATATGAATATACCTGACAATTACAATCCAATTGAAGACTAAAATTCGAAACAGAAGATTATTGAAAAGTGTAATAGACTGAATTTATCTTGAAAGGAAATATTATTCGTGTTTGATAGGATTACTTGAAGCCATACAACTTTGTGCAAATTATTTGTATTAGGTAGGAAGACTTTTTAAATATACTCGTGAGCAAAAAAAAAAACTCTTTAGAAACTACTACACACAAAAAATATAATGGCACAAAGTACGCGATTCCAGAGTTTTTTGGTTTTAAAAAAACTGTATAAGTTGAAGTTCTCTTAAAATCAATCATTCATTCTTTTAGATGAGATATTTTTTGTTAAAAACATAAAAGTCTTCGATATGTGCCTTCTGTAAAGTGATCGTAAAAAAGGCTGTCTCTCAGCCTTGCGTATTGAGTTCGATCCACACACGGTAGCCAATTAACGTGACAGGGCAGCAGACATAGCTCAGTAAACATATATACATTTATTGGATTTAAGCCTATTGTATATACACAAACTTGTATGAACAATGAAAAACCTTATCTTTGAATAAAAAGGGAAAGATTTAGCATGTTTCAAAAATATTGAAATCATTTCGAAGTCTAATAACTTGATCTATTCACATTTAAGTCAGTAAAGATGGTGACCGTAGTCGAGGGTGACCCCGAGGCTCCCTTTTCGATAGCAACTACTCCAAAGGGTAGGGGAGGGTGCTACTCTATTCCCTGGATTGCACCACTTTACCCTTGATCCTTACCTTATAATGCTGAGTGTCAACCAAGGAGGCATGAAGTACCTTTTTTTTAATCTTTGGTATGAATCGACCAAAAATCATGTGTAGAAACAAATAAAAATTCTGTTTAATGTTTTATATTTGTTTTCTTTACAGGTATAGAAATGTTATTCACTGAAAAAGAAGAAAAAGCGTTTTGTGTGTTAGAGTATGCTCAAATACAGTTGAACATGACTGTGCTGCGTGCCCTTGTGAATTCGCACCAACTGCACCAACTGCAATGCAAATTTGGACATGACACAAATGGTTCACAAAGGAAGGACGTCTGTACAGAGTACAAGACTCTGAAGTTGCGACTTGACGCGTGCCGTCTTACTGGCAGAGCTCATATTGAAAACTTGTGAAATGGTTGTGAAATCCATTTGCCTTTGAATTTTTCCTTCAAAAAGTGATGGATACATCTTATTTTGCTCAATATAAAGACTGCTTAATTTAATTTTTCAAAACTTTGTAACCATTGAGATATCTAAAACTCAAATGATAGCAATTTTTTTAAATACACCCAGTATCTATTTATTTAAAATCCTAAAAGGTTTTCGGTTAACTCACATTACATGTTAGCATTAAAAGATTGTTAGATTAATGTCAATGGTATTTTTCCTCCGTCCCACCATCCGGACGAGTGTGGCATAATGCCTTTTTAAGGTGGGTCCGGGCGCAGGGCTGTAGCCCTGATGCACCAGGCATTCCCAAAAATGCTTCGGGCCCCGTTGTTATATAATTAAGGAATGATTTTTTTTATTTTAATTATTTTTCGTTAATCATGTTTTATCTTTTAGTTTAGTTGGGCTTTGAGCTATTCGGCTCTTAGTTCAGGTGCATAGCATTGGGCACAGTTTATGTTCACGCGCAAAGGATATGACAATCACAATTGTCATAATAAACCCCAGAAAGGAAATGGGACTGGAGTGTGAATGACGTCATGCCGGGAAGCAATGGTCCTGAGAATATGAAGATTTTGAAAAAGTGTCAGTTGGGAGTTGACTTTGGGCCATGTAGGCAGCAGATGGTTTGTCTGCTATTGAGTTGGGGTCCGGCCATGATGGTGAGAAGTTGGATCCGGCCATGATGGTGAGAAATTGAGATTGAACCACGAGATATGCCGAACGTTGGACTAATGTTAGCATAGTATGATACGAAAGACTTTTAAGAATTGTGTGTCTCTCCTCGTGTCGAAGAACTGAAGCCAGAAATTTATAAACGGTTCGTACCTGAATAACAGCGAGTTCGCCCGTGTTTTGTATTTCCCTGAATATGTATTTATCTTACTGTTGGATTGACATCATTATGATTATCATTATGTATTATAGCTATACAACACCGTCAGCATTCCCAAAAAACGGGTGCCTCAGGCACCAAGCGATAGATCTAATCCCTCAGAAGAGGGTTAAAGCCTGAGGAGACGGCCCCTTGAGCCTCAATGTATTCAGTTAGATTAATGTCAACCATAGTAAAAGTTTTAGAATCCGTCGGGTTACGAAAACAAAGAGTCTGAAAGACGCTCAGTTATTCAAATCTTTAATTCAGCCATCTAAAATAGTTGAAAATTTCATTGAAATATAACTATCATTTCTAATTATTCATAATTTTCCCTTTTTTCAGTTAAAATTGTTATTACCGTAAGAAATCACTTTTTTGGTTTTATGCTGTTCTACTTGCGGGCTCTCGAGCATTGTGATTTTTATTTCCAACCATCGCTTATTGTATTTATTTTTCGTTTTAATATATATATATATATATATATATATAGTGCCATGCAAAAGTTTACAGCTCATTACAAAAATGTTCTTAGGTACTTATAATTCAATTAGATTAATTAAACTTTTATCTAATAATAAATTATAATTAACTAATTAAACTTTTACTGTTCGTAGAATATACATTTAGGTATTCAGTCAAATAAATCAGATTTTTTAAAAGCTTTAAAAAATATCCCACGAAGAAAAAACAATATTTACTTACGCAAAAGCCTACAACACATTTTAAAAATTTACAACAGCTTTTTTTTGAATATAAATGTATTCAAATTTAACCAGAATGTTTCAAATTAGGATCGGGTTATTTTTATTAATTTTAAAATTATTTTTAAAAAATGATTAAAAATATTTTGTCATTCTTTGTCTTTTAACTGTCCATTAAACATTGAAAAATGGGGGCAAATCAAAATAATTGATCAAAGCCTCAGTAAACGTATTGTTGACCTGGAAGACGTGTCATTCCATTCGTCCACCCAAAATATCTCGTCGTCCGAGAAAATTAACAAAGCATACAAGATTACCGGCGAGAAAAGTTAGCAACGAGCCTTTAGTTATGCTTTAAGAACTTCAAGGAGGATTAGAAGTTAGTGGAATGAAAGTGAGAACAGATACAATTAATTGTTCACTTCATCGATATGACGTTTTTCCGAGAACTTCAAGAAAAAAAAAACAAAACACTTCTTTAGCAAAAAATACGTTCTTGCTAGACTGGATTTTGCTAACAGGCATTGTATCAAATCTGAAACATTTTGGTCCGACGAAACGAAAAGCGGACTTATTGTTGTTGCAAAGGTCTGGAGATAAAAAAAAAACGAGTACTGAGTATTCGCCGGTGAATGCTATCCCAACAGTAAAATTTGATATGGGGTTGCTTTAGTGACCCATGGGAATGGAACATCAAAATAATCTGAAGGAGGATGAATGGAGCATATTATAGGAATATTTTGGAGAGAAATTTACATCAGAGTGCACATTCGCTGAGCTTGAAACCAGGTTGGGTCTTTCAACAAGACAACGACCTTAAAAATATTGCAAAGGTTTAAAAAATCATAGTTAAGTTCAATCAGAATAGACGTTCTAAAATGGCCAAATCCGTCTTCAGATCTCAACCCGATTGAAAATTAATGAAAAGAGCTGAAACGGAGAATTCAAAGAAGGAACCAGCAAAACCTGCAGGTAGTAAAAGAATCTTATTGTCAAAAATAAAAAAAAATGTTGGCCAAAAAACATGCAAGAAATTCGTAGGAGGCGACTAAATGCCTATAAGCTGTAATTAATAATAACGGTTACACTAGGAAATTTTAATCGATGATTTGGTACGTGTATTGTAAAACTCTTGCGTTATTAAATATTGGTTTTACTTTGTGGGAAATTTTTATTGATAATTTTTTAATCTGATTGTTTGACTAAAGGCTTAAATATATGTATTATTAATAGTAAAAGTTTAATTAATCTGACTGTTACATATGCTCCCCTAGAGGGGTTGAGTACTCTAGGGAAAGAATTACCGTTGGCCACTCGCGTAATGCAAAGTTCTTCTAATGAATTGAAAACTCGCCGTTAAGGGTATATATGTAAACTAAGAAAAAGTGATACATATGCCTTAAAATCCATGCCCTTTCACTGACTTTTCTCGTGGCTGTGCGGTAGAACATCCGGCTGGCGTGAAAATCAGTGGGGTTTCCAGCATCTCTTCACACTAAAGTGTTGTTATATAACGGAAAATCAGTCAGTCGATGATTATTTATATATATATATATATATACGCATTATTTATACTTTTTTGAGAAATTTGGAAATGATATGTTTTGCTTTGTCGATTTCCCGAGATGGATCGGCTGCTATAGCCTAGTTCCGAGGGATTTGGTATATATATACTCACTGGCTTTTTTGGTGGCAAAATATGGAAAAGGGAATTCCTGGAAACCATAAGACAACTTGTTCTTTTTCTATTTTAAGATTTGGCGGCACACCTAGGTTAGGGGCCGTTGACTTTTTTTATTTTATTCTAAGTTTTAACAGTATTTTTTATCTTTCGCTCGGACCACTCGTCTACAGCAATAAGAAAACAGCACTAAAATGAAAAGAATAAATAATGTGATAATCTACGGAATGTACGTAAACAAGTGTTACTAGGGAGTGTCAAAAGTTTTGCAAACATTTGGTAATATGAGGCTGACTTTTTGACCTATCACAATGGTCTGAGATGACGAGATCGCTTGATACTCCCCGAGTGCTAATCGACGGATTTACCTCGAGAGGTTCGAGCACGGCCTCGAAATCCAAGGTTTTCGGCTTTCTTTCCATTGCCTAATCGTTGAGGGACAAGAACGAACTTTCTTGAACCATATAATTTGTTTTTTTTTCTTTGGCTGGATTAAGTGGCATATCAACCATTTTAAGTTATTTAATGCCAAATTCATTTTATACATATAAACTCTTATATTCCAAACAATTCAGTTTAGTATAAGTATATTTTTTTGCTTACAAACAGTTAAATATAAAAGCATTTCTCTTTCAAATAACTCAATTTAGCATAAGTACACAGTTTCAATGTCAAAAAACTGTTCAATTTTAAACAATTCACTTTAGCATACAAAAAGTGTTCCATTTCAAACAATTCAATTAAGCATAAGTACGCATTTTAAATGTCAAAATAGTTCTATTTCAAGCAATTCAGTTTTTCATAAGTACACAATCTAGTTCTATTTGACCCATAGATAAGGCCCTATCTGGTGCTACCATTCCGGGCCAGAGTGGACTTGGCAATGAAAGGATACTACACATTCCTGAAAGCTCCAGCATTACTGGAACCTCGTCATCAGATTTTTAGTGCCATATGCAGGACACTCGTTAGGGGGTTTTATTCTCCAATAGAGAAGCAGTCGGTATATTCTACTGCCTCAGCCGACTAGGCAAGAACCACCTAGTTACCCTATTGGGATCAATTGCACCTTCACCTTTTACACAACAAAGGCTTTTCATTGTTTCTGCGCGTCCAGTTCGAACCCGTGAAGCATATTGCACATTCACCCATGTAACTTTTAAATCACACGTGGAATGAAGCAATTCACAATACCACAGCGCACCAACTACCTCGATACCACTAACGACAGCGGGTATTTTGAACAACTTTCGTCACGTGATGTACACGCCACATTCTAGCACATACCAAAATGTTGCACAACTTTTGACTCATTTGAGTAATTTGCTGAAGTACAGTTTTCGAAAATTGCTTTTATCCAATAGGTTTAAAAGTTGTCTGGTGATCATATTGTTTTCTTGTAATTTGAAAGGGAAGATTTTTATTTTCTTGGAGGACATAACGTGGCTGAGTTGTGATTGAAACGCTTTTCATGTCTGTTAGAAGAAAAAAAAATCGACTACCGTGATTGTTAGCTATTGAGAACTTTTCTATGCGGCACCTAGTGCTAGTAACTACAATCAAGAGCAGACAACTCAACTGCGTCATCAGGGAGATTTATTTCAATTTTGAATGCGACAAAAAGAAAAAATTGAAACTTGATAAAAAAAAAGCCAGAAGAAAAATAATGCTAAAAAGTTTTTGGAAGTCAAAATGGAAAAGAAAGAAATGGAAGCCATTTATCAGTTAGCAGAAGAGAGGAATATTTCTGTTGGGAAAAAATAAAGCCGAAATGGCACATACAGAAGAGAAGAAAAAACAGTGTACGAAGGGTGTTTGATGTAGATATTTGTCATGGGCCTGTGAATGATAGGAATTATTTTTTTGTCTTGGAAATATGAGCATTATTTTATTTATTTATTTATTTATTTTATTTTTGCTCTGTCTCTCTGTGAAAATTGGAAAGAAAAAATAAGATATTTTTTGTCATTCTTCCATCTTGTTTTTGCATATATAAAAAAAACAACCGCAAAGTGTCCTTTCCCACGTTCTTTTCTGTTATTTAGTTGACTTTTCTTTCTTTCTTTCTTTCTTTCTTTCTTTCTTCGAGCATTTTTATTTTTAACAGATTTTCCATGTTATTTATTTGTGTGTTTCTTTCTTTCTTTAAAGAATTTTCCCTTTTAAAATACCTTTCCGTTTTCTCTTTTTCTTTCAGGCTTTTATTTTTTTTACTTTTCAGTGTTTTTCTTTACTTCTTTCTTTCTTTCAAGCATTTCTATTTTTTACATGAATTTTCAATGTTGCTTGTTTATTTGTTTGTTTCTTTCTTTCTCTTTTTCTTTCACTTGAAAAATTTTTTCACTTTTTACAATGACGTCTTTTTTTTTCTTTCTTTCTTTCAAAATGTTTTCTTATCAGTTTCTTTCTTTCTTTCTGTCTTTCTTTCTTTTTTTCGTTCTTTTAGTTTTGACCTTTCTTTCTTTCTTTCTTTCTTTCTTTCTTTCTTTCTTTCAACCTTGCTTGTTTTTTTACCTCTTTCTCACACTTCTTTTCTTTCTACCTCTTTCCCTGTTTTTTCTTTCTTTCTTATTTGCTTTCAATCTTGCCTGTTTTTCCTCCATTTCCTTATACTTCTTTCCTATTTCCGTTTCTTTCTTTCTTTCTTTCTTTCTTTTTTTCAACCTTTCTTGTTTTTTCACTTCTTTCTTATACTTCTTTTCTTTCTACCTCTTTCCCAGCTTTTTGTTTTTCTTTCTTTCTTATTTGCTTTCAACCTTGCCTGTTTTTCCACAATTTCCTTATACTTCTTTCCTATTTCCGTTTCTTTCTTTCTTTCTTTCTTTCTTTCTTTTTTTCTCGATCATATTCCTTTGCAAATGCTTCTACATTATATCATTTGTTCTCGTCCCTCTAATACCGTCTATTGTTCATCCTTTCTCTTTTATTCTGTTTTACCGCTTTTTTCTTCTGCTTGCGAAACAAAACTCGCAATTTTTGGCCCAAAGGCTCGTCACATATAATGGAAGATGGTTCGTTACGTCCAGACGAAAACTGCTCTACATAGTTAAAATATATTCTAAACACATCAAACCATTTTCTGCAGGATCTCAACTAAGACATCTATAAATCAAGGCAAATTCAAAGGAAGAGAGAGAGAGAGAGAGAGAGAGAGAGAGAGAGAGAGAGAGATAGATAGATAGATAGATAGATATGTATATACAAAAAGCATTGAAAGATACACAAATAAATATTTAATCTATTTATGTGTGAGTATGTGTGTGGGTATTTGTGAATGTGCGTTGACGTTGCGATTATCGACATGGAGAATGAAAATGACATGTTAGGTTCAAATTGCTAACGAAGCTTTTAAGTTAATTTATTGAGAGCACTGTGGGAAAAACTATGAGAAAATAGGCGGAAAGACTCAATTTTCTAGCATGTTAAAAAAGGCAACACTGAATCCAAACAATGCACTAACAATACATCAGCGGCCAGCATGGCTGGACAAGACCCCTAACCATGTCTTACATATCTCGAGGAAGATTTAAACAGAGAATAATGGTGATATATAAGAATTGTAAATATGTGTATACACACACACACACACACATATATATATATATATATATATATGTATAAGTAAAGTTAGCGAACGTAGTCGAGGGCGACCAGAAGGCTTCCTTTTCAATAGCTTCTACACCGAGGTGTTGGGGAGGGTGCTACTCCTTTCCCTGGATCCCTCCACTTTACCCTTGATACGTACCTTATATTGCTAACTGTTAAGCAAGATTAAGGATAAGTACCATTTTTAAAGTCTTTGGTATTACGCGGCCTGGGATCGAACCCAGGTCACCCTGACCATTATATATATATATATATATATATATTATCAGACACCTTAGATTTCAGTTCACAGTTTTCCTTTTCCTAGATCGGTTACCGTGCCAATGCTAAAGAACCCCAAACTGCCCTTCTAGTTACCCGTAGCTAGAGGGAGAATAGTTGGATTTCTCACTTTCCCAAGGGTATTAGCATTATGTGAGACGCAAACAGACTCGTGTACGACTTGAACACGGTTCACTTTGTCCAGCTCTATCAGTAATCATTAGTGGCTGACCCGCTGGATAGCGAGTTCGAGCTTCAGTCACCCAACTACGGTCACTTTCTGACCAATAATCTTTTGAAAGGCATGAGCCCTCTTATTCCCCAGCTATGGGTTAAATAGTACTACAACAGACCTTCGACAGATTGATATGCCATTAAACAAAGAAACCAAGCCGTGCTACAAGAATAGAAAAGGAAAGAAAAAAGGTGCGAAATTTTAACAATAAACAGGACGATTGATTTATTTTTCCATTTCTCAGAAACTGCTGAAGTTCTTCATTTAACCATGGAAATAATTTTTGGTGGTGGGGGAGGGAAACCAGGGTAAGTTTCAAGTATTTGGTGCAAACTGGGGATCTATTTTCTACAAGATAGTAGACCATAGACGAGGGTGACCCGAAGGCTCCCTTTTCAATTGCTACTACTCAGAAGCGTAGGGGAGGGCGCTACTCCATTCCCTGGATTGCTCCACTTTACCCTTGATTCGTACCTTATAATGCTTAGTATTAAGCAAGGCAGCATCAAGCACCATTTTTTGAGTCTTTGATATGACTTGACCTGGGATTGAACCCCGGCCTCCCGGACCACTGGCGAACACTTTCATCGCACTCATTCCGATGAGTTTTCATGAGTCGAAACATCACCAAAGTTTTTTCTTTTGATACGATGTGAAGCGCTACTGTTATATTTCTTTGAATGTCCTCCACATCCTCAAATCTTTTGCTCTTGAGATGAATTTTAAGTTAGGTAACAAGAGAAATATGAAGGATGTTTCTTTTGCACAATCCAGGGTTTCACTAAAAACATACCCATTCAAAGTCCGTCAAGATACGAGGCAGTAGTCTAGATATCATCAATTGCTCAAAAGACTCTTAGCATTTCAAATGCATAAAAATTTGTGACGCTGCAAACAAGGGTCATGAGAACAATCAAATTCGACCATTAGTTCCGAATAATTTCCAAGAATCAAACTTATTCCAATGAAAAGAACTATTTATTGGCCTTTTTTAATTCAAAAGTTTCCAATTTTTATAGTTGTGTTTTTGTGCCACACTTTATATAGCAGCCTAATCGTCTGAGGCTGTAAAATACGCCGACCTCATCTCTGTATTTCAACATTTCCAACGAGTGTTTAGGATATGACACAAAACTATCAGGTAGTGAGGCTCCATTTCTGAAATTCTGGGCAAGGTAGAGTACCCCTTCATTACCATTAATCCCTAATCTCTTCCCACCCGAAATAGAAATACCAATTTGGGTCCCATCAATGGATCAACTAGAACTGTCAAACCATTCAATTATGTGCAAACAAATCACCGATGTTAAATTTAATTATTAGTTTTATAAAGCAGTACTTGAAACCATTAACTGTGTCAAAACAAATGATTGATACTAAATGGAATTATACAAATCCTATATATATATAAAACCATTTAAATGTGCAAAAAGATGACTGATGTAAAATTATTAGTAATAGATAGGGATACTTGAAACCATTTAACTGCTTGCAGACAAACGATCTTTAGCTTGTTTTAAAACCTTATTTACAAACTATTCATTTACAAATCCTATTTTGAATATTCTTTTATAAGTTCAAAGAGGATTTGGGATTAAATAACCTAAAAGAGTTGATATGCCGTTAAACCCCACGCAACTAACCAAACCTTTACAAGTGGTTAATCCATGCGTATGTTTTCATTTATGAATTTACCTAAATCCCTCAGATACCCCTAGATTAGATGAGGCACAAGATTAATTATTTAGAAGAGTACAGTTTGTTTGAATTCGGTGTTTTTCTTCTTCTAGACTGTTTTCCTAACCAAGATCAAATAACTCAGAGAGCTTTATTATTTACCTATAAAAGGGTGTGAGGGAGTAAACAAGGTATTAGCGCAAAGTGAACACAAAATCCTCATCCAGGATTTGAACTCGGATTACTCGTTCTATTTCTTACGACGATAACCGTTACGCTAAACGCACCTCTATTGGGGCTGTAGTACTAAAGAATTATGATGAGTAATTTTCGGTTGTAATGAGTCTGTTTTTCGTGCGAAAAGAGTAACAATAGGGAATTTAAAAAAATGATTCAAGTTAGTAATTCTGACAAGAAATTATCTTATTTGTTTTTATTTAATTTCCAATCATTGTTGCCGTTAAATATCGAAGAGATCCTCCATTTTGTCGTGTTTTCCTCCATTTGTGAAATCGGTGGTTGGCCAGAAAGGAAGAATATCTTTCATAGATCTTTCGGTCAGCTGGGTTTTACTGGCTAATTTTTTCTGATATGGGATTTGTTATTGTGTTCATTCTCATATAACACTTAACAAAATATGCCACAATAAGCAAGATGATTCAGCTGAACGCGATCCTAAGAGGAAAACGGGAATCAGAAATGTGTTGGAAACGTGTTAAAGTTCAAGAATGATCAGTTAATTTTCCATGAGGGTTTCCAACCTGAAAATTTAAAAAAAAATCAGTTTCATTGCTTTATATATATATATATATATATATATATACAAAGCAATGAAACTGATTTTTAAAAAAATTTATATATATATATATATATATATGTGTGTGTGTGTGTGTGTGTGTGTGTGCAGAAGTTGCTCTCGTAATACATACGTTTACCTATATTTACGAGTGTCTGGTAGCCGGTTCTGCGCCATAATCAAATGATAGTTATTGGCTCTGGTCCAATTAGCCAATCAGAGAGCCTATAATATCTTAGCTTATCTCAACTTAAATAGAAATCTGAAGGCACCAATCAGCAACAGTGTCAGATTTGTCCTCTATTTAAAAAAAAGAGAGAAGATAATAAATCACTGTAATGGCGGTTTTACTTGTCAATTATTTTCGTCAATGTGTTAAGCCATTTTTAATTTTTTTTTTCATTTTTTTTATCCTTTTAAGTATCACATGAACATGACTTTTTCTCATCTAAATTCATCAAGTTTATTTTCGTCTTTCTTTTATGTTTCATTTCTTTTTTCTTTACTTCTTTGTACAGTGATTTTCGAACGATAGAGAATTTATTAGCATGAATATTGTAATTTACGAAGCTCTTTGCTTCGATGTGGCACAAGGTCGATTGAATGGGGCACCCAATGAGACTCGAACTCACTCTTGCAGGTTTGCTAATCAAGCTTGCTAACCATTACACTACCCGAGGCGCCCTTATTATTATGAATATTTTTATGCATATATTTTCTTTTTGCTCACATAACATGATCAATTAGGCTCCTAGTGTTGAGTGTTATTTATGGTTTAGTGATTTTAACGGCATCTAAACCTACCTAGGGTTATTTTATTCCTAGGGGTTATTGAATTGTATATATTTAACTTTTATATATGCATTATTGTGTAGTTATTTCTTAAGAGTTTTTTTTTGCATTTAGTTATATAATATGAAATATTCCTATCAAATACAAATAACTTGCCAATAGACTGGACCCTAACAAGTGCTGCCACTCCAGGTCAGAGTGAATCTGAGAGGATGGGCAATGATGTATTACCACCAAACAAGGATGTGACACAAGGTCATTTTATAGTTGAGAGCCATGCACGAATCGAAACAAATGCGTGGCTATTTAAAAAAAAATGCTTGATCCCAACGACCATTCTTCATATCAAGCCGATGCTATGAACTTAGCCTTACAAAGCAGGTATTGATTGCAAAGAAGGTTCTCAGGAAACAGAAAACTTCACAACACCACAGATCGACACGGGCAAGAGTGAGGATAAAGTGGATTTGAGTTCAAGCAATTTAGAAGTACTCAACACTTCCCCAGATCCCCTGAATTGAAGCCTTATCATCAGATTCAATTTAGTGTCATACTCAGGATACCCCTTTGGATGTGGGAAGACCTTACCTGCTTTGTAGAGAATACAATGAGCGCATTCTAAGCCCTGCCTATATGGCCTTGTAATATTTTTACTTCCCAATGTGTAAATCTAAGATCAAGCTTTGAGGACGCGGAGCACCTTTACGAAAAAAAGACTATGTAGCTTCACATCGCATCAAAAGTTATGTTTTAGAGGTGCTTTGACCAGTGGAGAACTCTTTGTTGTTTTGGATTCAAAGGTGACTATTTAGAAGAAAATTAACTTTTCTTTTATTGCCCGTTTCTGTCTTAGTGAATGCAATTCAAGTTTTGTGCTAATTTTTGAACACATCATGAACATTATTTCGGCTAAAACTTTTTCCAAATAAACCTTTCATAATTAGATAATATCTGTATATTGATAAACTTCTATCTACACTTCCATCTTTGGGATGTGGTGTGTGTCACTCTAAACAAAGTGGACCCAAACACCTGCAGCTGCAGCTGCAGCTGTAATATTTCAGCGAAGGCGGTAAAATGAGATGGAGAGCGGTAAGCTGGGACAGGTGCAGTGGTAAAATACTCACATGTAGAGTTTGTGTATTAAGAATTGATTAAACAAAGAAACTGGATTTGTCCGTTGAGCCGTTTAGTAAGAGTATTTTTCGGTGACTTAGAACTAACCTCTGTGGAGTCAAGCACATTTGCCATCAAAGTCTTCTGGCAGTAGATGTGTAATATGATAACCTTGAAATTATCTCAATGTCGTTGATTTGTACATGGAGCAATTGCAGGGGAGGGAGACTGATTTAATTCAAACCAATATAAAAATTACGGAATTAGCACAATTGGAGGATACTCAACATTTTAATTTTTTTTACTACACTGTTTCGGAAAGAATTAATAAAAAATGACTTAAAAAAAACATGTGGGGCACTACTGGAGAAGCAAGGATAAAATCATATGTGACCTTCTCCAATAGACCCCTTCACATGGCCGTGCTAGGGTTGGCCGACCAATAAGAACCAATAACAAGTTTGCGCGGACGCAGGATGTAGTTTGGAAGACCTGCCGGGAGCGATGGATGATAGGGACAGAGAGAGAGAGAGAGAGAGAGAGAGAGAGAGAGAGAGTTTTGGAAATCCATGCTAGCAGCACGACTTGATGATGATTAATTTCAATTGGGTAAATTCTTTCGATTGCGTCGGTTTTGCCAAGCATCACCCTCCCTTTGGAACCATTTGGTGTCTAAAATCTAACAGTTTATTTTCACCCTGTCGATGGTTGTGGGAGAGCTTAGTATGCGCGGACTGTATCACATGCAGACGGAATAAGACATTAAAAGGGGCGTTCTATTTATGATACTTAACTGCATCTGATGATAAATCTGATGTTATGGAAATGTGGGGAGTGTGGGGTACTAATTCATTGCCGTTACTCCCAGGTCCACTCTGATCCAAAGTGGTAATACCTGTTATAGATCTGTTTAAAAATTATTCATAATCGATAGAACTGTATGAATAAAACAATCTCTTAAGAAACAACACACTCTCTAACACACTCAATTTAAATATGAACGTACGCGATTCCCTATCTACTAGGCATATTATAACCCTAAACAAATCGTGTAGGCTTATTTCAACTTACCGTTAAAATCAATCAATGGAAGGTTTATTCTACCTCAGGGGCGAGTGTCTTTAATAAGATTTAGGGGGATTCCCCGTGGTATAGGGGCTAACTTGCTGGACTATGACGTCGTTGTAAACGAGTTCGATCTCCAGTCGAGCAACAGCGTTCACCTTCGTACTAATACCCTTGGGAAAGACATGAAGCCCCTCATCCACCAGCAATGGGTTCAATAGTACCACTATTGTTCTTCTCCATGGATGGCTTTGGCACTAAATAATCCAAGAAGTTTGATATGCCATAAAAATAAAGTAAGCAAACTGAAACCCAACTTTATAGTATTTCCAGTTTAGTCATGTATGCAGGACACATGGCATAACGGTTACAGGCGTTGGTTCCCTGATCTTCTTGGGAGACAATCATCTAGAGGTTGCAGGTTCAATCCTGACTGCAGGTGAGTAACAATACAGGAATACTTAATACTTGTACCCGGTTTTGGCTAACGGAATTTGAACAGGTGACCCCCGAAGTTCCGTGAAGGTTCCCGATTTCGACAAACACCTGATGAAGACAATAGTCCGAAAACCCTTAATAATAAAAATCACCATGCTTCGTCTCAGAAATTTAGACAACTCATGTAAACACATCTGACGAATTTTAATGGGAGATTTTTTCGTGGACTACGTTGTTTTTAGTTAACAGTTCCCTTTTAGTAAGTTATTTGTAATACACACCATGGTAATTCTGTATATCTCCAGTTTATTATAAGTAAATCTGTGGAAAAATTTCATAGGCTGACCAAGATACTGTCATAGAATTTGACAAAAAGAGGTTTATTTTTCCACTTAGACCCTATGGCAGTTCAGACACTTTTTCCATCGGTGTTACAGTGCTTGGATACCACTGGTCAAAAACGTAATAAACTGTTGGAGGTGCCCTTGGTGTAATGGTTATCGTCGTAGGAAATGGACACGGCAACGAGTTCAAATCCTGGACGAGACTGATTGCATTTCACATAGCACTAATAAACTTGGGAAAGGTATGAATCCAATTATTCTCCATCCAGCTATGGTAAATAGTATGGCAGACTAGGTTCTTCAGCCTTGGGGAGGCAACTAGTCTAGAAGGAAAAACTCTGAACTCAAACCTGTTAAAACTTCGCTTAAAAATTGGCCTTATGTCATATCCTGCGCGAGCGGAGGGGTTGGTAAATAAGAAAAACCTAATGAACAGTAAATATGACGTCATCATGTGAACTTTTAAGCCAATGAAATTTTCAGCCTCTTACTTATGTGACGTTTGGTTTCATTTTTCAAAGAAACCCGTTTTACCACATTAACATTCTGAGGAGGATTTCACTTAGTAGATTTTGATTCGCAAATTAAAAAGAAATATTCAACGAGTTAAACTGTTTTAATCATTTTAAAGCAATCACAGCTTATTTATCATTTAATGAGATTGGATTATTCAAATATTAAAAAAAAAACGTAACTATCTTTATAAATTATCTCATTCCTTCTTCACTTTTTATTCCCCACTTCTAATTATCTTAGCTTCACGAATGATTTTAAACACTCAGGGAATTTACTAATCTTCCCTAATTTTGGCACACAGGCCACATGTTGCTTTGTGAGGAATATCCTATTTCTATGTATTCTCTCATCTAAGTACTGACAAGTCTCATCGCTACTTAACTGTTAACACAGGTAGCGCATGTTTTACTCAACCCTTTTACCTTGAGCAGGATGTGACTTAAGGCAATTTTCAGAGTAATAATCCTGATTTGAATTCAGAGTTTTCCTTCTCCTAGACTGGTTGCCTTACCAAGGCTAAAACCCCAGAAATCCATACTATTTACCCATAGTTGGATAAATAGTAGAACGCCAAGTAGGTTACAGTGATTGTTCTTTTTAAGTGGTCACCAACCTAAGTACAGAGTAAGTTCATCGCTGCTGAACATTGGAATTCATTCGACAAGAAGTCGATATTATTAAGTATTATTTAGTCTGGTACACCGGACGCACGTTGCTTATAGTACTTGTTGTTTCAAAGTGGTCACTCGTCTAAATCTTAAGCACACTCGTCATGGCTTAACTCATACAATCTGACTGGAAACGGTGCTTTCGTATAACTATTTATTAAATATTGTTGAGTTGGGCATACAGGTGTTAGGTTGACTGAAACACATGCTTTTAGTCAGTGGTTACCCATCTAAATACAAGGCAGATCCATCATTGCTTAACTTTGGGAGTTTTGTTGGTACCACTGCTTTAAGTACGACTTTGGGGGAATCTTACTGAGTATAAGGGTCACGCATCTGTAACAGCAGGTCGACTTATATACGACTAAATACGGCTAACTGTATAATATTCTTGTAGCCTCAATCAATCTCAGTTTTATGATGTCATTGATTTTATTAATCCTCTCTGTGTTTTCTTGGTAAAATATTTTCTTGTACATATATCGATTTTTTTTCGACGTGTCATATCTTGGTTGAGTTAAAAAAAACAAAAAACAAAAAAACAAAACAGATAAAACAAAACAAAACAAAGAACGATACAATTTAATCTTTAAATAATGTAGACAGCTATTTATTTTTGGTCCATCGTTAGACGCATATTAGAATTTCATTAATTAATTTTTTTTCATTATTATTTTCGTCTGCTTCTGACCGATTATCGATAGCCATTAAAAATCTCTGCATTGCGCATGCGTCTGATCTCATTATATGTTTTGTTATTTTTCGACGATGTCACGAGACTTTTAATCCAGCCATGGAATACACATAGTTTACATTTCAATATGACGTTTTTTCTTCCTTTATGACTGGTTAAACAGGGCTCTGCAGTGAAATAATCGATTCAGTTCTCGATCGAAGACATAGGAGTCAACTTAAATCCTCAAATTCTTGTCAAAATCCACGTTTCGCCAGTCATCTTGAATTTATGAGAATCTGACCAAATATAGACTCAGAGAAGCTTGATTTTCTAATATGAAAATACAATATATATATATATATATATATATATATATATATATATATATATATATATAATTAGAATTAAAATGGCCATTGTTTGGTTAAAATCCAAACATCCGAAAAATACTCTGACAACACATTCTGCTGTGGAATAAGACCATCCCAATGAAAGAAAGTGTCCTAGATAGAATATTAAACTGCATTTGATGGTGAGGCCCCACTTCTGGATATATGAGGAATGCAGTGTCACCCATTCAAAGCCATTACTCCTAGGTTAACGGAATGATATAACCAATCAGGGTCTCATCTATAGGACGAATAGATCTGTTCAAAAATCACTCGAACTCGGTACGAATTCCTAATCTTATATAACTGCAAATTATTTCTTATCAGAATAGTTAATTGAAGATATTTAAAATAATTAGGGATTTCAGTTAATTATATAGTAATTTTTTTCTATTTAATCAAGCTTGAAATTTAAAGCCGAATTGCAAAATTTTATTTCTGATCTAGGTCAAGACTGTTGTGGGCATTTGTTTAAAGGTTAATACTTAAAGATGTCAAGATTGCTATAATAAGCGTTTGTTTACGAATTCGAAGATGGACAGTTGTTTAGAATCAGTTTTGATTTAATATTCAAATATAAACAATTGTGTAGAATCAACTAATATTTGGGACTTAACCGTGACGTGTCACGTAAGGATTACGTTATTAATAATTTAAAGAATGTGTATACAAGAACGGATTCGCAGACATGCAGTAGACAATGTAGAAGACAAAAAGGGGAAACTTGGAGAGGAGAAAATAACAGGTCGTCTGTCTGTCTGTCTCTTTTTTTTCTCCCCTGTTCACGATCTATCCCTCTTCTTGCTGACTCACTTCTTCCTTAATATTTCGGATTTCAGCGGACTACTATAAACGGTCCAATACAAATAAATTTCGTTTTTGCAAAACCAACGGAAGCGTTTAGTGTTTGACTTCTTTTTAACTGTGTGGTTACCACGGAGCCAGGTAGATAATTAAGGGGTAGCATTGCAGATATAATTGTTAACATAGGTTTATTATTATCATAAGTTACTTGATACTATATAATTGTGAGCGAACAAATGACTTTTATTAAACAGGGAGAAACTGGAAAATATACCATTATTAGTTTTTAATAGGAATACTAAAAAAACATATAACTATGTGCAAATTATTTGATTAGATAGAAAATGGTGATATAGTATCATTGGCATAATGGTTACAGTGTTTGTCAATGGTCCGGGAGACAGAGATTCAATCCAAGGTGGAGTTATAACAAACACTCAAAAATGGTACTCGATGCCTCCTTGATTAACACTCCGTATTATAAGGTACGGATCAAGAGTAAGTGGAAGAATTTAGGGAAAGGAGTAGCACTCTCTCCTACACGTCGGTATTATAGCTATTGAAAAGGGAATGTTCGGGTTGCTATCGGCACATTAATAGCTTTTTTTGTGGAGGGTATATTTTTTTACTCATTTTCCCTCTTTTTTTTTTTACTCGGAAAATATTCATCGTTTTCGAATATTAGAGATCTTTTTCAAAAATAAAATTGAAACTTAGATTCACGTTTACTCATGAAAGAAGTTCAGATAATAGAACTTAAACTTGATTAGGGTGCGACAGAAATACCTCCCTCATTTTAGTCTATCACCTATGTGGCGCAGATGGCAATGGTAGTTACATCAAGCTGATTTCTTCACCATTAATTTTTTTATACGATCATTTACGATCATGGTTTGGGACCGGTGCACGCCATATGTTTGCAATTATTTCTTTAAAAACACTTTTGAATCTCTAATTGCTACTCAGTGAGATTTTGGTGCTCATTTCATGTTACGTCGAAATGATGCTCTTCTGGATAGAAAATTGATACTGTTATGGGTTGGAAATTCTATATGGAACGGTATCATTCCAAGATCTATGTGTTGCAATTACCAATTCAGCAGGCTTTAAAAAAATGCAAAAAGAAACGTTTCAACGGCAAGCTCAATATGTTCACGAATCAAAACCATAATTGTATTTTTAAGAAATAATATGGCATTAGCAAGTTTACTTGCACCATACAGGTGAGAGTTTAAAATGTGGGATGTATTTCCGTTGCACCCTGTACCATGAAATAGTAGAAACAGAAAAAGCAAATCTAAATAAAATCTTTACTTCGATTTTTTAGGGTTCTTAAAGAAACGTGGACAGGTACCCGTGGTGTAATGGTTATCACCGTAGGACATGGACTCGGCGACTCGAGTTCAAATCCTGGACGAGACTGATTGCATTTCCCATAGCACTAATACCCTTGGGAAAGGTATGAATCCAATAATTCTCCCTCCAGCTATAGGTAAATAGTAGGACAGACTGTGTTCTTCAGCCTTGGTGAGGCAACTAGTATTGGAGAAGGAAGACTCTGAACTCAAACCTGTTCAACTCCGCTTAAAAATTGACCTTGTGTCATATCCTGCCCGAGCGGAGGGGTTGGTAAATAGGATAAAGAAACGTGAACACTGGGCGCTTTATTCCTCTATAAAAGCTGAAAAAGTAAATGTAGATAAAACCTTCTGGGTCTGAATTTTTGTTGGATTATGTCATGAAAATTTTCCTTGGAGATTCAAGAGTGAACCTGGGAATAATGGCAATGAAGAAGTACTCCAAATCCCAAAAGGCTCCATTGGTTGAGGAAGCCTTACTCCTTTTGAAGAGATGAAGGCGAAGTATTTTACAGCTTCAGCCGACTAGGCTGTTAGACGAGTGAGGAGAGTCTTTCATTTGGTTACATATTAAAAGAACATCAAGCTTGTTACCCTAAGTAATGCTGAATGCGGATCATTTTTTCTCTTTTCTTTTGAGTTGGTGAAAGATGCATAACAGCCTTTCTCGTTGTTTTAACTACTTTCAACAAAGAGCACTTTTCTTATATTTTTATATTCTCTAAATCTTATAACAGTTAATGTATCAGAAAGGTTAGTTTCTGTCTTCTTAATGAATTTCTCATTAAAAACCCATAATCCGCTGATCTTCCATGCGTGCCGAATCGGCGCTTACTTATTTAAATGAGATCAACAAGGCAGAGATTAATAGCGACAGTGAAAGGTAATGGTGACATCACTGACATTCAACTTGACACAACACCTGTCCTCTATTTCTCTGAATATTTTAAAAGAAACAACCATGACCTCTGATCCTGTAAAATCACTCTTGTTTAGAAGTAAATACTTATTGCAGAATTAGCGCCGTTCGTTTTTTGAATTGATCGGAGCCATTTCTGTAAAAAGACAACGATGTAAGTCGAAGTCATTATATTCTATTGATTTCTTGCTTCGGGTTAAGCTAAGTAGTGAAGCAGCAGTGAAAGTGTTTATTAATCCTGAGGTTCGATATCAATTTTTTTAAATGTTGAATCCGGTGAATTAACCCTCCGTAGGGTATATAGTCATCGTATTCTGATCCCTGCTGATAGGGCTACAAACTATTAAAACAAAACAGTATTAATCTTGGATGAAGCAATTTAGCGACCAACTACTAAAAATAAGATAGCATAGAGTCGGTTGAGAGTTTAGTGGCCACGTATATCACGTTATTTACCCCAACCCGACGGTACTGAGACTTTAAAGGCCTCCCGAAGAGCAAGCTCCAAACTTTTTCATATCTCGACAGTATTCTATTTCATAGTTTAGCTCAGACAGCTGGGGCTGTTGAATACACCGATTGCAAATTTGCAGAGGGGTAAGACCCCCTCTCTCAACGAGTATCCTGATATATGACTTTAAACAATCTGATGGACAAGCTCTAGCCTATGAGATTTGGGGAATGTGGAGTGCCTCTTCATTGCCATTGTTCCCAAGTCCACTCTGATCAAGGTTGGTAGCACCTGATAGGGAGCTATCTTTTGGTCAAATAGAACAAACTTCGTATGCAAACAAATGACAAATGTTAAATTATGATTGTTATATAGCAATATTTGAAAGCATTTAACTGTGTGCCAAAAAAAAAGAGCTTAGGCTCGTTTAAGAATGTTATCATCAAAATGTGTTTACAAATCATATATATATATATATATATATATATGTATTATTATTATTAATGTATAAACAGGATTTAGCATTAAATAACCTACAATGTTTTACATGTCACAAAACGAAACCAAAACAAACTATTTCAGACGTGCATCAGGTGCGGGCAATCTACCCAGCCCATACACCTTTCAAGCACACACCCCTTTCTGCAGATTTTATATTATAAATTTTTATTCAAAATGTTTGATATTCCAAATAAGAATTTTCACTGGGTATAATATGTCTGAAATTTTGTCAATTTTTATTCGACACTAAGTAAATAAACACTCGGAATCATACAGAATTCTACAGAAAACCCTCTCACACTTTAACCTGTCACCCGTATAGTGCAAGTAAACATAGGAAAGTTGTAAACGTAGCTCCATTTAGCTCATGTCTTATCATTTTTTCTAATATGGCCAATTACAATCATGGGTCAGACCGAGGCACACCGTATGCTTGATGTTCAAATGTTTTTAAAGACTAATGAATCTGCAGTTGCTTTACTGAGAGTTTCTGCAAATGCTGTTCTTCTCACAAGTGATGAAACCCAATATGCAGAATTTTTTTTATCCGGAATAGCATCATGAGCATGGAAAGCTCACTGGACAGTACTTACAAATTCACCAGTCTTAACATTTCAACAACAAAACGCACGGTATGCATCGTATTTGATCGTATCAGTAAAATATATATATTGGATAGATGGCGCGGCCAGGGTCTTCGGGGACATGAGCCTTTACTTTTCAAAGACCCCCTGATATGGTTCTTTACGAGGTCAGAATGTGACACAATTTCAGTTTAGTGAGGGGTGTCACGCAGGAAACGAACCTCTGAGGCAGCAGTTTAAAAAATTGCGTTTAGGGAGAACCAAGACCTCCACAACGGGCAGGATGCAGTCAAGATCTATTTTTAAATGGACTACAGCGGGTTCGAATCCGTAATTCATCTTCTTCTAGACCGATTGCCATACCAAGATTAAAGTGCTATGTCTGTCCATCTATTAACCCATAGATAAGTGGAGAAGTGAAATCATTCCTTTCACAAGGCAATTTGAGTCAAATGAAACGGAAACCGCCTTGTCCCTGATTTGAACTCAGGATGATTTGTCTATTTCCTGCACCTCAAACACACACACACACATACACACACAAACATATATATATATATATATATATATATATATATATATATACATATATATATATATATATATGAGAGGTGTTTACCTGTTGTTTGTCAGGACAAAAGGGATATGACTTTTTCAGTTTTTTCCTTGAATTCTATTTTATTATGTCTTAAAAGAGCTTCAGAAATGATGTACTAAGAGTGTTGAATTGTTGTATTCTTACACGTAAACGCTTGCGCATTTCATGGTGCAAGTTCAATTTGTTTTTGTTCGGGTCAAGAATATTTCTGCTGACTTTGAGAAAAAAAAAATACCGTAACAGCATACATTGATAACCAAAGTGGAATGGTCATGTTATCAGAATGAATGGCACCAGGATAAGTTCTCAGGTTCAATCAATTGTATGATGGTGAATCATGTGTGGAAAAGCATTAAGTTCAATGAGTAAAAAAATATAATCTAAAGGCTGTTGATATTCCTCTCAAGTCCCTGAGATGTTCTGCACTTGGGCAGTTCATTTTTTTTCTCTATCAGTAAATCCGTTTCTTTCTTTTTTAGACACCTATGATGCCTTTCACTGAAAATTTAGTCATACAGAACGCATTTCTCACGATCAATTAAAACGGACACTGTTCTGTACGTTACTGAAATTTGTACTGTTCCAAGCCAGGGATATCCTTGAGTTGTGCTCATGAGTTTTTATTCTACATTATAGCTGAAAATATTGTCATATTCCTCTGCATTTTTGTGTATTTTACCGATCGAAAACGCTTTCAGCATCAATTTAAATCATAATTTTTTTTATTGGTTTGGCCTTGTTGTTTGATAGCATGTGAATATTCATGGGCTATTTCATGCCAAAGCCATCCTCGTAGAAAGATGGTAATGGCGCTACTGAACCAATACATGGGAAGATAATAAGGTTTATACGTTTCCCAAAGTTATTCATCAGAAAATGGCCGTAATAGCGTGATTAGAGTTCGAACTCATAACTATGTTACAGTTCGGCACTTAATCCACTAGTCTATGGAAACTTCCTCTAATTATATATATATATATATATATATATATATATATATATATATTTATATATATATTTATATACTGCATAGCCTGGATCAGGCAGCAGGAAGTATTGGTCTCCTCGAGAACGCAAATAAAACAGACAACATGCATTTTAAACGAGGAGCCATATCCATGCAAAATATCACGCTTCTGAAATTAGTTCACATAAATTGGCAGGAATATATCTTATATACGGAAAGCGATTTAAACAAACATCTACCAAAGGTGTGGGCTGCTTTCGATAGGTTAATGATCATATGGAGGTCGGATCTGTCCGATGAAATAAAACGGGAATTCATTCAAGCTATAGCTGTATCAATACTACTGTACGGATGCACCACATGGACGCTAACAAAACGCAAAGCTAGATGAGAACTACTCAAGAATGCTACGAGGTATCTTGAACAAATCCTGCAAGCAACACCCCCATGAAACCACAGCTGTACGACCACTTACCTCCCATCTCAGGAGCCATCAAAGTAAGGCGAACAAGACATGAAGGACACAGCTGGAGAAGCAAGGACGAACTCATAAGAGACGTTCTTCATTGAATCCTTACACTTGGACGTTCCAGTGTTGGCCGACCAGCAAGAACTTATTTACATCGGCTCAGTGCGGACACAGGATGTCGGTTGGAAAACCTAACGGGACTGATATATATGTATATGTATATATATATATATATATATATAGATAGAGAGAGAGAGAGAGTCAGGAAATCTTGCGCTGCGAACGTAAATAGATTACGAAAAAAAATATATATAAAATCAGACTCATCAATATGAACAAACATCGGCTTAATAGATCTTAACAAATTGCAGCAGAGATCAGAAATGAATAATTTAATATGTATTTGGTACGAAAATAGATTAATTCATTGAATCAGTGATTGATATCAAGAGATTTAGATATCCAAATTGAGTCAGGTGAACGGCTTTAGAAATTAATAAATTAAAAGAAGATTGAAACTGCAACTGATAGACAAGATGACAATTCTCAAAATACAGAAATATGAAATTAAATCGAATGAAACTTTAATCCTGACAGAAATAAATAAAAAAAACTATATATATATATATATATATATATATATATATATATATATATATATATATATATATATATATATATTTGCTTTATTTTATATGAATATAAAAGATAATCTTTGCTTAATGTTTCACTATAATATACATTTTTTAAAAGCAAGCCTTTTTTTTTCTTTCCGTTTGCAAAGAAATCATTGGACTGAGTTTTTAGCTATTTCCACATGGGACTTTTCACTTTATCATCATTTGAAAAAAATGTTCCGCACAGATGTTTTTTAAGGGAGCCAAACAAGTGGAAATCAGTGGGGATCAGATAATAATTCCAATGAGGATATAGCAGCTGCTCCCCACCACACTGACCAACGCTTTCCATTATTTTGCTGCAGTATACAACTTTATATTGTCCTGACGAAAACCAACAACTGACCGTAAAAAAAGCAAGATTACCATGCACAATTTTAGGTGCTATACCAGCAGAAAATTGCAGAAATGTCCTCTACTGTAGCTAATCTGTCAACCGAAATGAGCACATTGACGGAATCCACCATTTCTGTGTGCTCGCATTTGTGAGTTTACTTATCCTATTGTCGATCTTTAGATAATTTAGCCAATTTCTTAACAGTTTTTGACTAAAACATGCTTATCCATACCTATTAGACATTCTTCTGTAAATATTACATGATTTTCACTTTGAGCCAACAAAGATTGGATGACAAGACTCTATTCAAGCCTCAAGCTCTCTGCTTGATTGGCCGCTACTTTGGATAGCTTTAAAATAAATGTTTTCGCAATATTAAAATAATTTTCACTATAAACAAATTCTAAAAAAAAACGCAGAGTTTACATTTCGGAAAAAATTGTAAAAGAAAAATGTTATCTAATGAATGCACCTCGTATACACCTCGTATACACAAATGCACATACACCCCCCCCCATACAACCCTATATATATATATATATATATATATATATATATATATATATATATATATATAAAGAAAAAACCCTAAGTAGGAAAGAAAGAAAAAAACGTTTACCGGTGGGACGGGACAGTATCTTGTTTTCTCTTTTATATATATATATATATATATATATATATATATATATATATATATATATATATTAACTTAAATTAATGACTTCACATTGGCTTGCCCACTTGGCTGGGCTGTAAAATACACCGAATGCATCTCTGCAGAGTGGTGAAACCCCACGAACGAGTGTCCCGGATATGACACTAAACAATCTGATGTTGGGGTTCCAGTAATGTTGGAGCGTTGGGGAATGCGGATCATCCCTTTATTGCCATCCCTGCCAGGTCCACTCTAGCTCAAGAGTTTACTGTTTTTGCTTTTAAACAGCATATTTATGCTAAACTGAATTCCTCTAAATAGAACTTTTTTGAAATCTAAACTGCGTATTTATGCGAAACTGAATTATCTGAAATAAAGCTGTTTTGACATTTAACTTTATGTATTGCCCAGTCGGCTTGAGATGTAGAATACACCGATTGCATCTTTGCAGAGGGTTAAGACCTCCACAACGTGTGTTCCTGGCTATGACACTAAACAATTTGATGGTGAGGCTGCAGTGGGGGTGGAGCTTTGGGAAAGTGCGACACCACTTCATTGCCAGGTTCACTATGGCTCGGAGTGGTAGCAGCTGATAGGGACCTTGCTATGGGTCGAATAGAAATAAACAGCGTAATTACGCGAAACTGAATTACTTGCAATAGAACACTTTTGATATTTAAACTGCGTTCTTATGCTAAACGGAATTATTTGATATAGAATTGTTTTGATATTTAACTGCGTGTAAACAAAAAACTATACTTATACTAAAATAAATTGTTTGAATTAGAACTGTTTAACTAAACTGCATAGCTGAAATAGAAATATTTTTGACAATTAAACTGTGTACTTATGCTAAACTGATTTGTTTGAAATACTATCTATTTGTATAAAAATGGATTTGGCATTAAATAACCTACAAAGGGTTGATATGACATAAACCCAAACAAACATAATAAATATTCACATTGGCTTCTTTAACAGTTACACTCAGTCCATGCGTTTGTAAACTTTTTTTAAATTAATGCCTGTGGTCAATGAAACAAAACAAGAACAAAAAATAAAATATTCGAGGCAAATAATTATTTTAATTTTTATATTACTCTGCTTGATGGTATTCCAACACTTCATTTTATCCAACCTTCTTAAACGATTTTTCTCTCGAAAATCTATAGAGTTTCATGCCTATACGTGTTGATCTATCTATCTATCTATCTATGTTCCAGTGTCGTCATAGCTAAATTGCTATACTCCGTCTTCGAAGACAAGATAGTTTAAAGTGTAGTCATGTTTTTTCTTCATTTTTGGCTTAATACCCTTGGTAAAGGTACGAGCCTCTTATCCCTCCGTCCAGTTAGATAATGTCATTGCTGTTATCGTACAACTTTGGCTTTTGCATTAAATAACCCACGAAGACTCATCTGTCATTAAACAGTATAAAGAATCTACTTTTAAATACATCAGCCAATCAATACCCTTTTGGAAATGTATGAACCCTCTTGCTTTACTAGCTATATATTTGATAGTGTTACATAGCCATATACACAATTAATTTAAGCTCTAATTACTTTTTTTGCAAAATATAGACGTAACACGTCTGTCATTCCGATGGCGGAAGTCTCTACATCTTTACGGAATGATTACAGCCCATGTAATAATGAGCGTAATATTGTTTGTGAGACATTTCAGATTGATGTTAAATTGCAAAGAAAACATCGATGTACATTTACAAAAAGGATGGAAACAAAACCAAAACAACTGTTATGTTGTAGGGCAAGTCGGTGAACTGTTACTTTCTGTCTCTTGTTCTCGACAAGAAATATGAATGTTGTGAATCACCGTAATTTGTTGTGTATTATATTTTTTTAAAACTATACTTCCGGTAAGAACATCTCATGGAGTTGAAACTAACCCTGAAGTTATTGATATAGTCTACATTGGGAAGGGGTTAACCAACTTCACTGCAACATCATAGTAAGAGAGTTCGAACTCCAGTCGCGCTGTACTATAGACACAATTAACGCCATGTGCGAAATAGACATTTAATGTTCATAACGATGGAACATATAAGGAACATAGGAATCTCGAAATTCGAAAACACGTAACGACTTCTTGTTCAGGTACGAAACCTTTTTATTAACTTTGAGTTAAAGGTTTCGACGTAAGGAGGAGAGACACAATTTTCTATGCTGTCTTATTCATTTGGCCCCCATCTCGAGCGCCCCCCATAGGGCGCAAGTTCGCCTCGCGTCTGCGAGCTCCAAAAGTCGATCCTTCTCGTTTGGCGTCTAGTACCCAACTCTCTTTTCAAATTCTCACACAAACCTCCGCGCGCTTCCGGTGCGTGACGTCACCTGCATCCTGTCACCGTGTTTCGTCTCGGACTATTATGACATCTGAGTGACACCTCCATCCACCCGCGCGCACCCGCGTTAACACCTGCCTCAATGTTGCACCTAACTAACCCATGTGCTGAGCCGAAAGGTTCTCAGCCTAACTAAACTCAATGTCATGAACCGAAATCCCTCGGCTATTCCATAACAATAGTGCTTCTACTGTTCTTCGAATTGGTGACTTTGGCATTCCATTATCCACAAAACATCGGTATGCTTTTGAATCAAAGAACCTAAAACAAACTATATTTCGGTTTTCGTTTCTTTTTTTATGACATATGTATGTATGTATGTATGTATGTATGTTTCAATTTTTAGTTAACTATTTACCTACCCAGTATATGTATATAAATGATTGTTAAGTATATATATATATATGTATATATATATAGAGAGAGAAATGAGTAAGTAAATAGATTTGGATGAAAAAGAATCTCACCCCAGTAAAAGAACACTAAAACCATCCATGTCATGCGAAACAATGCTGGAGAGGCAAGGACAAATTAATAAGAGGCGTTTTCCTATGGACCCCTACATATGGACGAGCCTGTGTTGATTGACCAGTAAAAACGTACTTACAATAGCTCTTGTAAAGGACCACAACGTCCGAAACACCTGTCGAGAAAATAAAACCCTAAAATACGACAATGAAATTTATTTGCAAATCTGTACATTCTAATATATATATATATATATATAACTGGAATAGCTAAAATTACGAGAAGATAACTAGATAGCGAATGAGTTACCAAGCTTAACTGATAGATAAACTGATCGCTTGACAAGGTAGTAAAAAGCCAGTGACTCGAACATGATTTGTTCAGCTTCAGTGACGAAGCAGGCCTGATAATATCACGCCAGCTCAGCGTTTATCCTCGATTTGCTACTTGACGACAAAGAGTTACCACTCGGTTGACAATGCCGATAACCCGGACTGCAACAACAGCTCCCTCTACCTTTAACCCTCTTCTCTCTCTCAATAATGGCGTTTGCCTTCTCGAGGTCATCTTACCTATTGTTCCTGATAATCGAAGCAATCAACTGGTTGGCCCGCGAAGAGGTCGCGATTATGCGGCTGTGGGTCTGGAAAGGTTAGCTGTTGAAGGAAACTAACGAACATATAAAGAGCAAGCAAGAGAGAGAAAGTGAGATGATGAGAGATAGAGAGAAAGGAAAGAGAAATAGAAAGAGAGATGAGAAAGAAAGAGAGAGAAAGAAAGAGAGAAAGAGAGACGAGAGAGTGAGAGGGAGAAAGACAGGATGAGGGAGAGAGAGAGAGAAAGAGAGATAAAAGAGAGAGAGAGAGGAGAAAGCCAGGACGAGGGAGAAAGGGAGGAGGAGAAAGAAAGACAGAGAGAAAGAGAGATGAGAGAGAGAGAGAGAGAGGGAGAAAGCCAGAACAAGGGAGAGAGTGAGGGAGAGAAAGGAAGAAATTAGTGAAGAGTGGTATACAATAGATCTTCTGGAGAGTGGAAGAAGGGTGAAGCGGTGCGTATAAGGAATGATAAAGTGCAATTCAGTGCGCTTGGAGAGAGTTGCAAAAGAAATTGTGGGTCAAAAGTGGAGTGGCTTAGCAACCTTGTTGAAATGTTTTTTCTAAATTCCAATCGATGCGAGCGGTCACCGATCGAACCCATGTAAAATAATAGGATTTCAAATTAAATTTTTTTTTTTAGTCTGGCCCTCCCATTTTAGATAGCGCACGATAGCGATTAAGCTTTACAACGGTTTTCTGTAGGCTCCCTTATTAGCATCATCATCATCGTCAGGTCACGCTTCTAGCACAGATTTCCAAGGCTCTCTCTCCCCATCCATCCCAATCTTCCATCGCTTCCAGCAGGTCCTCTAATCTTCATCCTGTGTCTGAGCAGACCTGTTGTAAGTACGTTTTTACTGGTCAAGCAACACAGGCTCGTCCATATGTAGGGGCCCATAGGAAAACGCCTCTTAATAATTCGTCCTTTGTCTCTCCAGCAGTGTTTCGCATGACTTGGGTGGTTTTAGTGATCGGAGCTAAGAGGCCGTGCAGTTGTAATTTTGTGGGGTGTTGCTCCCAGGATTTAATATAACTTACGTCATTCTTGTGCAGATCCCATCTAGCTTTTTCTCTTGGAGTTTTGCTTGCCCAATCCACTAGCGCTGTATAATACACCGACTGCATCTCTGCAGAAAGGTAAGACTCCGCCTCCAACGAGTATCTTGGATATGACACTAAAAAATCTGATGGTGAACTTCCAATAATGTTGGAGAAATGGGTAGTGCAGAGTACCCCTCCATTGCCATCGATCCCAAGTCTACTCCGTATCTGATAAGGTCCTATCTATGGGTTAAACAGACCTAAAATGCGTACTTATGCTGAACTGGATTGTTTGAAATAGAACTGTTTTGATATTTAAACTGCGTACTTATACTAAACAGAATTGCTCAAAATAGAACTGTTTTGACTTTTACACAACGTATTTATGTTGAAATGATTTGTTTGAAATAGAAATGTTTTTGAATGCTATACGGAATTGTTGGAAATGAAACTGTTTTAAACATTTAGCTGTTTAATTTGATTGTTTGAATTAGAACTGTTTGACTAAACTGAATAGCCGGAAATGGAAATGTTTCTGACAATTAAACTGTGTACTTATGTTAAACTGAATACTTTGAAATAGAACTGTTTATTAGTATAAAAATGGATTTGGCATTAAATAACCTACAAAGGTTGATATGTCATAAAACTCAAACTAACTTGGCGTTTTGTCAGCATCGATGTAGTGCATCTGTCTTTTTTTGTCAAAAATTGGAATTCCTTTCTCAAAGTAACCTTCAGAAAATCTTTACTCAGCTAAAGGAATTGTTTTGTATTAGGCGTTGTATTTCTTCTAGACTAGTCGGACATCAAGGCTAGTAAACCTATGTTATGCTTTGTTTGAAAAATATCCTTCCTTTTTTAAAAGGAAAGGTGACTGGGTCGAACTTTGGAATTAGGTAGTTGTGTACGTCTTGTTAAGATAACAGACATGTTGAAAAATTTAATATATTTGATATATGATAATGAACTGAGACATGTATACATGAACATTTCATTTGTTCTACGTCAGTTCCTTCTTAGTTAGGCCGATAATATTTCAGTACACTTTGAAAAAATTATTGAAAAGCCTAAAATAGAGAGATAGAGAAAGAGAGAGACAGAGAGAGAGAGAGAGAAAGAGAGACAGAGAGACAAAGATTGAGCGAGAGAAAGAAAATTTAGTTGAATTGACAAGATTGAAGTTGGTACAAAGAGAATTTAACAATATCAATATCAATATATATATATATATATAATCTATCATCATCATCATCGTCGTCGTCATCATCATTAAGACATGCACATAGCATGGATTTTCTTTCCTTTCTAAATATTTCACGACTTTTTTGGGATTTAAAAATGCAGTCAGCTGCCAATAACTGATGAGAAAACGAATGTAAAGTAAGTAATTGTAGTTTATATCTATCTATCTATCTATCTATCTATGTTACTATAAGACCCATGGACTCTGTGTATATGTTATCCTAATTTAGATTTCAACACTCTCTCACCGATATTGAGCACTCTCTAATTATAAATTCAACAAACTACATTCATATATATATATATATATATATGTATATATATACACATGTGTGTGTGTGTGTGTGTGTGTGCGTATAAGAAGACTGTAATCGCGACTTGAAAAATGAATAAAGTGCCATTGGCCTAATGAATAGAGTGTTCGCTAATAGTCCGGGAGACTGTGGTTCAATCCCAGGTCGAGTCATACCAAATACTCAAAAAATGGTACTTGATGCCACCTTGCTTAACACTCGGCATTATGATATAGGATCAAGGGTAAACTGACTGCATTTTTAAATCCTCAAAAAGTCGTGAAATATCTAAAAAGGAAAGAAAATCCAGGGAAAGGAAGAGCACCCTCCCATACACCTCGGTGTAGTACCTATTGAAAAGGGAGCCTTCGGGTCGTTCTCGACGAAGGTCACGCACTTTACTTACTTATATATGAATAACAATTAACAGAAAGTTTTTAAAAAATGATAAAAGATGTAAGCAGACCATCTCATGCAAGGAAGATCTGATTGATTTGAATAATAGAAAGAAAGCCTATCAGGTTGCTGGAGATCAACAATTTTGACGCATGACTCAAATGTCTATCAAGTTGTTGACAGGGCTGAGTATGTCAGAGATTTTCAATTCATGACCCAAGCACCAATTCGATGTAACACATCACATCGTAGTGATTTTTGCCAATCTTATGACACTCGTCCGGTAGTGGGTGTAGGTTGTTCCCTTTTATTCCTCTTGAATATTGTAAGTTTTGCCTTATTCTTTAAAAAAATACATTCAGTAGAAATTTTCTGATTTGAAAACAAATTTTTTAATTGAAAATAAAAGTTGATGGACTGCATCAATCCGCAATTCTTTTGACATCTTCAGCAAACCCTCCCCCTAAGCTGGTGAATATTGTTAGATTTAAGGAAATTAGTTCAGAATCATATCTGCTATTTGGAATGACATGCAGATATTAAGAAAACACAGAGAAGTAGTTGCAAAATTGATTGAAAACAAAATAATTGACTGATCAAAATTTAAAGAATTCTATGCTGTTTTTCGTAACTAATTTATCTTTAAACATTAAATGTTGTACAAAATTAAGACAAATATTGATCGGAGTTTTTTTATATTGAGATTAATGAATGACATAAAAATGCTAACAGTCTATAATATTATGAGATAAAGAGATGAACGTATAGGTTACGCCCTGTCATCATCTTTGATAAATAATAGATCATTTCATTTTGATTGTCGGGAATGAAAGGGTGGAACACGCTGTACATCACAGATAAAAAGAAAGCAAACATAAAAGTATGAGAGAGAGAGAGAGAGAGAGAGAGAGAGAGAGAGAGAGAGAGAGAGAGAGAGAGAGAAGTGGTAACGTTATACATCAGACGATTATTATCTGCTTCATTGGAATAGTAGGTTAGAAGAAAGAAGGAAAGAAAGAAAGGGAAGATATATATATGTATATATATATATATACAGAGAGAGAGAGAGAGAGAGAAAGAGAGGAGAGAGAGAGAAGAGAGAGAGAGAGAGAAGGAGATAGAAAGAAAAATAGAAGAGGAAAACAAAGACGGAGGGACAAAAAGAGAGATAGAGAGAAATGTGGAAATTTATATGTGAAAATAAAGATAAAAAAGAATAACGTAATAATTCATAATAAAATTTTCCAGGAAGTTATCCAATGTCAATAAAATGTTCTTTTCTTATTCAGATAAAAAAAATGACCATTACGTTCGAACTTATCAATTTAGCCAGGAAACGATTAATTTATTCGTAAAGATAATCTATAAGATAATTTAAACAAAAGAATATGATAGAAGTGTATGTAATTTTAACGGTAAAAAAATGAATTACAGTATTTTGTAAATTTATTTCTAATTTATGTATCTAAAAATTAAAAAACAAAAACAAACTTATAACTGTTTAATTTACACGGTTATGGCGAGTAATTTCAGTTATTTATTATTATTTGTTTGTTATGGCTCTTTGGTCATCTCCATATATTACTATCTTCTACCATCAAACCTTTTAAAAAAAGAAAAAAATTAATGTTAACACAGAACATATACGCTATTAAAAAATAGAAGATCTATTTACGGATCAGATTCTATTAAATAATTCATTCGATAGTTCCCCAAAATGTTTTCTTAATTTCTTTTTCTTAACATTTTTTTTTAAACCATTCAAGTTATTCTTAATATTTCGAGCAGGTTTTGTGTTTTTGATATGATTACACAATTTGTTCCAAAAATATATTAACTCTGCTAACAAATAAATCAAATTGGTGAGTAAACATTGTTTTTTAATGCATCTTGACAGTAAATTTTTAATTCGATGAGAAATATTAAAAAATGTCTGCCATAATCAGGAAATCCACTAATCATTTTGAACATTTCAATTAGATCAGTTTTCATTCTTCTAATCGCTTTAAGTTTGTTAGCTATGACTGTTATCATTTACTGTTTTGAAAAAATATCACTTTTTTGTATGCCCTCCAATCTCAATACTATCTTTGTTTCCATGTCTCAACACTAAAGGCCAAGCACGAGTAAAATATTCTATATTAGGTCTTATAAGAGTTGTATAGATTTTTAAAACAAGAGTTGACCCCCTTCAAATAAAATGTCAAACATTCTAGCAAATCATTCCATTTGATCTCAATACTGTAGACAAAATATAATTGTCAGCTTTAAATATTTCATCAAAGCCAACATCCTAGATAGAATTCCTCATTTACTTTTTGATTTCCCTTTCTTAATTCAATTTATTAATTCATTGGATTTTATGGTATGTCAACCCATGATATTAAATATCGAAGTCAGTCTTTTCTGCTTGGAATTATGCTATCATATCACTATTCCCACTTGATAATCATTTATAAAACAAATATTTAGTGTTCTTACTTGGGTAATTAAGGTTATTTTGTCTTTCCTTCTCGTTTAGTTTGGTGTCTTTGTTTAATTGTATACCAAACTTTGTGGGTTATTTAATGTCAAAGCCATCCTTGTAGAAGAATAGCAGTGGTCATATTTTACACATAGCTTTAGGGTAAAGAGGTCCTTCGCTTTCGCCAGAGTATTAGTCCAAATGTGAAAGTTATAGCCCGACTGGAGATCGAACTCTTTTATTTCGAGGGCGCAGTTCAACACTAACTATTACGCCACGGGTACTCGCCCTTCTTTCCTTTTTTTCAGAATTAGAATATCATAGATATTCTGTTAATATTGGTCCTTAGAGAGTGGAGGCTTGACTAAATATCTTCCTTGTCTTCAAGCATTCAAAAAAAAAAAAAAAAAAGATAATAATAAACATGCAATGCATAGAAGTGGAAAAGAAGTCGAGATGAGTGACGGCAGCCAACAAAAGTACACCGAGAAACGAAATGCGCATGCGCGTGTCCACGCACACCCACGCACGCTCACGCACACAGGGTCAGTGAGGGAAAATCATTCCATCCTGAGGACAATAGATCATGACTTCTTGTCAGTCAGTCGACAGATATGAAACGTTCCAGCCTCCTTCTGATATTTGTTGCTCCCTTTCCCTCGGCTTTGTTTTACTCTCTCGCTAACCACTACCCAACCTTCCCCGTTACAATTCTGTGTAACAGCACTTGACATTCGTCTTCTTGCCGAGGCGACCGGCAACAGGTGCTGGGTCTGCTACGAGTGTCGGACAAGGCCAAAAGGGATCAACTTTCAAAGAGAGGTCAGACAGAGGGGTGGGTGGAAGTAACCTTTTCAATAGCAACTTGGATTCAATTAGCAGCAGCAGCAGCAGCAGTTCGACAATCAAAAATCGTTTAAATGATGGGATAACCAGGAAAAGGTCGTCAGTCTGTCTATTGCTGAGAGGGAAAACTTAGTAACAACAATAACAAAAACTAATGCTAACTAATTATAATGCGACTTATAATACACAATAATAACTACAACCATTACTAAGATCGGCAAGAATAGTGAAAAGAGTCCAGGAGACTGAGGAGACTTGCTATCACTCAGACTCCAGTCAAAAACCATTAGCTATTGCTGGTGTGGAAATCTTGAAAGCAGTGATATAACAAACAAAAAAGGTAAGAAAGAGACGGTATCCACCAGAAACTATTACTAATGCAGTCAACACAGATTATCTACTACTTCTGGTAAATGCACCTCCTCAAGCCGAATTTCAGCAACACTGCCTGGAGGAAACAGTAAAAGACATTAATCTCTACGTGGACTCATATAAAACGGAGTTTATTTAATCCTAATCAACTTGGTTCCATTTCATTAAATGGCAAGTCTCTAAAATTTGTGGGGGGTGTTCTCGTGGTGTAATGGTTAAAGCTATGGACTGCGGAATCGTAGTACGCGAGTTCGAACTTCAGTCGCGCTATTACGTTCACTTTCGGGCAAATACCCTTGGGAAAAGTATGTACCCCTTATCCTCCCAGCTATGGTTTAAATAGTACTACTACTGTTCTTCTAGGAGAATGCCTTTGGCATTAAATAACCTACAAAGGTTGATATGCCATTAAACAAAGGAACCAAACCAAACCAAACCTAAAATTAGTAGACTAGTTCATTTACCTCGGCTGCAATATCTCATTTATCGAAAGCAATATAAACATAAGTTGAGATACGGTATGGAATGCTATTGTCAGGTTTTCGACCTTAAGGAAATCTGATCTCTCAGTTAAAATAAAACGGGATTTTTTTCTAAACTGTGGTTGTGTTATTACTGTTGTACGGTTGCACCACTTGAACTCAAATCAAACGCTCGAAGAAAAAGATGAAACAGAACTACACAAGAATGTTCGGTGTTGTTTTGAACAAATCCTGAAAGCAACACGCTACAAAAGAGCAAGTGTACTGCCATTTACCTCCCATCCCTCAAACCATCCAAGTAAGACATACTGAACACTGCTACATAAGTAAGGGCAAACAAGTAAAGATTTACATTCATCAGCTTTGTACAGGCATTGGGTACCCTCTAGAGGACTAATCAATAGTGATGACTGATAGGGCCGATTTGCGAGATAGAGTCAGAAGAAGTCTTACCGTCGACTTGCCTTGCTGCTGCTGATGATGACACCTCTTAAATTCCACGAATCAGGCATTTATCGGATCCCAACTCTCAATGTTGGAATGCAACACTTGATCGGTTTTATGTGGAGAGCCTGCAGGAAGCAGGCCTCCGTGATATGCTAAATAAAGTCTTGCATAATCATTATTCCCGTTTTGGAGGCACCTTAGGCAATAAACCTAGCTATTTACCTTAGCAGATAAGGAGACAGGTACTATCTTGAAAAAAAAAGGTCCTCAAAAATTGAACTGTTTTATCTTCATACACCAGCCTGCGTGAGTTGCAAAAGTAACCTATTTTATGATTGAAGATATCTTCTAAATTCAATTTTTCTTTAATTTTTCTGATACGTATTTGATTTCATATTTAAAGCGACCAACCAAGGCAGCTGCCCATGAAATGACCAGGACATGACTAAGTAGAGGAAACCTGATGAGAGAAACTGAATGTTTTTTAATAGCAGCACCAAATAATGCCATAAGAACAAATTATATCAATTTGAAAAAAGAATGATTTGAAACAGAATAGCGAGTGTCGGTCAAATGGTGACAGACATGAAACTGATTATCACTTTATAAGCGAATACAATAAACTGAAATAAAAGAAATAAAAATTCAGGTACAACTCGGAGGGAAAGATGATCTGCAAAGAATTGTGCAAGAGATTCAGATTTGATCATACAGACAAATGCTATATAAACAAATCAGAATCTATCCAGAAAAATGAGATGCATGAAATTTTCTTTTAACATGAAAGTGACGCTGATAGCAATTGTAATTGGTGCTCTTGATACAGTCACCAAAGGATTATTAAAAGGTGTGGAGGACTTGGAAATAAAAGGACGAGTGGAGACCATCCAAACTACTACATTAGTGAGAACGTCCAGAATACTGAGAAGAGTCCTGGAGACTTGAGGAGACTTGCTGTCACTCAAACTCTCGCGAGAAACCATATGTCAACGCTGGTGTGAAAAACTCTCATAATAATAATAATAATAATAATAATAACCCAAATTCTTTCCTAGTGAATGACAATGGGATTTTGACATACAAACGGATCACCTTATCTCGGCCAGAAGACCAGACCTTATAATAAACAACAACAACAAGAAAGAGAACTTGCAAAATTGTCGTCTTTGCTGTTCCGGCTGACCACAGAATAAAACTGAAAGAAAGTGAAAAGAAGGATAAGTACCTTGACCTTGCTAGAGAATTGAAAAAACTATGAAACATGAAGGTGACAATTATACCAATCGTGATTGGTACTTTTGGTACAGTAACTAAAGGATTATTAAAGGGCCTGGAGGACTTGGAGGTTGGAGGACGAGTGGAGACCATCCAAACTACAACATTAGTGAGAACGTCCAGAATACTGAGAAGAGTCCTCGAGACTTGAGGAGACTTGCTATCACTCAAACTCCAGTGAAAAACCACCAACTAAGACTGATGTGAAAAACTCTTAAGGAGTAAATAATAATAATAATAATAATAATAATAATAATAATAATAATAATAATCATAATAATACAAACTATCAGATTTCACAACCTATATATTAGAATGGATATTGAAAAATGCTTGATGCTTTCAATGAAAATAACACAAACATAAAGCAACTGAAGGAACTAAAAGTCCAAACCAGGAAAATCTTAGAATTTTTGGAGAAAAAAGAACTGCGATTATCTTAGAATATTAGAAGCGAATACCGTGAAGAAAACAGAGATTTGAGAAAGAGTACGTTAGAAAAACAAATAAAAAAATTACTGAAACCAAAAAATATTGAAATTTTTGAATTTACAAAAGAGAAAACCTTCAGGACATTTCAATAACTATCCTTATGATTACTAGTCGGTAAAATCAATAAGGACAGAGTTGCTTTAGTTCATTAAGAGTTTCGTGTTTTTCATAATCAGATCAAGTCAGTCTTTATCATTTGTTGACTGCGGCAATTGATGGACTTGTCATCATAATTCAAAGCCACCAAGCGGCTTTCTTTCGTGGATTCGGTAATGGTACTTATGCTATCATCCATTTTAACAGTTTCAGTTGAGCGAAATCTCGTCAAGATCCCTGATGATTGAATACCCTGTAAACTCAACTGGAAACGCTTTACCTTAATATTTATTGTACCTATGAAAAGACTTTTATTATTGACCGATGAAGCATTGTCAGGTATTATTTATGTTAATATTGCCTTCCCTTTATTTCTAATGCATTTTATTACAATAGTCATATTTTTCATGATATTATATTTTTTATTTGTATCATTTATATCATTTGATGAAACATTATCACGTATCGGCAAAGTTTCATTATATATATATATATATATATATATATATATATATATATATATATAAACTTTTGTATGTACGTGTAAAAATTATATGAAATACGAATTATTACTTGAAACAATATAATTTAAAAAAAAATGACTGACTTTGACATTAAATGACCCAACAAGGGTTGATAGGCCATAAAACAAACCAACACACCAACCTCTCTCTCTCTCTCCATCTTTCTCTCTTCTATTTCTCTTTCACACACACGCACACACACACACACACACACACACACACACACACACACATATATATATATATAGAGAGAGAGAGAGTCAGAGTCTACGAGGTTTAGAGGTTAATGTAATGGGCTGTGACATGATCGTAAGCGAGTTCAAACATCAGTCATGCTATGACATTCACTTTCGAACTAAAACCCTTCCAAGGGTATGAACTCCATTATCCGCCGGCTTATGGATTAAATAGTACCACAACTATTTTTCTACAATGTTGGCTTTGATATTAAATAACCCGAAAAAGTTGATATGCCATTAAACCAAAACTAAACACACACACACACACACACACACACACACCCACACACATATATGCGTGGTGCCTTCAATAAGTTTCCAGACTTTTTTTTGTACAGGCATTTAAAATTGTCGTAGACTCTTGAAAATTCAGTATGTTATTGCTATACATCTTATAAGATGACTGACCAAATTTTATGATTTCAGATTCAAAAGGAACGGCTAAAGAAGCAATTGGAATACACCCTACTAAAACCTGATTGTCACAGCTGGTGAATTTCAAAAATGCAATCTGGACGTGAGGACACTTTAGAAGAACGATATGCAATAAAATTCTGTTTTAAACTTGGAAAAACTGCCACAGACACGTATGGAATGCTTTAGACTGCTTTTCGACCATCTTGCACGAATCAAGCATCAGTTTTTGAGTGGCATAAGAGATTCAAGGTAGGCAGGGAGTCTGTGACAGATGATTGGTGTGGGAGGAGTAAGGAAGTCAATACACCAGAGTTGATTGGCCAAAGGGTTAGGGTTAGGGTTATAATGTTGAGGTTTTAAGGGGGTTCAGCAAGAGATTACGTCGGAAGAGGCCAGCACTCTTGAAATCGGCTCAGTGGCATTTCCACCAGGACAATGCACCAGTCCATAACTCCATTCTTGTCACAGACTATTTGAGCATGATGGTCATCAAGACAGTTCCTCACCCTCTCTATAGTCCAGACCTTGCTCCCAGTGACTTTTGGTTATTCACTAAGCTCAGAGGCTGTCGTTTTGAGACAACTGAGGAGATGAAAGAGGCTGTGACGAAGGTCATTGACACGCTTACACAAGAGGACTTCTATGGGGCCTTCCAGAAGTTGTTGGAACGGTACAACAAGTGCATTGCAGCCGGAGGAGATTACTTCGAAAGGGACTAGAGTTTCCATACGAAAAAAGTCTGGAAACATTTAATGATCCTCGTATATATATATATATATATATATTTATAAGTTTCAAATTAATATATGGTAAATACTATGTCAGTCTAAATACTTTTTGAATCCATCACACATTTTGAAGAAAATTAACGTTCGATTCATCGTTTATAGCTGTCTTGACAAATACAGCTTCAGGTTTGATACTTTTTGAACACAGGTCGTATTTTGATGAAAATTAATGTTCCATTCATTGTTGCTTTTTATCTCGGTAAATACATCTTCAATGTTGATACATTTAGACGCACCTTGTACTTATATAATAAGTTTGGACATATCGTAATTATGCATTATGAAGGTTTTTAAGATCTCTGGTCGTATTTCAGGAACAATTGAATCAACAATCTAGAACAAATTTTAATGGTTTAAATGTTTCAATATAGTACCGATGAGATAAGGAGTTCGTATTACAAAAAAGATAATAAAAAACAAATAAAAAAAAACAGCAACAAAATAGAAATAAATTTATTGGCTATTTAACCTGTAGAATAAAAACCTCCCGTTAGTACGCAAGGCTAAATTTCAGTTTATCCGTGTTCTGAGATTCCTTCCAGAGATTATTTTGTCAGTCGATGCCTATCAAACTTCTCAACTTGAAATATAATTTGTAGAAACGATCAGAGGTCAGACTGTGGGATTTGCCTGGGTTAATTCAAACCAAGTGGATCTCTTGTATCGCTTTTAAATGACTGGGTCGCTTCTAAAGTTACAGTACATATAACTGGATTTATATTACTTTTTTGATACGGTTGGAGATTGAGATAATTGATATCAACGAGGCTAAGAATATCACTGATAATTTCTGTACGGCTTGGATTATAAAAGAAAAAAGAAGGAAAATAAAAACAAACAAACATCAAACCGTAACCAGGCAGTTTTTTTTAAAAAAAAGATTTATTTGAAAAAAAGATTTCGGAAAAAATAAATAAACGAAAATGAAATAATAAAAACACAAAATATGGTATATATCTCTTGATTTGATGGAAGGCGATAATTAATGATTTACTGAACTAAAGTTTTGATAGAGACGTGAATATGAATATATTCTGCCTAGCGGTATATAATAGACGAGTTTTTTAGTATATATTTACCCAACCTACGCGGGTGCGATGTGTCACAAAGTCAATTTTAAAGCGCAGTAATGTTGGTTTGAATTCAGAATTTTTTCTTAACCAACTAAAGGACCCAGTCTTTGGGATTTGGGCATTCGTAAGAAGATAACAATGAAAGAAGGTAACGGATATATATATATGTTTCTGTATGTGTGTGTGTGTGTGTGTGTGTGTGTGTGTGTGTGTGTGTGTGTGTGTGTGTGTGTGTGATAGAAATATGTGGCAAGTTGGATAAATCAAACACTTGAGTTAAGTGTCTGATTTATCCAACTTGCCACATATTTCTATCATACTGTCAGATTCACAACAAATCTATCTTTTCAACACACACACACACACACACACACACACACGCATATATATATATATATATATATATATATATATATATATATGTTCGTTCACAAAAACTCCTGTCTTATGGTTGCTTATTTGGTTCCAAAAATATGCTATTTACACCCACACCCCTATATATATATATATATATATATATATATATATATATAATGGTCACGTTGCCTGGTGTTACCATTGAGTAATGATGAATTGTGTTGTTATGGCAAAATAAAAGAACCAAACCAGAGATGGGTAGATGGAGAGACAGAAAGAAACATAGACAGAGAGAGAGAGAGAGAGAGGTGGGGAGTGGAAGATGAATAACTAGTCATATTACGATTCATTTTCTCTCTATCTCTCTCTTCCTCCTCTCTCTGTCTCTCTCTCACTTTCGTTTCTTTTTTTGATTTTCTATATTCCACACTCCACTATTTCCTGTGTCATTTCAAATTATTCCTTTTTTTCAATTTCTCTTTCCTTCTTTTTTCTTCATTTTCTTCTTCTTCTGCTTTCTTTCTATCTATCTTTTATTCTTTATGTTTTTTTTCTGTTTTTCTTTGTTTTACTTTTTTTTTCCTTTCTTTCTCTTTGAATTAAAAATTGTTTCTTGCTTGATCACTTTCTCTTTACGTAACTCTTTTTCTATGCTTTCTATTGAGATCTTCTCTTATTAATCTCTCTCTCTCTCTCTCTCTCTCTCTCTCACACACACACACACACACACACACACACACACACTCTCTCTCTCTCTCTCACACACACGCACACACACACACACTCTCTCTCTCTCACACGCACACACACTCTCTCTCTCACATACACACACACACACACACTCTCTCTCTCTCTCACGCACACACTCTCTCTCTCTCTCTTTTTCTCTCTCTCTTGCAAATATTATCAATTTATTTTTAATTTTCAGGAATTTTCCTAGGGTTTCAGCCTTTGTCTTTTTGTCTATTTTCTCTTATCTTACTTTTTCAAAAAACATTTCTTTTTCATATTAGCTCGATACTTTCTTCTTATCTGTGTATTTTTTCATAATTTTTTAAAAACTTTCTTTCAAAATTTTTTTCTTTCTTCGTAGGCATTAATAAATTTACGTTACATCTATCTATCTATCTATCTATCTATCTATCTATCTATCTATCTTCCAACGGCTTTGATTATATATATATATATATGTATATATATATATATATATTGTTACAACTGGCGTGATATTGTTTCATGCTTGCTCTCTCTCTTTACCGTTCTCTATTCGGTTCATTCAACTTTCTCTCTTTCATATTCGCGTACACAGAAATACATTTGATATATATATATATATATATATATATATATATATATATATATATATATATACAAGGCCAATGTGTCTTTGGAAGGTTGTGAGCGTGATGTCCAGCGGGTTTCATGATAGGTGGTGGGCTTTGTTGCGTGAATAGCTTCGGAACAAGGGTCGCAATCCGCCAAGAAAATATCTCTTCTTTATCCAACGCTGTTTGAAGTCACGATCACTTCAATTGCATTGCTTCAACTGTACTTCGTACTCCCGGATTAAAGCGATATTAAACAACGTTACAAGAGCCATCACAGGTGGCAGCACAAGCAATAGCAACTCCATCACCGATGCCAGTTATAATAACAGCCATAATAAATGCGAAGTCTAGCAGCATAACCATTCTTACAACAATTACTTTTCAGACTTCGCTTAAATTACGCATATAGTAACCGTATTTTGTTAGTAATACTTCCTGACCACTAACAGTTATTAGCGCAAATCGTTCCCACTGTATTTTTGCAGTAAAAATGTAAATCACTTATATAATATACAAATTCTATTCATTGAAAATACATTGATATCTGACTATTAACAATTCCTTGTTTTTCATTTACATTGTATTTCTATAGTAAAACTATTTCCAATGCATTTTAAGCCCAGTCTGCTGGAACTGTTGAATACACCGACTGCATGAGTGCCGAGAATTTTTCTCCCTCCCTCCCTCTCTCTCTCTCTCTCTTTCTTTTACACTCCCATACACGTAGATACTCCCAACAGACACACATGTATATAAGTTGCATAATGTTTGAAAATAAATTCTGTGGTCTGAGAAATAATAAGTTTTAAAAATCAGATTATCACGTTTCGCTGATGGTTTTGCGCCGTCAAAATAAATGTAAAGGAATTTATAACAAAAACCAAATTCTTGCTAGGAAGAGAAGTTGGATGATTTTTACAAATAAAATATCGATTAGATTTATTGATTTTTGTTTTGTCTTTTACTATGCTAGATTTCATTAACTAAATCAATACGTACAGAATAAAACAATTATAAAAACCTTATCCCATAACACTTCATTGCACTGTAAGAATTAATTTTTTGTCATGAACTCAATTTCATTCTGAAAAAAAACCAGACCGCTAAGGGAACACATGAATCTGATTTTCCTGGCCCAGTCGTCTTGGGCATCGCTGCAACTATGAAACAATCTGATGGTGAGCCTAGGAGAATTGGGGAATGAAAATTAACCCTTCATTACCATCGCTCCCAGGTTCACTCTGACTCGGAGTGGTAGCACCTAATAGGGTCCTATCTATAGGTCAAATATAACCATTTGACAATTTAAAATGTGCCCAAACAAATGGCTCATGTTAAACTGAATTGTTTGAAATAGAACTGTTCGATAGTTTAAGTTATCATATTTATCCAACCCCTCCGCTTAGGCAGGATATGACACAAGGTCAATTTTTAAGCGAAGTTTAACAGGTTTGAATTCAGAGTTTTCCTTCTCCTAGACTAGTTGCCTCACCAAGGCTGTAGAAGCTAGTCTGCCCTACTATTTACCCATAGCTGAAAGGAGTATAATTGGATTCATACCTTTCCCAAGAGTATTAGTGCTATGTGAAATGCATTCAGTCTCGTCCAGGATTTGAATTCGTGTCGCCGTGTCCATTTCCTACGACGATAACCATTACACCACGGGCACGATCATTTAAGTGTATGTCAACAAATGATTGTTATTTAATTAAATTATTAGTGATGCAAAGCAATACCTTAAACCATTTAACTTTGTTAAATCATGTTTACAAATCATATATATATATTGCCAAGTCGACTGGGGCTGTAGAATACACCGGCTGCAGAGAGCTAAGACCCAACCCCAACTAACGAGTGTCCTGGTAATGACATTAAGCAATCTGATAGTGAAGTTCTAGTAATGCTGGAGCGTTGGGGAATGCAGTGTACTCCTTCATAGCTATCACTCCCAGGTCCACTCTGACTTTTATAGGGTCCTATCTATGGGTCAAATAGAACTAAACCGTGGTTTCGAGAGTTTATTGTTTTTTCATTAAAACTGCGAATTCGAGCTAAACTAAATTGTTTAAAATAGAACTATTTTGACATTTAGACAGCGTACGTATGATAAACTGATTTGCTCGAAATAGAACTGTTTTGACATATAAACTGCGTACTTATGCTAAATTGAATTATCTGAAATAAAATTGTTTTTACATTTAACTGTGTATGGCCCAGTTACCAGGGGTCGTAGAATACACTGACTGCACCTCTGCAGAGAGGTAACACCCTCTGCCGATGTGTGTCCTGGACATGATACTAAACAATCTGATGATGATGTCTCAGTAATACTGGAGCTTTGGGGAATATCGAGTACCCTTTCATTGCCATCGTTTCTCGGTCCACTCTGACCTGGAGCGGTGGCACCTGATAGGGTCCTATTTATGGGTCAAATAGAACTGAACTGTGTACTTATGCTAAACTGAATTACTTTAAATAGAATGTTTTTGACATTTAACTGTTTGTTTACGCTAAACTGAATTGTTTGAATTAGAACAGTTGGACTAAACTGAATAGCTTGAAATAGAAAGGTTTTTGATAATTTTATCTGTGTACTCATGCTAAACTGAATTGTTTGAAATAGAACTGACCATTTGTATAAAATGGATTTGGCATTACATAACCTAGAAGGGTTGATATGCCATAAAACCTAAACAACCAACCAACATATATATCTAATATATGTATAAACAAGATTTGGTATTAAATAACCAACAATGGTTGATTTGCCATAAAACCAAACCAAACCAAACCAAACCCAAGTATTTTCATATTATACACGTAATCAGCACATTATGTTCGTTGACCATTCATTGGCCATTAAGAATTCCTTGCTTTTTATTTAAAATGCATTCCTATAGTGTCCTCGAAGTAAGCAATTGTGTATGCTTGTAGTGTTCTTACGTTCACATTCAGACTAATACACTCGAAAAAGGTATGAACTCCTTTACCCACTTCCCAGATTTGGATTGAGTAGTATCATTGCTTTTCTCCTACTTCGAATGGCTTTCGCATGAAATAACCTACAGATGTTGATATACCATTAAACACAGAAAACAAGTAACCAATTTTCTATTGTAAAACTATTACCGATGCATTTTTATAGAAAATATTTTTATTTAGCATAGATTAGCAAATTGCTGTTTAATGGATTTACATACATTTGTGGCTAGTAAAAATCCCACGTTTTTCGTTAATGGTGCATTCCCATTCCTTTGTTTTTATTTTATAATGCATTTTTATAATGATACTATTCTCAATGTATTTTTATAGTAAATTATACACATAATGACTATATCATATTTGTAATGATCACTTTATTTAATTATCAGTCAATTCTTTTCTTCTTCATTTACAATGCATTTCTATATTAGATATTATACTTCTAATTTCCTTAATTTTAAATCTGCACCCCATAATACACCGACTGCTTCTCTGCAGAGGGGTAAGACCCCCCCACACACACACACACCAACGAGCGTCCTGGATATGATACTAAACAATCTGATGGTGAGGTTCCAGCAATGCTGGAGCTTTGGGGAATGCCGAGTACCCCTTCTTTACCATCGCTCCCAGGTCCACTCTGGCCCGGAGTGGTAGCACCTGATAAGGGTCCTATCTATGGGTTAAATAGAACTAACAGTATACTTATGCTAAACTGAATTGTTTGAGTAAACTGAATAGCTTGAAATAGAAATGGTTTTGACAATTAAACTGTACTTACATTTAAACTGCGAGCTTATGCTTAACTGAATTATTTGAAATAGAACTGTTTTTCGAAATTAAAACTGTATTTACACTTAACTGAATTGTTACATATAACTGCTCGAATAGTTTGAAATAGAAATGTTTCTGACAAACTGTATACTTATGATAAACGGAATTGTTTTAAATAGAACAGATTATTTACATAAAAATGGATTTGGCGTTAAATAACCTACAAAGGTTGATATGCCATAAAAACCAACAAACCAAACCATATATATATATATATATATATATATATATATATATATATATATAAAGTAGACGTTAAGAGTAGACTTAAAGATCACAGTGTCTAATGATCTCTATATTCAAGCTGTCGAGACACTACAGTTTTTACTTTTGGAACCGTAAAAAAAGGTTTTCTTCCCGATATAGCGTCACATGTCACCAGAAGGACAACACATGCTTTCTGCCATTTGATTAATCCATGTTTTAAAAAAAAATCTGACGCAAGGCAACATCATAACACTGGGACGATAATTGAAAAAGAGATACAAATTTTGAGCAAGAAATATTGAAAACCACTCTCTGATTATCACCGAATCGGCAGTATGTACTCTGACTATTTGCGTACACCCATTGCCAACCTTGACAAGACCCAGAATCGAATTAGAAAGACTCGCTTTCAAACTTTCCGTGTTCAGGCTCAACAACTATTTCTTGTGGAAAAAAAAAAGAAGAAAAAAGAAAACAAACAAACAAACCTAAAAAATAAACAAACGCAATGTCATTCACCTCTCATATCCTCTGCAAGTTATCTCTCCGGTAACGTCGGCTGTGTTATCTGCACAAACAAAATAAGATTTACTCTTACATATAGATGTCAAGTACCGGGTAAATCCCCATATACCCACTATAAAAATCTATGCAGAGACAAAACAAGCTTGTACATACTGAACTACGTACACACTGTAATATCAAGACATCCATTTTAACATGCGATCTTAACTATACTGATGCAAATACCAAAACACTCAAACGCAGACGCTGGTCCATTATTTCGCAATGCAGAGTCGTCTGAATTATTTTGATATTGACATCAATAACTTCTGTTGCTATACGCAACCATAACAGCGCATGTACCTTCTGCATTTCCGGGTGAGCGTCCATAGAGGCGTTACTCCTTTGGTATGGGAACACATTCAGTTAGAGAATAAAAGAAAACTGCAGATAAAACCAGGCTTCGCAAACGATAAGCAACTCCTCGTTTTGCCTTTGAACAAATCAACTTGAAAAGCGAAGCGTTTCGGGTCAGCCTGGGTCACTCTAGTACGAACGAGGGACCAGAGGAAAGAAAGATTAGAGGGAAGGGGGTTATGACCAAGAGAGCAAGGATTTTGGTTCGAATCTTTCGGTCGTTCAGTATACAGTGATCGGAGATTTTACAAGGATGTATTGTTGCATGAAAGCATGCATGATTTGGTTTGGTTTCTTTCTTTAATGGTACAGTGTGTGTTATTCAATGTCAAAACCTTCACGGGATAGCACGTATGTATTTACGCAACTGCTCCTCCACGATCTGGATGCAACACCATGTTAACTTTAAGGTAGAATGCAGTTGGTTTAAATTCATTTTTTTTCTTTTCCTATCACGGTTATTATGCCTAAGTTAAAGAACCCATCCTGTTCTACTTCTTACCCATAACTGGAAGTAGGATAGTTTCTAAATGGTTTAAGAACTATATGTAATACAAACAGCCTCATCCAGAAATTGAATTTGGGTCACCGATTCAATTTCTTTCGACGATAATCGGTGACTTTCATTGTGGCTCTTCCTCACACACACACACACACACACACATATATATATATATATATATATATACATATCGGAGGTGTTCTTGGTGTATTGTATATTGTTGTAGAAAACTCGAGTTCAAATCCTGGACAAAGCTGTTTGCATTTTACATAGCACTAATTCTTTTGGAAAAGGTACGAATCAAACTACTCTCCCTCAGGCTCTGGGTAAAGTAGGTCAGACTGAGCTCTCCAGCCTTGGTATGGCAAGTATTCAAGGAGAAGGAAAACATCGCTTAAAGATTAACCTTGACCCACCCCCTGCTTGTGTGGAGTGATTGAAGAATGCTCACACAGATACACGCACACATACAGGTACACACGCACACACTCACACTCACACACACACACACACATATATATATATATATATATATGTGTGTGTGTGTGGGGGGTGTCTGTGTGCAAAAGTGTGTGGTTGTATGTCATCTGTTTGGAGTGCATACTGATACCTTTCGTTATTTGGTATAACGGAGAACCCATACGCAGTGTACAACTTTATTCGGTATAAAAACAAACCTTTTCAGACTGGGTGATATTCTTTCATTCATAGAAAATCCAGTTCCGACGCCTGCATGTTCTCTATGTTACCTTATGTAAAACAAAGATCGATATATAGTAAATTGCCACGTATTTCTACCATCGCTGTAAGTTACCTTCACGCTAATACTTCACTTGTTGATCAATTTATGAAAAGAAACAAGTTATAAAAAAAAAATGGTAGTAAGGATATGTATTAAAAAAATTCAAGAAACAATGACTATAAATTCATTAAAAATCTCGTTAATCTCGACCCTGGTAGCTGACCCATCTAACAAATAACTCATTATTTCGCTTGAAGTGGTATAAATGCGGGCATATCAATATCAACTGAGGCGCCTCCACAGAGAAACAAAATAATGACTGAATATTTAAAAGTAAATGTATCCTTAAATAAATTGCATGCAATTCAGAATCAAATAAAGATTAGAACTTTCTGAATGTCTATAGTTTTTGTAAAAATATCTACTAATTCCTGTTTTGTTCTTTTAAGTTTGTAAGTTCGATATAGACTGCATTTTGATTTTGTTTTCAAGCAAGTATCTGGATTCAATTTCACGCTTGTTGTACACCTCGTATCTATTCTATTATCATATTTGCTTAAATTCAACAGTTTATAACGACAAAGAACATAGGATTATCCAAAAATTTTGTTGACATTTTTACACATATTGGACATCTATACGTTAAATGGCCCACAATCTAAAAGATATTATTGGTAAAATATATAAAACAGAAACAAAAAACTATTTTTGACGAAAATCTTTTTCAATTGGGTTACTGTTATTCATATATTCTGGGTACTTGAAAATATTAACAACCTTGTCGGAGAACCTTTATAATATAATTTTAGACAATCACCAAATACTCACCATCCCTGTCGGGTGGTGTAATGGTTAGAAAGGTAGACTAGCAAACCTGCACGAGTGAGTTCGATTCTCATTGGGTACCCCATTCATGCGGCCTTGTGCTACATCGAAGCAAAATGCTTTAGTAAATTACCATCCCTATCAATACATTCTTAGAATCTCCCACATGTTATTAAAAAAATCAACCTAGAGTTAAAATCCAATTCCGTGAGGTGGTGGATGAAAATCATTTTCGCATTTACAAACAAAGGGATGCTGACGACTACAATACTATTTACCAACCCCTCCGCTCAGGCAGGATATGACAGAAGGTCAATTTTTAAGCGGAGTTTAACAGATTTGAATTCAGAGTTTTCCTTCTTCTAGACTAGTTGCCTAATCAAGGCTGAAAAACCTAGTCTGCCCTACTATTTACCCATAGCTGGAGGGAGAATAATTGGATTCATACCTTTCCCAAGGGTATTAGTGCAATGTGAAATGCAATCAGTCTCGTCCAGGATTTGAACTCGTGTCACCGAGTCCATTTCCTACGACGATAACCATTACACCACGGGCACCTCCAAAACGACTACAATAGACGGATTGCAGTTGGTGATTTCTCCAACCTTTGATCATTAGTTGTTGGTGATCTTTGCTGCTGAACGTAAACTTACGACAAGAGGTTTGGTTTTAAAAGCTAAGAAAAAAACTAACCCCGACCAAGTGTTTTAAACTCAAAACAGTTATCCTTTATCAAAGTCTACATCTATCTAAACTAACCAAATTAGCTTTACATGAGCGCTTATGCATATATTTATAGGCTGGGCAACAATCACCAACATTTATTTGCCCTGACGGCTGGGGCTATAGAATACACCGACTGCAGAGGAATAAAACCCTCCCTAACAAGTGTCGTGGATATGACACTAAACAATCTGATGGTGAGGTTCCAGTGATGCTGGAACTTTAGGGCATGCAGAGTACCCCTTCACTGCCATCACTCCCAGGTCCATTCTGGTCCGGAGTGATACCACCTGATAGTGTACTATCTATAGGTTAAACAGAAATAAACTGTGTACTGGTGCTAAACTGAATTGTTTGAAATAGAACTGTTGGACTAAACTGAAAAGTTTTAAATAGAAATATTTTTGATAATTAAACTTTGTACTTACATTTAAACTGATACTTATGCTAAACTGAATTGTTTGAAATGGAATTGTTTTTGTCATTGAAACTGTATTTACACTAAACTGAATTGTTTAATATAGAACTGTTTTGATATTCAACTGAGTTAGCAAAATCTATACTTAATTGTTTGCAGTAGAACTATTTGACTAAACTGAATAGCTTGAAATAGAAATGTTTTTGACAATGAAATTTTGTATTCATGCTAAAATGAATTGTTTGTAATAGAACTGATAATTCGTATAAAAATGGATTTGGCATTAAATAACCTACAAGGGTCGATATGCCATAAAACCAAACCAACCAATCAACCAACCAACCAATCAACAAATCAACCAACATTTGTGACCCATGTGACACGCGTGTCACAAGATTACAAGTCATTTCTTTGCTTGGAAAAGGGGTATTGTGTTGTTTGGTTTGGTTAGCTTTCTTTATTTTAATGGCATATCAACCTTTGTAGGTTACTTAATACCATAGCCATCCTTCTAGAAGAACATTACTGGTATTATTTAACCCGTAGATAGGACACAAAGGTAAATTCATACCTTTCTTGAGGGTATTTGTCCGAATAGGAACGTAATAGCGCGACTGATTTAGCATTAAATAACCTACAAAGTTTGATATACCATTAAGCCACGAAAACAAACCAAACCAAATCATTTTTTTATTGCTTTGATTTGGTTTCTTTCAACGGCATATCAACCATTGTGGGTCATTTAATGCCCAATCCTTTTAATACATATATATTAGATAAATGATTTCTAAAAGAATTTTGCAAATAATATTTTAAAACAAGCCTGAGCTTATTTTGTTTTTTGCACAAAGTTAAATTCTTTCACTTAATTTCAAACAATTCAGTTTAGCATAAATACAGTTTTTTTGTTTACTCATTGTAAGTCATTGGTTTAAATTCAGTTTTCGTTTATACACAGTTAAATGCAAAAACAATGCAGATAGATACTTATATATATATATATATATATATATATATATATATATATGTCAAAGTTAAATAGTTCCAAGTATTGCTTTGTGTCACTAACAATTCAATTAAACATCGGTCACTTGTTTACATACAGTTAATGTAAAAACAATTCTATTTCAAACAATCTAGCTTTGCTTAAGTGCACAATTGAAAAGTCAAACAGTTTCATTTCTCTCATAGATAGGACCCTATCAGGTGCTACCACTCTGGACCAGAGTGGACCTGGGAGCGATGGCAATAAAGGGGTACTCTGAATTCCCAGCTTTGGGGAATGCGGAGTATCCCTTTATCAGCAATTCTGAAGCCTCACCATCAGATTTTTCAGTGTCATACACAGGATACTCGTTGGGAGAAGTCTTACCTCTTTTCAGAGATGTAGTTGGTGTATTCTACGCCCACTGCCAACTAGACCATCCTTTGCTGCAATGTAGAGGATTATCATCACTGGCATCAGGCTCGAGCCATATTTTACCATAGGCTGTACTAAGAAAAGAATACAACTTTTATCCGAGGCTGAAGCTTGGGAAAGTGTAAATAAATGTCTTTTTTCCTTCCTTTATTGTGGTATTCAAACTGAAGGATAAATGACCGACTTTTACATCACTTAGGCCTTGATAAGCGTTGTGCTGGGCATGTCACTGAACAACATGTTGTGGTGATGCTCCAGTTATAGAAATCTGTGTTCTATTGCCATTACTCCCCGGAGCACTTTGATTCTTCGTGTTAGTAGTTGTAAGGATCTTATCTATGAATCATATTATTATCATATAACGGCGCAAACAAAAGTGTAAAGACAAACCAAATATTTACTGAAACATTGAAAATAGTTAAATTTGCTTGCTTTGTTTAATGGCATGTCAATAGTCATGGTTTATTCTATGCCAAAGCCAATCTTGTAGAGGAAGAGCAATGCTATTATTAAACATATAATTAGAAGGGTTAGGAACCTCCTTCCTTTCCCAAATGTATTAGTTCGAAAGTGAATGTAATAGTGTGACTGGTTTTCGAACTCATTTTCAACGAGGTCGCAATCCAACACTTTAGCCATTACCATCCACTGAAAATTGATATGATACAGTCAAGCCTTTTTACATGAAACAAATTTCAACATTAAATTACATATAATATGTTGATATTTCATTAAACGAATAACCCAAACCAAACCTAGCATTGTTCTTAAAGAAAGTAATTGTTATGCTTGCCACATGCTACTGGTCATGTTTACCTCATCAATACATACATATAAAACGTACGGTTATCGTCGTAGGAAATGGAATCGATGACCCCCAAATTATAAACCAGGACGGGGCTGTTTGAATTTAACGTCCAGTTAATGCCCTAGGGAAGTAAATGAATCCGTTTGTCTCCCAGCAGCCATGGGTAAATATGAAGGTAGACTGGGTTATCTAGCCTGGGTTAGGCAACCTGTTAAGAAGAAGGGAAACCTAAAGTTCAAACCATATGCTAATGGCAGAAGGGCTTGGTTAATACATAGATTAATGCACATAGAGGTGTTCAAGGTGCAATGGATTTCATCCCAGGAAATGGATACGATGATACAAGTTCAAATATTGGACGAGACTGTTTGCATTTCACATAATACTAATTAAGGGAAAGGTATAAATACAATTATTTTCTCTCCAGCTATGGGTTAATAATAGAGCAGACTGGGATCCTTAGCCTTGGAATAGCAACCGGTCTAGGAGAAGGAAAACTCAGAATTCAAATCTGTTAAACTCCGCGTAAAAACTGACCTTGTGTCACACCTAGGTCGTGCAGAAGTGTTGGGAAACATATATTAATACATTGATACATTCTGATTAATATGCACTGATTGAATTCTCCTTAGAAAAGGAGGTTCTCGGTATGTATGACCCTCTACAGTATTTTATGGTGAAGCCCATGATTTTAATGAGTGTGAGTGTCATATCTACGGTTAAAATACATCTGTTTGTAAATTACATGCATTAGTAATTTCTCAGGTTATTATCATTATTATTAATCACTTGAAACTATGTAATTTTTAATAAAAAGAAGAGCAGATTGGGATCCATCGTCTTAGTTAGGCAAAAAGGCTTGAAGAAGAAAAATCAGATTTTATACCAATTTTACTTCGTTTAAAAATTGACCTTATGTCACATTAATCCCGTGGCTCAAGCGTTGGATACATACTTACATATATATATGTGTGTGTGCGTGTGTGAGTGTGTGCTTTGTTAGATTTGCAGATTCTCAACAAAAAAACTCATAAATAGTACACACACACACACACATATATATATATGCACATCATAATTTTTTTTTTAGATATTAGCACCTCTAATATTGTATGTGGAAAACAGTTGACAGCAGGCCAGTTTCTATCTATGGGGAATAAGTGTAAATCGAATATACATACATACATACATACATACACTCACGCACACACGCATACAAATACTCATATGTGTATATGTGCGTGTGCGTGTGCGTGTGTTCTATTCGCACGAAAAGAAAGATGTTCAGAGACACACGCTTGCAGGCAATCAGAAATAGATAAAGATATGAGATAGAAAAATCTAATTAGTGAAATTCTTATTACCTGCAGGACATTACTTGTAATAGGTTTCATTTTCATTATTTTCAAACTTTCCGAACACTTACACATACACTCACACATATACAAACAAACACACACACACACACACACACACACACACATATATATATATATATATATATATATATATATATATATATAAACATAAGTATATGTATTTGTGCATATATGCGTGTATGTTTATGAGAGAACAAAAATTTATATCTATATTTCATGTCTTCATATATATATATATATATATATATATGTATGTATGTGTGCGTTTGTGTTTGTGTGTGTGCGTGTGTATGATGTTATATATATGAGTGTACGTGAGTGCATTTGTGTGTATGTGTGTGTGTGTGTGTGTGTGTGTGTGTGTGTGTGAAATCATGTACACATGCATATATGCATATACATATGAATGTGTATGTGTGTGTTTTTGTTTGCATGATGTCACAGTATTCACATTCATCTTGTTCCTAAGTAAATAAAGCCCTTATATTAACAAAAACAACATCAAACCGTTTCCCTTTGGTGGGAACATTCAACAATACCGTTCCCCCATTACCATAAATTGTAAAGAATCGCTGGGAGATCTTTAAAATGGAAATAAAACAAAAAAATTTACAGATATGTTTCTTGAAACGGGCATGATTGCATATCATAGACCAAAAAAACGTGGAAATATGATAAGAAGCAACATAATCTTAAATAACAAACTCATCCTAAACAATCCACGATGTAAATAATAAATTCTTGCCGACCATATAACGGTTGAAATAGGAGTCTGCTGTAAACACTAAGTGAGAATTCTGATAAGCATTTCTTATTACTATATATATATATATATATATATATGTTGTAGTTGGCTATATTTATAAATAAAGAGTGCTTACCGTCATTGGTAGAACACATACGAGTTAAAAAAGCGTAGACAGATGTGCAACGTCAATTGGTGACTCAGTTGATGATCTGACTTCATATAATGATCACAAAGACGCAAAACTGATATATATATATATATATAAGTAAAGTTGGCGACTGTAGTCGAGGGCGACCAGAAGGCTCCCTTTTCAATAGCTACTACAACAAGGTGTAAGGGAGAGCGCTACTCCTTTCCCTGGATTGCTCCACTTTACTCTTGATACGTACCTTATATCACTGAGTGTAAAGCAAGGAGGTATCAAGTACCATTTTTAAAGTCTTTGGTAGGATTCGAACTGGGATTGAACCGCGGTCTCCCGGATCATTGGCGAACACTGGGAAAGGTATGAGACCCCTTATCCTCCCAGCTATGGGTTAAATAGTACTACTACGGTTCTTCTACGAGAATGGCTTTGGCATTAAATAACCTGCAATGGTTGATATGCCATTAAACAAAAACCAAACCAAATGCAGTATAATTTGGAGAGTGCTCAATATCTTTGATAGAGCTATTATATAATAAATAAATAAATATTAAACTAGTTAAAATCATCACTCCCTACACAGATACACACGGATACACAAAAAATCATTCGGTTAAACCCTCGTTAACTACCTACTTCGCTACACTTCGCCACAGCTATATCCAGGTGACAATCTAAATTCTGTCGCGAGATATGTATCATCATACATTCACACACACACTAATAATTTCCAATACGACCACATACAGTTATACGCAAATTTAATCAACACAAACACACACACACACACACACACATACACAAAGAGTCATAAAAATCTCACCGTAAACATTCGTCGACTGTATTTTTCAATTTTGGGGATTTCTCAAATATCTTTATTTCTCTGCCTGATGATTGTCGTTATCAGACGACATGAAACCATTTGTCGCCGATAAGCATGCGTGCTGTTAAATACATATAAAAACTTATATATATATATTCATTATATTTATTCATATATTATATATATGTGTGGGTGTATATATATATATATATATATAAGCATGTTAACGAGCCCATTGGCATAATGGTTAAAGTGTTCGCCAACGAGTGACTGGGGTTCAATCCCAAGTCAAGTCATGCCAAACACTTAAAAAATGGTACTTGAAGCCCTACACTCGGCATTATGGTGCATAGATCAAGGGTAAAGTGGAGCAATTCTGGGAATGAAGGAGCGCTCTCCCCTACACCTTGGTGTAGTAGCTATTGATAAGGGAGCCTTCGAGTCACACTCGATTACGGTTGGCCAACTTACTTATATAAACGTATATGTATATAATCAAGTCATGCTTATAGCACAGAGTTTCCTTTGCTCAGTCGGCTGGAGCTGTAAAATACACAGACTACACCTCTGCAGGGGAATAAGACCCCCCACCACCACCACAACAAGTGTTCTGGAGATGACATTAAGTGATCTAACGGTGAGGTTTCAGTGATGCTGGAGTTTTGGGGAATGCGGAGTATCCTTTCACTGCCATCGTTCCCAGGTCCCCTCTGACCCGGAGTGGTAGCACCTGATAGGGCCCTATTCATGCGTCAAATAAAACTAAAGTGCGTACTTATGCTAAACTGAATTGCTTGAAATAGAATTTTTTTTATACATTGAAACTGTACTACACTAAACTGAATAGTTCGAAATTGAACTGTTTTGACATTTAACTGTGAATAAATAGAACCTATTCTTATACTAAACTAAATTATTTGGATTTGAAATGTTTGACTAAACGGAATAACTTGAAATAATTTTTTTTGACAATTAAACCGTGTACTTATGCCAAACTGAATCATTTAAAACAGAACTGTTTATTTGCATAAAAATGGATTTAGCATTGAATAACCGACAAAGGTTGATATGCCATAACAAACAAACAAACAAACAGATTTCCCTGTCTACTGATAGTTACTTTGCATGCATTTTTGCTAATTCATGCACACACACACATATATATATATATATATATATGTATATGCGTGTTTGCATGCAGTTGTATGAGAGTGTCTTTGTAAACAAATCGTGTGTTCGTAACATTTTTAAACGATTCAGAGCTTGCTTTCCCACAGATAGTTTCAAGACTTGCTATGCAATATTATTGATTTAAATCAATATTATTAATTTGTTTACACACAATTAAATGGTTTCAAGTTAAGAAAATAATTTTATATTTCTATTCGACCCCGTGATTGAACCCTAACAGGTACTACCAGACCTACTCAGTGTGGAGGCGGGAGTAAAGGTAAGGAAGGTGTATTTAACATTCTCAAAATTTTCAGAACAAGAGCTTCAGCCTCAGACACAGTTTAGTATCATATCCAGGACACACGTTGTGGGTAGGGTCTTAGCCCTCTGTAGAGATGCAGTCCGCGTATTCTATAGACATACTTCACGGGAAGAAGCTGTTTGAGTGGATGTCATGAACGAATAGAAGATATTCGCATGACTTGGTGAACCGTGTATTGACTGGAAACGTCCGGATAAGTTGTGCTATGGTATAGAGGTCGATCAAATATCTTCCATGAATCTGCCATGAGATTATACACAGAAATCATGGTCTTTTACAGTAGCAGATAATATATAGATGTCAATCTACATTTAAGTACGTATTATATATATATATATATATATATGAAAGTTTTATACTGTATAACATTTTTACTGCACCTCTTATTTTTCTGTATTCACAATCTTTTAGGTGTTAAGAGTAATAAATAATTTTTGTGACCGGGTGAAGTAATAGTGCAATACAGTCATATAGATACATTAACATTTGCACGTGGACACATACACAAAAAACTGAAACAGTACACACACACAGACTCACAAACAAGTACACACACACTCGTACACTCATAAACGCACATACCAATGCACCCAAACAATCCCGCATACATACACATACCTGCGTTCGCTGCCATATATATATATATATATATATGAAGTCTGACAAAATCTTGACAGATGATAGCTGCCTTTGCTACGAAAATTACTTTAATAACTGATTAATTCGACTCGTGACAAGTATGCAAGATGCGTAAGATGATAAGGTAGTAGGACAGCTGTACGTCGTCAGATTATCGTGACATACGCTTGGAGGACACTTACGTCACTCTCTAAGTCTACAGAGCTACAACTAAGTCACAAGCACTGCAAGATAGTTGGTGAGTATGCAAATTGCCAATTTTATTTCAACATGCTTTCGCTTAATTTCCAATCAAAGGATTACTTCAAGTCAGCAGAAGAGTTGCCTTCTGCACGACTTTGTCATTATATTGGAATATCTATATATAGTACAGTCTGTGACTCTGGGTTTCATGCAATCAGCAATCGTCGGACAGAGTGAAGATTTAAAAAAAGATGGTTAATTTTTGTTCAAAAAAGTGGGTTTATTTATGTGTGTGTCTAAGTTTGAGAGTTATTTAATATTAGTATGTTTGTGTATGTGCAGGGTCAAAGAGTGTACGATATATATATATATATATATATATATATATGTGTGTGTGTGTGTGTGTGTGTGTAAATGCTCTATTATTGATATTGAACACTATTTAACAATACTGCAACATTTGTTCCTCTATTAACTCTCCAAGTGAGCTAGTATGCACCATAAACCTCTTTTATATATATATATATATATATATATATATTTCTGACTGGAATTAGTTTAGAATATACATATATATATATATATATATATATATATATATATATATATATATATCGGGTGTCTCAATATACATGGGAGCCATATGACAGCTAATAACTCTTCTAATAATAATGTGCTTTTTTGTTTCATATTTGAAAATAGTATACTATAATAACTATTAATCATCGACTACAATGCTTTGGACAAGTGAGGACAAATATTTTGCGTCACAACTTCTTTGGAGACAAAATCATTCAAAACTATGCAAGCAAAATGTTGCAGGAAGTTTAACTTAACAATTATCATCGGAAAAGTCAAATTTATCGTTGGGTACACATATTTCAAACCATAGAATCAGTAAACAACCTTAACTAGAAGGCAGAAAATCCCAGATCTGGTAAGAAGTTGACTGTAAGATGTCGAGACAATGTGGATGCTGAGAGAGATTCTGTCGGAAAGAGTCCAAAAATCCTTCTGAAGATGTTCTCAAGAACTTAGTCTTTCACGTGCACTGTTGGATAAAGTCAATCAGTTTCTGCCTTTGTCATCTGGTTTGACCTATTTGAATTGAAACGATTGCTTTTTAAAACTCAGATGAGAGATGACTTGATGCAATATGAATTATCATATTAATGGGTTGCATCTGTTTAGAGACACCATATATATATATATATATATATATATATATATATATATTACTGTTTAATCATATTTATTTCTCTCGTTGATCTCGATGTATGGGAGTCCAACAGTTTAGTTAGAGATATGAACTGTTATACGGGGTGGTCCTCATGGCGTAATGGTTAGAACGCAGGACTGCGTAATTGTAATAAGTTAGTTCGAACTCCCGTTGTGCTATTACGTTCAATTATAGAGAAAAAAATGGGGAAAGGTATGAACCCCCTTATCCTCCCAGCTAAGTGTTAAAAAGTATCACCACTACTGTCTTTTAGAAGGGTAGATTTGGCATTAAATAACCCACGACGGTTGAAATGCCATTAATCAACAAATGAACTGTTGGACAACTTACACAGGGGATTTGCTTATGGAAGTGAAAGTTTGCGCAGAACTAGCTATACTTCTTGGATGAGTTGATTACAGAAGAATGGTACACAAATGTACCATAGACTCTCTAGAACAACATTCCTATGATATTGAATTCAGAATTCTTCCTTTACTTAGACTGGCTATCCTACCATCGCTTGAGAGCCTAATCTACTCTACTATTTTACCCGGCGATGAACGATAGGGAGAAGTGGCAAGAGAGGGTTAAGGATATCCGTGCTAGCGGCACGACATGATGATGATGATATATAGGTACAAAGCGTTGAGGGTGCCCGTGGTGTAATGGTTATCGTCGTAGGAAATGGACACGGCGGCACGAGTTCAAATCCTGGACGAGACTGATTGCATTTCACATAGTACTAATACCCTTAGGAAAGGTATGAATCCAGTTATTCTCCCTCCAGCTATGGGTAAATAGTAGGGCAGACTGGGTTCTTCAGCCTCTGTGAGGCCACTAGTCTGAGAGAAGGAAAACTCTGAATTCAAACCTGTTAAACTCCGCTTAAAAATTGACCTTTTGTCATATCCTGCCCGAGCGGAGGGGTTGGTAAATATCTCTAGGTACAAAGCGTTGTACTTTGCAACTCATAAAATTTCATCGACAAGGGGCCCTTCGTAGATAAATAGCAAAACAATAGATTCACATATATTGTTATCGATTGTTATTGATGCGAGTGATAGAGTTATCGAGGCAAACGGCTTTGCTTTGACTGTTGGCTTTTATCTGCTGTGCCTAAACCGCATTGGAAAACAGTCAATAGGCAAAATTAATGTTATTGCTTGTATTATCATATGTGTACTGCCAGCCCGATTCGCATGGTCTCGTCAAGTCTCGCATCATTTCATGTCTCGTCATATCTCGCTAGCTGATCGTTATCAAGTCGATAACTTGCGGTAAAAGGATCTCAATCAATGTGGCCATGATGGTAAAATGTCGGAATAAGAGGCTGCGTTCATTTTTAGTGCCATCTTTGTGAAAAATTCACTTTTGATCGTTCTTTTCTCTACACGTTATCGAAAAATTCCTTCTATTATTGAGCTTTCTTGCATATCCTTTTTGTTTCTATTTTTCTTTTTCTTTCTTTTAACTTTTTTCATCGTCCTATCCCCTTTTCCTTTCTCCTACATGCATTTATCTCAGAAAAGGAAGTTCCAGTGGGGATGAGCGTAGCGAGCTTGACTTTGACTTTGTTGTTTGTTTGTTTGGATTTTATGGCATATCAACCTTAGTAGGTTATTTAATGCTAAATCCACTTTTATACAAATGAACAGTTCTATTTCAAACAATGTGGTTTAGTAAAAGTACACAATTTAATTGTCAATTACATTTTTATTTCAAGCTATTCAGTTTAGTCAAACAGTTCTAATTCACACAATTCAGTTTAGTATAAGTGTAGTTTTTGTTTACACACAGTTAAATGTCAAAATAGTTCTATTTAGAACAATTCAGTTTAGCGTAAGTACAGTTTCAATGTCAAAACAGTTCTATGTCAAACAATTCAGTTTAGCATAAGTACGCAGTATATCTCTATTTAACCCATAGATAGGATCCTATTGGGTGCTACGACTCCGAGCCTGAGCAGACATTGGAGTGATGACAATAAAGAAGTACTCCGCATTCCCCAAAGCTCCAGCATTATTGAAACCTCACCATCAGGTTGTTTAGTGTCATATCTAGGACACTCGTTCGGATGTTCTTACCCTTCTGCAGAGAAGCAGTCTGTGTATTCTACAGCCCTAACCGACTGGGTATGACTTCGTGTTAAAAGAGTTCGAATTCCAGCCCCGCAATTGCGTTCACTTTCGGACTAATACCCTTGGAAAAGATATGAATCCACTTATTCCCCCTCCCTATGGGTTAAACAGTGCCATTACCGTTTTTCCAAAAGGAAGGCTTTCGTATTAAATAATCCATGAAGATTGACATGTCATTAAAAGAATAGCAAAGAAATCGAACCATGCTTTGATCTATAATATAGCCTCGTCTTGAATTTTTCATCGGTTTTTATATTTTCCTCCATTCTTAACAGTACATATTTCTTTCTTTTTTTTTCTTTCTATTTCAGCTATAATCATTTCCTTCTTTCTTTTTTACTAAACTTTCTTTTTATTTTTGCTCTTCTCAGTTTTTCTTTTCGTCTTTCTTTTTATTTTTTTAAATCTATCTATCTATCTATCTATCTATCTTAGCTGTAATTGCTTGTTTGTTTATTTATTTGTTTATTTCTTTCTTTGTCCCTCGTTGTTCATTGCTTTTTTTCGTTCACTCTTTCTTTCCTACTTTCTTTCTTTGTTCCCAGTTATTTCTAACTTTCTCTCTCTTTCTTTCTATTGTAGTTTTCATCATTCTTTCCTTATTTATTTATTTTTGTTTCTCGGCTCTGTTTAGTTTTGGGGCTCGACTCAAAATCAGATATTCTTTGTCTTTGGTGATTTTAACTCCGGGACAGTTAGTTCCTTATTGTACCAAAAAGAAAAAAAAATCTTAGGTTGGCGGGTAGGACTGGCAATTTCTGCTTCTCACCATCCCACGAACACATATGGTGTTTGGGATCACATTAAACCCGAACACAATTGTTCCCTTTGGCAGACTAATAAATATCATCACTTCTTTAATGCATTAGACCATAACTTAGTTTTATATATCCCTTTACCCAACTCCTCCACTCGAGCTGAATGCGACCCCAGATCAATTTTTTAACAGGTTTGAAGTCGGAGTTTTCCTTCGCCAAAAACGGTTGCCATGGCAAGGTCTTAAGAACCCAATCTAACCTTCTATTTAGCCATAGTTAGAGGGAGAATGACTTGATTCATACTTTTCCCAAGAGTGTTAGCCTTATTTGAAATGCTGACAGCCGCGTCCAGGATTTGAACTCGTATCGCTCTGTCCATTTCTAACGTCGATAACTATTAAACCATTAGTCCCTTCTTAAACCTTGTTTCATAAATCTACATTGTAACATCAATCTTTTATTATTTAAAATTCATATTTTTATTCTATCTCCATCATATGATATCCCTCTTTTATCATTCGAATGCTCTAATCTCATATCTTTCACATGATATAATATCTTTTAGTTTACTATTCAAATGTTTTTATACCCTCTGTACAATATGATACTTCTCTTTAGTCATTCAAACGTTATATTTTAATTTTATTTCATTCAGTATCCTGGAAGCAACACCCCACAAAACTGTAGCTGTACGGCCACTTACTTTCTATCTCTAAAAACCATCGAAGTAAGATGAATTAGATATACAGGACTCTGCTGGAAAAGTAATGACGAACCCATTAGTGATGTTCTATGGACGTCCCAGTGTTGACAGATCAGCTTGATGTTATAAATATCAACCCTGTGCGAACACTGGATGCAGTTTGGAAGACCTACTTGGAGCGATGGATGATAGGGACGGATAGAGAAAGAGGGAGAGAATGAAAGAGAAAGCGAGAGAGAGAGATAGAGAGAGAGAGAGAGAAAGTCAAAGAAATCCTTCCTGTTAGCCCTACTTGATGATGATAATGAATTATTCTGTGACTGGGATTGAAATAAACTCATGAAACCTTCAAATCACATCATAAGAAGTAATTTTCTCGGAAATAAGACATTATTAAATAATAACTGAATCTTATGAATTATTAACATTTTCGCGCAAGCCGAATTCATGCATTAAATATCTACTTATTTATTTGAACAGACTTTTAGTATTAACTCTGTCATAATCTACATAATCATTAAAATGAATATTTTGAGATATAAACTTAATAATAATATCAGGGTTACGATCAACAGGTAGTATATCTAATTTCAAAGATTTATTAATGTCGAAATTGGTAACCTGTATCCGGTAACTTATCTGATCTTTATTAAAGAAATATTAATTCTATAAATAACATGAGAGACAATGTTGACTAAATCTCAGTCTGATATATATATATATATATATATATATATATATATATATATATATGTGTGTGTGTGTGTGTGTGTGTGTGTGTGTGTATCAACATACGTTGTATTTCAGATTATAATTATCATCATTATTATCAATACTATTATTATCTTTGGTTGTAGTACTAATAGTAATATTTGTATTATTTTTTGCGAGTTTTTTCACACCAGCGTTAGCTAATGGTTTTCATTGGAGTCTGAGAGAAATCAAGTCCCATCGAGTCTCCAGGACTTTTCTCAGAATTCTGGGCGATCTTAACAATGCTGTTGTCTGAATGGTCTCCGCTTGTCCTTCGATTTCCAACTCCTCCAGCCCCCTTACCAAGCCTTTGGGAATCGTTCCAAGCGCAATACTTACAATTGGTACCATTGTCACCTTCATGTGCTATTATTTTTTGTCCTTTGGCAAAGTCTAAGTATCGTATTTCTTTGATTTTCATTCTGTGATCTGCCAGTACGGCAAAGTCCATTATTCAGCAAGGATCTCTTTTTATTTTGTGTACAATCACAAGTTTGGGTCTTTTCACCGAGATTAGGGGATTTGTTTTTACCTAAAGATCCTAAAGAAGTTTGTGCATCTCATTCTCCAGGACGGATTCTGATTTGTCCATTAACCATTTTGTAGGATGAGCAAGTGTCAATCTCTTGCACAATTCCCAGTAGATATATTTTCCCTCACAGTCGTGTGTTGTCTTATATTCTTATTGCGCTAAGTTACGGCATTCGCTTATCATAAGATTGATCGTTTCGTCTCTATCACCTACATTTGCTATTCTCTTGTATCTAATCTATTTTTGTTAAAGCATATTTCATCCATATGGCGTTGTTTTGTCTTGATATTAGAAGAGATTCAGTTTCTCTCATAAGGTTTCCCTTTCTTTGCCGTGTCCAAGTCTTATCGTATGAGATTTCGCCAGTCTGTCGTTTGAAATATCCATACAATTGTTTTTTTTTTCCCTATTACTGTTTCCTAGCAATTGTTCTGTTGAACATAAAGTTAACTGTGTTGTTCCTGGTCGCCGAAATTAGTCTTTCTTGTCTATTTTCAGCGGAGTCTCAGTGTCTTTGTATTGCTACATATAAGTAATCTTCAATGCTGGCAAGTTCTCTTCCTCATTCTTTTCTTGGCACATATCTATCTATGTCATCTCTTGGATGTATGACCTTATCAGGCATCGTCATCAGCTTTCTTTCTGGTCCATTTGTCTAAGTTCTTCCCTCGTCCGTAACAAGAATGATCCCAAGTATCTTACGAGGAAGACAGTCTAAGTGTTTATCCCTTTGATAGGATTCCTGCAATTGAATTTGGTTTCAAGGAGTTTTTTCTTTCACCTGACATTTTCTTTTTAAATTTTTTCTTTCATCTACATTTGTTCGATGGCGTTCGCTTCTAATATTTCCAAGTACTTGCTGGTTTCCTTTTCTCCGAACGTTCTGGTTTTTCTTGATTTTGTTGTTCTATTCCTTCGGTTTTTTTTTCTAAACCTGTTCTCATTATTAGCATGGTACTTTTTCTATGGGAAATTCTATCCTATATCCTGACTGTATATTCATATTGTTTGTATCAGTCTCCAATTCTTTTTCTTTTTTTGCAAGCATTTTGATGACGTCCATAGGGGTTGAATCTTTTCAAGCGATTTATTAAATTTGTTGCCACTAGTGCATTTTCTAAGTATGTGACTGAGTGGCATCATCACTCTTACAAATAGTGATAGTGACTGTGCATCTTCCAGGAATATACCTCTCTGGATTTTCACTTCTGCTAAAGTTTTTTTCCTCCAGCAGTCAAATCCACTTTCCAGTTTTTCATGGCTTTCGAGATGAACTTAATGACTTTGTGGGAAATCTTGTACATTTTGAGACAGTCCATTATCCATCTTTGTCGGACCATATCGAAGGTCCTTTCGTTATTAATCCACACCATAGCTATACTTTTCCGTCTCGTTTGGCTCTCCTTGAGTAGATCACCTATTCTTCTTGTTCTCTTTCAGTTCTTCGGAAAGAGTTCGAAGTTTACAAGCGAGGGTGGAAGTGATTTTTAAAATACTTGAATCTCTGGCATTGAGTTTTCTAATTCGGTATGTTTTTTAGTTGCCCTGGGGTGAATCTACGCGTATTTCCGCCTCAGAACTTTTATCAAGTCCTCGTTATTCTTTTTCTATGTTATTGATCCATTCGTTTTTTTTTTTGTCATATTCTTTCCTTTCCCATATCTTTCTCTAAACTTGTTTTGCTTCCTTTGCATCTGGTTGTTTGAACATCCCCGTGCATTCTCCACCTGCTTGCTGATAGGATTTTCTTTCGTTATATTGGAATGTCTTGTATTTTTCTGCATTGCTTGACCCTGCCTTGGTATCTTTTAAGTCTTTCTTCTTTCGATGATATCTTTTGATTTATAACCTCATACTGTATTGTTCAATTTGCCAATTGTTTTGTTTTGTCTTCCCGTGTTTTTTTCTCTTTCTTGGCGCTTCGCTTATCGTAATTTCTTTATCTGTCCTTCTAGTTTAATTTCCCTTCCATTTTTGAATTTCTATTCGAGTTAGTTAGGGGAACACCTACTTTATTACAGACTATTTTCTCTCCTGCATGGATCAGCTCGTTTAATTCCGTTATCTTATCCGTTGGGATATTTGTTAACTTATTTATCCTTTCAGTTTCTTCTTTGATTTTTTAAAAATCTTGTTTCCTGAGAGATGATAATGTGGTCTCCTTTTCAGTCATGGTTTTCTTTATTAACTGTACATTTATTTTATCTTGTATTAGCGTTTGTTTTGTGGTGCTTGCGTGTGTGATGTTTCGGTTTTCATTATTTTGAGTTTCAAATTTGTTTTTCAGTATTTAGCATCTCATTTACATATTATGTTCTTGTGGACATGTTTCTCTATTTATTTATTGATATATCAATATCAGAAAATCCACCTTTCTTTATTATCGTTCTAACTTAGTCAGCAAGTCTTGTTATATTAAGTCTAGCGCGTTCTGCTCAACTATTATTATTATTATCATTATTATTTTTACAAAGTGATCCAACTGCACGGGTTCCCCTTCTTTCTCTTTCTCTCTCTGTCCCTATCAGTCATTGCTCTCGACAAGTCCTCTGGACGGCATCCAGTGTCCTCGGTTAGCTGATGAATATAAGTTTTTGCTCGTTGCCAAACACTGGTATTTCCTGTGTAGGAGACCATGGGAGAACATTACTTATGAGTTCTTCCTTATTTCACCAGCAGTGCCCAATATACCTTACTCGTCTTATTTTTAAGGTTTGTATGATAGGTGGTACGGGGCCGTACATCTACTGTTTTGTATGATGTTGCTTCTAAGATTTGTGGAAAACGGCACGAAGCATTCTTGAATATTTCTCATCTAGCTTTTACTCTAGGCGTTTTGTTAGAGTGCAAGGGGTGAGACAATACAGTAGTACTGACACGGTTCCACCTTGGAATAATTACTGTTTTATTTAATCAGGGAGATCAGGTTTCCGTATGATCAATAACCAATCAATCGCATTTCATGCCTTTCCCTTGCGTGTGTTGAAATCATTTTCAGTAGATACTATTTACCAACCCCTCCGCTCGAGCAGGATATGACACAAGGTCAATTTTTAAGCGAAGTTTAACAGGTTTGAATTCAGAGTTTTCCTTCTCCTAGACTAGTTGCCTAACCAAGGCTGAAGAACCTAGTCTGTCCTACTATTTACGCATAGCTGGAGGGAGAATAATTGGATTCATACCTTCCCCAAGGGTATTAGTGCTATGTGAAATGCAATCAGTCTCGTCCAGGATTTGAACTCGTGTCGCCGTGTCCATTTCCTACGACGATAACGACTACACCACGGGCACCTCCATAATTTTTTTTTTACCCCTCCGCTCAGGCAGGATATGACACAAGGTCAATTTTTTTAAGCGGAGTTTAACAGGTTTGAATTCAGAGTTTTCCTTCTCCTAGACTAGTTGCCTAACCAAGGCTGAAGAACCTAGTCTGTCCTACTATTTACCCATAGCTGGAGGGAGAATAATTGGATTCATACCTTTCCCAAGGCTATTAGTGCTATGTGAAATGCAATCAGTCCAGGATTTGAACTCGTGTCGCCGTGTCCAATTCCTGTGACGATAACCATTACACCACGGGCACGTTTTCAGTAGATGAGACAATATTCTAAATTGTGTTCCAAAGTTGGCTCCATTTTCAATAGCTACCGCATCGAGGTGTAGGAGAGGGCGCTACTCCATTCCCTGGATTGCTCCACATTACCCATGATCATTACCTTATAATGCTGATTTTTTTAGCAAGGCGGTGTCAAGTATCCTTTTTTGAGTCTTTGGTATGACTCGACCAGGGATTGAACCAGGCTTAATGAGTAGAATGTTCGCCAACTGTCCGGGAGACCGGAGTTCAATCCCACGTCGAGTTAAAAAAGGGTACTTGATACCACCTTGCTTAGCACCCAGCACTATAAGGTGAGGATTAAGGGTAGAGTGGAGCAATCTTGAGAATGGAGTTGTGTCCTTCCCCACACCTCGGTGTAGTAGGTATTGAAAAAGAAGCATTCGGTTCACTCTCGACTAAGGTCGATTAACGTGTTTCAAAGCCGCGTAAGCGTCTCGTAAAATCTTACGGACAAATTTTTTCATGTTTTTTATACACACAAATAGAATAAAATAATTTCCACGTATAAACATTTAACATTTGCACTCTCACTGTATAGTCATCTTTAGCAAATAGGATTTTAAAATTGTTAAATATATTCGGGATAAAAGGGATTAAATATATAGCAAGTATATTTACTTTTTCAGGGGGTTCGAAATTATGAAAGTTATCTGGAGAACTTTTTGGTCATGATTAAAGTAGAATTAATTTAAAAAATATTGATTTTTCCTCTAGTGTGGAGCGATGATTCCATATCTATCTATCTATCTATCTATCTATCTATCAATCTACACACACAATATACATATATATATATATATATATATATATATATATATATATATGTAAAATTTTTTGTTGTAAGTCTAAAGAGAGGATAAGAATATTTTAAAATTGGTAGGTCTACGAAGATTTTAGCATTTTTAGAATTTATTTATTCATCTTGTTCTTTCATACGGGTATGTTTCCAGCTTGTTTCTTTCGTCAGAGAACATATATTGCACAATGCCTTATAAATGGGGTACGCAATGAGACTTGAACTCACTGTTGTTTGTAGTTTGAACGAATTTCAATTAGTTAAGGGTTTATATAGAGGCCATCCTCTCTTTTTCTAAGAATATGTTTACCTTAGTCTGCTTTACCCCACCCCTATATATATATATATATATATATATATATATAATGATATTTTACAGATATAATATATGAAATATCATCATCAGCATCATAATTTCATATAATGCATCATCATCGTTGTCGTCATCATCATGCCTATTAGACAAATATCTCTCTCTCTCTCTCTCTCTCTCTCTCTCTCTCTCTCTCTCTCTCTCTATCTATCTATCTATCTTCTTTATTCTTTTACATTCTTTAACAGAATAAACATTTACAGTTGATGATGATGATGATATATAGCAAAATATGTTATCATCATTATTCCATAATAATTAATATTTTGATCATTAAAATCTGCTTTAATTAATTTCTGCATAAATTAACATCGACATTTTATGTCACATAAAACGAAAACATATTCGTACCCCTTAATCATATTGCAGCGAGTATGAATAAAGAATGCGAGTATGAATAAAGTAATTATGAAAAACATCTGAGTGTATATATGGTTGAGTAAGTACAATCATGTATTTGCCCATGATCCCCCCACGAACACATACACACACACATACACGTTTTCATCTGATTTTATTTTTGAAAATATATTTATTTATATATTAAATGTAAATGAATATCTCCTTCATAGTTTTTCTTTATTCACATACATTCATATAGAGGCATATCTACATATGCAAACTCAAGTACATTTGCAAACACACACACACACACACACACACACACACACACACACACACACACACACACACACATATATATGTGTGTGTGTGTGTGTGTGTGTGTGTGTGTGTATATTTCGACTTCTTAAATGTCTCTTTTATATATATATATATATATATATATAATTACGCATACGCACAGCATGAATATATATTTCAAAAATGCATATATATATATATATATATATATATATATATATATAATTACATGCACCCACAGAAAAATATGTTTTTCAATGGGCAGAAATGACTGTTTATATCAGTCAACTCGTTCTCTCTCTTTTTTTCTCTTTCTCTTTCTCTCCTCTTTCATCTCTCTCTCTCTCTCTCTCTCTCTCTCTCTCTCTCTCTCAATATATATATATATATATATATATATACGTAAGTGACATATTCAATATTAAATACGTAATTTTCTTTTTGATCATAAGGCAAGCAATTACGGTGCGATTGACATTTGAATGTCTGAGAATTTTCCAGAGACCAACCCCCGAAAGGAAGGAAGTCTCAATTCCCCATAAATGGCAGACAGTTTGTTGATCAACAATCGAAAAATTTACACTTTGTTCTGTCACAACTGAGAAAACGTTTTTACGGAGAGAGACAGACAGACAGAAACAGAGAAAGAGTTTGTAATATGCTGACGAGGAGGAAATAAAAAGAAGAGAGAGAGAGAGAGAGAGAGAGAGAGAGAGAGAGAGAGTAGAGTCAACGTAGTGAACAGAGGCAAGAGTGGGGAGATAAAAGAAAGATAAGGCAAACATAAAAAAATCAACCAAAGAAAGAAAAAGAATACAAAAATAAAAAGCTCGAAAGATAAGGTGAAAAAGAAATAGAAAAAAAGTTTTACCAGAACACGAATAAGAAAAGAAAGAGAAAGATAGGGTGAAAAATTGAGAAAGAAAGAAAGAAAGAAAGAAAGAAAGAAAGAATGAGAAAGCAAAGGAGAGCAAGAAAAAAAGAAAGAAAGAAAGAAAGAATGAGAAAGCAAAGGAGAGCAAGAAAGAAAGAAAGAAAGAAAGAAAGAATGAGAAAGCAAAGGAGAGCAAGAAAAAAAGAAAGAAAGAAAGAATGAGAAAGCAAAGGAGAGCAAGAAAAAAAGAAAGAAAGAAAGAAAGAATGAGAAAGCAAAGGAGAGCAAGAAAGAAAGAAAGAAAGAAAGAAAGAAAGAATGAGAAAGCAAAGGAGAGCAAGAAAAAAAGAAAGAAAGAAAGAAAGAAAGAATGAGAAAGCAAAGGAGAGCAAGAAAAAAAGAAAGAAAGAAAGAAAGAAAGAATGAGAAAGCAAAGGAGAGCAAGAAAGAAAGAAAGAAAGAAAGAATGAGAAAGCAAAGGAGAGCAAGAAAGAAAGAAAGAAAGAAAGAATACGTGTGATTTGATTGATTTAATGTCATATAAACCTCTAATGGGCTTCCAAACTTCGATAAAGATAAATTTCCCACAATCATGTGATTTTCATGTCCACCTATCAAACTTCAATAATTCATATACCATTGTAATATTTTAGGTAATTATTTCTATTGCAAACATCAAACTAAGTTCATTGCATATCAAACAATCTGGACATGGCTACACCGAGGACACATAAAAAAAGAAGCTGAATCTCTATTCATAACACACAAAATATTTGCATAATAATTAAGCACTTCAAAGATACAATTATTTATACATAGGGGAAAGGCACCTCGAGTAGTGTAAAATCATTAGCGAGCTAGACTAGCAAACCTTCACGAGTGAGTTCAAGTCTCAATAGGTGCCCCATTCATATGGCTTTGTCTTGCATCAAAGCAAAATTTTAACAAATTACTGTCTATATACAGGGGAGTAAATATAGTGGTGAGTTGTATTTTTATTTCATTTATTTACTTTTCATATATTATATATAACCAAGCATAATGAACTCTGATGTAAAATTGCCATGAGTGGGTAAGAATTGTTTTTGAATGGTAGTGACCAAGTCAATACAACTGCCATCATGACATCAATTGAAACACATCTCACTTGGTAGGCACAAACTACGGCCGGCTCGTTCACCAGATCTGTTTCTTTATAATTACTTCAGGAAAATCCTCAGGTTTTTGAATGTCAGCCGCCGATGACTGACGATCTAAAAAGTTCTATTCGTTATAAAATAATAATCTGTAAAACAAAGTGACAACTATGGGAAAATAAAATGGCGAATATTGTTCTTTCTTAAAGCAAAAATACATTTTCCATAGGGTCTTTGCTGCCTTCTACATTTACGTTCTAAACCCGAAATATCATCCAGCCAGAATTATGAAAAAAGTGATCTACTTTGCTTGCCCGTTGTGTAATGGTTATCGTCGTAGGAAATGGACACGGCGACACGAGTTCAAATCCTGGACGAGGCTGATTGCATATCACATAGTACTAATACGCTTGGGAAAGGTATGAATCCAATTATTCTCCCTCCAGCTATGGGTAAATAGTGGGACAGACTGGGTTCTTTAGCCTTGGTTAAGCAACTAGTCTAGGAGAAGGAAAACTCTGAATTCAAACCTGTTAAACTCCGCTTAAAAATTGACCTTGTGTCATATCCTGCCCGAGCAGAGGGGTTGGGTAAATAGGATCTACTTTGCTTGTAGAGCATTTGAAATACGCATAATCGATTATTCTTCTTTAAACTTGCACTACGAAAACAGGACTCGACCTTGGTCCCTGATACTTTTCAGCCGATGTGTGTTGGTAAAATCTGTGGTAGGATTTGTTCCTCCAATACAGTACTTTCTTGTCATATGATATTTTATAACGATTGATCATATACAAGTCCTTCCACGGCAACCTACAGGTAACTCGTAATAATTCTGTGAAAAAGTGTATGGGTCTGTAGCAGTTTAGGGGCCCATATGAAAGTGTACTGATGATATCAATGGCAATGACAGCTTTTGCTTGTCTCGTATTCAGCAGGGCTTGAAAGGATGAAGTTAGGCTGAGAAGCCATATGTGTTCCTATAGGAGATTTTTGCGAGATTGTGGACATGGCCTTCAATAAAGAAGTTATAATCATTATATATATATATATATATATATATACATATTGCAAAAAATTTGGCCAAGAAGGGTTAGGTTCTGACATCTACGGATAAAGTCGGTGTATAGCGGTCATTTTTTTACTCATTCATCTCATAAATGTACAGGTAGCGCCTCAGTTAAAAAAAAACGAGAGACGAATCACTATTAACACCATGAAGCCACAGCCGAAGTAGAAGCAGCAGCATTGGAGCAATCCTCAATATCATCATCATCATCATCTGCAGCAGCAGCAGAAATAACAGCTGCCATTTTGATTTTATGGCTGTATAAAAGTGATTGACTTTTTTCTTTTGACGACTTTAATTATACTCTGTCCTGTTTCATATTCAAATCCCACAATCTAATCGTTTCATCTCTCTGTCTCTCTCTCTCTCACAAAAACAAACAAACAAACACACACACACAAACACCCCTGCAGATATATATATATATATATATATATATATATATATATATATATATATATATATGAGGTCGTTCTGAAAGTTCCGAGCTTCACTCCGATTTTTGATTTCTCGTATACCTCACACATTTGTATGGGCCTCACTTTCGCAAAAATTAAGACAGAAATCTGAATTAGTTTTTCTAGTTCTATAGGAAGTCATAGAATGATGCACCAATAAGACTGTTCAGCTAAAGCTCTTTTTCTGGGTGGGACTTAAAACCTTTTGAACGACCCTTATATATATATATATATATATATATATATTTCGTGGACTTCATTCTTCTAAACTTTTACACTAATAATCTCCTTTCTGACTATGTGCTCTTCTTTCTTTCTTTCTTTCTTTTTATTCTATTCTATTCTATTTCATTCTATTCTATTTAGTTATTTTCAACGGATTTTCCTTTTTCACCTTTTATTTTGTTTAATTTCACCTCGTTTTCTTTCTTTTTGTCTTTAAATTTATTCCTACTTTCTTTTCTTTCTCTTTAATTTTTTCTTGCATTTCTTTTTCTTTCTTTCATTCTTTTCTTTTTGTTTATTTCATTATTTGTTTGTGGCTACTTAATTTTTCAATCGCTTTTTCTTTACCTTTCTTGTTTCTCATCTGATTCTTATTTTGTTTGTTTTGTTTCTTTTTTTTTTTCTCTCTCTTTCTTTTAGTTTTCTTTAGGTTACGAAGAAACCAACAAAATTTTCAGTTAGTTTATTCCTTTATATTTTTGAATGAATCTTTCTTTCTTTCTTTCTTTCTTTCTTTCTTTCTTTCTTTCTTTCTTTCTTTCTATATAATTGATTGGTCTTTCTTTCTTTCTTTCTTTCTTTCTTTTATAGTAGATTTCCTGTTTATTTTTTCATTTTATCTCTTATCATTTCTTTATAAACCTTCTTTCTTTTTCTTCTACTTTAGTTTATTTTGTTTTATATCTAAATGTTCTTTCTTTCTTTCTTTCTTTCTTTCTTTCTTTCTTTCTTTCTTTCTTTCTTTCTTTCTATATAATTGATTAGTCTTTCTTTCTTTTTTCTTTCTTTCTTTCTTTATATTTTTTTATTATTTCTTCTTTAGTTTATTTTGTCTTATATTTAAATATCCTTTCTTTCTTTCTTTCTTTCTTTCTTTCTTTCTTTCTTTCTTTCTTTCTTTCTTTCTTTCTTTACTCTCATGTTCATCCATTGATTAATCCACCCATTTTATGAACCACCCTCCCTTTTTCCTTATCCCCATTCTGGTAATCTATCGATCTCTCTTCATCCAGATACGCTCATTAACCAACTCACCTAATCAACCATCAGTTTTCAGTTTGAAAATCTGAAAATGTTCCAACTTTCTATCGATCTTGATGTGATCAAAGTCTTTTTTCTAAGTCGAGAATAATTCCTAATAACATTGATCGGCACTCAAACGCTATCAATTGCAATTAAAACTCTATCGATTATTACCAAACTAAAATCGATTATTAATCATACGAAACTAGATACTGATCATTCAGTATTGATCATTCAGTATTGATCACTTATGAAATGTTAAAGCATACACAATTTCAAATTGATTGATTCAAGTTGTTAAATTTTTTACTTTTTTCCAATATTTATTCCAGCCGATAAAATGGTCATTGCATGAGTTGTACTACCAATAAGGACATTTCCTTTTAGCGTAACGGTTATCACACCAGCCTTGCATAGGAATGACTACTGAATAGCGAGTTCGATCCGTACTGGATACCACTTACTTGTGGTTTTTAACCAAACTTGAGACACGATTAGTTTTTATCAATTAAAGTCAAGCACCACTAAACCCTTAGAAAACTCAGCCCCATTGTCAAATTCGTGCCCCTCATTCTAGGCTTCTACCTGAAAACATGAAATGTGATTAGTTATCTAACAGTGATATTCATTGTTAAATATTATACGGCAAAAGCCAAGTAGATATAGGGATTTACCGACTGGAATTTAGGTTTCACGTGTATGTGCACTTCTTTTTAGTGGTACTAATAGCGGCTGCTCAGGTTCTTTGGGTTAAAGTACCACTTAGATCATTAAAGGTAAGCAGCAATAAGCACGTTAAGTAATTCGATGGGTAACCACTAAGATACCACCTGAAATCAGAGGAATGGAAATAATGAAAAATATCGAAACTAGGAAAAATATGAATATGTAACAATTCAAAAATCAACTACTATATATATATATATATATATATATTGAAACTTATGAATAGGTTCACCGACCTCGGAAGCAGCGTCTCATCGATAGAAATTGACATCAACACACAGCTTGCAAAAGCATGGACTGACATTGATAGACTATACGTCATATGGAAGTCAGACCTATCAGACTTTGCAAGCAGCGGTCATGTCCGTACTGCTCTATGGATGCAACATATGGACGCTGACCGAGCGTTTTGAGAGAAAGCTTGACGGCAATTGCACAAGAATGTCGCAAGCAGTTCTGAACAAGTCCTGGAGGCAGCATCCCACAAAGCAGCCGCTCTACAGACACTTTCACCACAAAAACCATCCGAACAAGACATGCAGGACACTACTGGAGAAGTAAGGGTGAACTCATAAGCGATGTACTCCAGTGGACCCCCTCAAACGGACGAGCAAGAGTAGGGTGACCAGCTAGAACCTATATACAACAGCTCTGCACTGATAGAGTATGTAGCATGGAAGACTTGTCGAAAGCGATGGTCGATAGGAACGATTGGCAGGAAAGGGTCAGGGGAATCCGTGCCAACAGCTCGCCATGATGATGATGATGTCATATATAATTTTTTTGTTACATAGATGTCTTAGCCTATTTTTTAGGTTTTATGTTTCAATGCTGGAAGTTTGGTATCAAATAAAACTAACTCATATCCGTTTTCGATAAAACAACAGCTGTGTGGCCATTTGCTTCCCATCTCACAAATCGTTCGTATACCAAAAGATAGGTAGAGCACTACTGGAGAAGCAAGGATGAACTCATAAGGAACGTTCTCTTATGCACTCTTGCGTATAGACGTGCCAGGGTTGGCTGACCAACAAAGACATACTTATGTCAGTTCGTTGTGGTTATCAGACACAGCATAGATGACCTTCCAGGAGTGATGGATTATAGGGATGGATGGCGAGAAAGTGTTAGGGAACTCCGTGCTGTCAGTGCGATTTGATTATGACGATGATTTTATTCCACGCAAGTTTTTCACATCCGCTTTAGCTGGTGGTCTTTCATTAAAGACTAAATGGCAACAAATCTCTTCAGGTCTCCAGAACTCTTCTCAGTATTTTGGCCGATCTAAGAAATGCTGTAGTCTGAATGGTTTTGATTATTCCTTTAACTTACAATTCCTCAAGTAGTTTTTCCAAGCCTTCAGAGACCGTTTCAAGCGTACCATTTACGACTGATATCACTGTCACACAGTTGTTTTTCGCTCTTTTTAAAAGAGATTCAGTATCTTTCTTGAGATTTCCCTTTCGTAGTCATGTCCATAACTTCTCATATGAAATCTCGTCCGTTTCTCGCTTGAAATGTCTATACAAATGTTTTCTTCCCTTTTTTTGTTTTCTAGTTTTTGTTGCTTTTCACCCTGAACTTATGTTCTCAATGCTGTTATTGGCTGCTGTAATCAAGTCTTTTTGCTTTTTTTTTATTGTAGACCTCGAATCCTTGTATTAATTTTCCCTACTTGTTTTGGGTTCTTTGAGGATGTGTTGGTTCATATATAGTTGGTAAACTCTTCCTTTTCTTCCCCTGCAGCAACATTTTAGTTCTTTTGAAATCAGTCTGCAAGTAATAGATTTCTTCTTTTATTTGTGCAGTCAAAATTTTCCGCATCTTAGGTAAACACGTTGTTGGTCCATAGTTGCTTGGAATGTTTTTTTTTTTTTTTTTTTTTTTTTGGTGGGGTGTTTCTCGATCAGATTAGTTTTCCTCTTCATCATCCTTTCTTTTAGTCATTTGCTCAGTTACAGAGCCAGTAAATCGTCAATGGACGTAAATTTTTAAAACTTCATGGCCGGTCATTATCTGATTTGGAATTTTCTTTAGAGTTACTTTTAGAAAGTCAAGGTAAAACGTTTACCTCGGGGCTTTCTTCGAATTCTTTTTTTATGTTATTTATCTATTCAGCATTTCTGTTATGTTATTTTTGTTTCCATATTTTACTACAAAAATGTTTTGTTTCATTTGCATATAATCATTGATTTGTTCTTGTGCATTTTTTCATGAAGTTGTTGGTAGAATTCTTTTCTTATTTTGGAATGTCCAGTTTTATTTCTTGACCCTGTTCCGATACATTTTGAGTTCTCCTAAGTTGACCAATATCTTTTGATTTATCTATTCCAGTTGTGTTGTCAAACTTGGCTGCGATTATACTTTTGAGGTCTTTTCATTCTTTTGGATCCCTGTGTTTTAACTTCTTTATCAGTTTCACTAGTTGTTCCAGTTTTTTTTTATTTGTCTTTCTAAACTCATTTCCCATCCAGGTTTGTGTTTTTTTTTCTGCTCAGATTCCCAAGGGGATACTTATTTTCTCATTGACTAGTTTTGCTCCTGCATAAATCAACTCGTTTAGATCGGTGATGTTGTCCGTTGGGATATGTTTCAATAATTTGTTTACCCTTTCGGTTTCTAACATTTTTCTAATCTTGATTCATTAGGGATGGTAACGTAGTCTTCTTTTCTCTCATGATCCTTTTTTAATGAATTCTACATTTTTTCGCTGTCTTGTGTTAACATTGAGGCTGTACTGCTGCTAGCTGTGATGGCTTTCTTCTTCTTCTTCTTCTTCTTCTTCTTCTTCTTCTTCTTCTTCTTCTTCTTCTTCTTATTATTATTATTATTATTATTATTATTATTATTATTATTATTATTATTATTCCTAGAGAGTTTTTACATCATAATTAGCTGATGATCTTTTACTGGAGTCTGAGAGACAAGTCTCCTCAAGCCTCCCAGACTCTTCACAGTATTTTAGCCAACCTCAGCAATGCTGTAGTTTGGACTGTCTCCACTCGTCCTGTTATTTTTAAGTCCTCTAGTCCTTTTACTAATACTTTAGTGACTGTACCAAGATCACCAATCACAATTGGTATAACTATTACTTTCATACTCCATAGTTTTTTCAATTCACTTTCAAGATCGAGCAAGTTATCCCTCTTTTCACGTTCTTTCAGTTTTATTCTATAGTCAGCCAGGACAGCAAAGTCAACAATTTTGTAAGTTCTCTTTTTTTTTGTTGATTATTATATGATCTGGTTGTCTGGCCGATATTAGTTGATTCGTTTGTATCTCTATTCTTCTTCTTCTTCTTCTTCTTGATTTACTCCTGTAGAGTTTTTCACATCAGTGTTAGCTGATGGTTTTTCACTGGAGTTTGAGTGACAGCATGTCTCCCCAAGTCAACAGGACTCGTCTCAGGACTCTGGCCGTTCTTAGCATTGCTGTCGTTTGGATAGTCTCTACCCGTCCGCCAACTTCCAAGTCCTCCAGGCCTTTTAATAATCCTTTAGTTATTGTGCCTAAAGCACCAATCACAATTGGCACAATCGTTACTTTCATGTTCTACAGCTTTTTCAATTCTCTAGCAAGGTCGAGGTACTTATCTTTCTTTTCACTTTCCTTCAGATTTATTCTGTGGTCCGCCTGGACAGCAAAGTCGACAATTTTACAAATTCTCTTTTTTTTGTTGATTATTATAAGGTCTGGTCTTTTGGCCGGGATTAGGTGATCTGTTTGTATGTTAAAGTCCCATAGAAGTTTATGCAAGTCATTTTCTAGGACAGGTGCTGGGTTGTGCATATACCATTTGTTTGTATGGTCGAATTGAAATTTCCTGCACATTTCCCAGTGGACCACCTTGCCGACCCAGTCGTGTCTCACCTTATACTCCTTCTGTGCTAATTTGTTGCATTCGCTTATTATGTGATTGATCGTTTCGTCTCTGTCACCGCATAGCCTACATTTACTGTTTTGTTGCGTCTTTTAATATTATCATTATTTTACTCCTTTGAGAGTTTTTCACACCAACGTTAGCTGATAGATTTTCTCATAAGTTTAAGTGATAGCAAGTCCCATCAAGTATTCAGGGCTCTTCTCAGTATTCTGGTCGATCCTGATGAAGCTGTTGTCTGAATGGTTTCGACTTATCCTTTTATTTTCAATTTTTTTTAGTCCCTTTACCTAGCCTTTTGGGATTATTATTATTATTATTATTCCTTGCTAGTTTTTCCCTCCAGAGACAGCTGACAGTCTTTCATTGAAGTCTGAGTAACAACAACTCCCCTCTAGTCTACAGGACTCTTCTCAGTATTCTGGCCGATCTCAACAATGTTGCAGTTTGGATGGTATCCACTCATCCTCTTATTTCCTAGTTCTCCCGTCATTGCACCAATCCTTTAGTGACTGTACCAAGAGCACCAACCAGAATTGGTATTACCGTCACTTTCATATTATACAGCATTTTCAATTCCCTGGCAATGTCCTGGTACTTATCTTTCTTTTCGCTTTCTTTCAATTTTACTCTGAGGTCTGCTGCAACAACAAGGTCCACAATTCGATCAGTTCTCTTTTTTTATTGATTATTACTATGTCTGGTCGTCTGGGTCGAAATTAGGTGATCCGTTTTTATCTCAAAATCCCTGAGGAGTTTGTGCGTCTCATTCTCCAGGAGAGACTCTGGGTTGCACATATACCATTTGTTCGTACGGTCAAATTTCAATTTCTTGCACAACTCCCAGTGGGTCACCTTGCTCACCTAGTCGTGTCTAGTCGTATATTCTTTCTGTCCTAAATTGCTGCTCTCGCTTAGAATGTGATCAACTGTTTCGTCACCATCATGACTTAGAAAATGAGAAAAAAAAACATCGACTAAACAGCAATTTTATTATTCATAATAAATGCAATTTTTCACGATTTACATGATTATTATTTGGTATTGCAACTAAATTACAAGAAATCTAAGTGTTTCTTTATATATGCAATTACATCATAATATGAACTGTTCGAATGAATGCAATCGTTTGTATGAGGTTTGCATCAAAATTGCTTAAGATGATCGTCAATTTCTGTTTTGATGGCGTTTAGAACTCCAACGACACTGTTTCTGTTTTTTGTTTTTTTGTTTCATCCTGATCTCCACGAATCCTTTTACTCGTCTTCGATCTTTTAGAAATACTGTGTCATTTAGAGGATTTTGATGTCCTGTTAACATGGCTTAGACGACACCGACAGCATCCTCTGCAGATGGGTCAGGCACTCCACCAAAAAAAAAAAAAAAAAAAAAAAAAGAAAGAAAAATGAGTATCCTGAGTATGAAGCTAACCTACATTCAATAGTAAAGCGTCGGTTTTGGAACTCTTGGGAATGTAAAGATTCATTATCATTATTCCCAAGCCCACCTAGGCCTAAAGTGGTTGTACCTGTTAGGTACTGGAATAGATCTGTTTGAAAATTATTAGTATTAGAAACGAATATTTGTTCTAGCAACAATTATTGTTTGGCCTGGATCAGACAGGTCTTTATTTCGTTGTTTATGATTACCTGATATTGTCTTTTAGTCTAGATTGGGTAGATTTTCATTTCTTATGATGACTAGGTATTGGACTTTGGCTAAAAAAAGGACACGCTTTATTCATTTATTCACCGATTAACTTATCATTGGTTTGGTTTGGTTTAACTGTCAAATCAACCATTGTAGGTTATCTAATAATAAATCCTTTTTTATACGTATAAACAGTTCTCTTTCAAGCAATTTAGTTTAGCATTAGTACATAGTTTAAATATTAAAAACGGTTTTATTTCAAGCTATTCAGTTCAGTCAACAAAGTTAAATGGTTCCAAGTATTAATGTGTATGACTAACAATTCAAATAACATCATTCATTTATTTACACAAATTCAAATGTAAAAACATTTCTATTTCAAACAACTCAGTTTAGAATTAGTACACAGTATAAATCTCAAAACAGTTCCTTTTAAAGCTATTCAGTTTAGCATAAGTTCACCGTTTAAATATCAAAACAGTTAATATCAAAAAATTCAATTTAGCATAAGTACACAGTTAAGTTCTATTTGATCCATTTATAGTACCCTATCAGGTGCTACCACTCAGGGACCGAGTTGACCTGGGAGCGATGGTAATAAAGGAGTACTATGGATTCCCCAAAGCACCAGCATTTTTAGAGCCTCACCATCAGATTGTTCCTCAGTGTCATATCCACGGCATTCGTTTGGGGAGTCTTACCCCTCTGAAGAGAAGAAGTCGGTGTATTTTGCAGCCCCAGCTGATTGGGTCATACTAACTTATAATGACTAGATATTATTTCCTGGTTTGAATTGCGAAAATCTTCATTTCACTGTTTATTATAACTAGATATTTGTAATCCTACTATGTTGATACAATCACGCTATTATTTAAAAGTGTATTATTTATGCATGGGTCAGAAACCTCATCTAGGATCATAATGTAGTATTTGATAACTTTGTCTGTATTTACACTTGAACGAGATATTCAAGAAATCATAACAGTGTTTCAAAAGTTACACTGACTCATAAAAATATGAGGACCATACAGTATACACAATTAAATTTTTATATCCCTTAAAAAAGCAAGACAAATCAAAATAATTTTCTTTAAAATATTGCCCTGTGTATGTAGATGAATATTCAGTTATACGTATACATATTTATTGGTTTTTTTTTTTGGGGGGGGGTTATGATTTATTTTCGTTACTTTATTAAAACGATTTCTTCTTCTTTTTCGAACCACACTCAATGTTTTTTTTTCTTCATCATTCGAAGATACTATCCTCAGGTTTGATGTTTTTTTATCGACTTTATAACGCCAAGTGACGCTATTATATTCTTAACCTTTGTGAAGCTCTCGCAGATTCTCCTCGACTTTTCTTTGGGATTATGTCTGACCCAACCCTGAATTCAGCCGATAAGGATTTTTATATATATTTTTCCCAAATGATAGAAAAATGAAAAAGAATGTTGATAAAAGAAAGTAGGGAGTCTTTAGAGTTGGTATTGGATTTCTGTGCAGTAATTAGAGTAGATTTTCAGTTTTCCTGATAAATAGCTTGTTCAATCATAGCGTACTTTCCTTCCACAGTTGTCTGGTCTCGCATGAACGTGACTGAGAGTCCGAGAAAAGAACGAGCTTAAAAGAAATAAAGACAAAAGATGAAAAAAGAAAAAAAGAAACTATAAAGAAGTATGAAAGAGATAAAACAGGAGAAAAAATTGAAGAGACAATAAAGAATGATGAAAAATAAATTAAAAGCTAATAATAAAATGATGCATAATGATTGTAAAAAAAAAAGGAAAAAAATTAAGAAAAGTTTGGAGTAGCAAATTAAAGAGACTGAATAGTAAAGGATGGAAAAAGAAATAAGAAAAAGTATATTAGATAAAAAAAAAAATGATTAACACATGAAAGGAGATAGAGAAATGAAGAAAGAAACAAACAAAAAACCATAAATTTAAAAAAAAGAAGACTATAAAAGGACTTGCATAATGACCTCCTTTAACGACCATTAACCTCGATTTCGATTCGCATTCTATTTATAGAATTATTATTACTAACCAAAACTCCACCCGTAGATTTGAATTTTAAGCACGTCACACGAAAAAATATCATTTTAAGTACTTACACTACTGCTCATGAAGATATATACCCCTTAGATTTAAAGTATATAAAAAGTTAATTCTCTTTAAACCAAAGATGCCAGGATTTCATAATTTCTTATGAAACTTTATTAAGCATTGTATTATCAAAACGGATATTAACTGGAATTACTTATTACCAAATTCTTCAGCAGGGTTTCTTAAACTCATTACTTGATACGCCCCTTGTGATGAAATTTAATTTCCATTCCCCCACCAAAAAATGAATTCAACGGGGCTTTGAATATGCTTACTTCACCCTCTGCAGACAGGTAAATGCCCCCAAAAAGGCCGGTCCTGGATATGACACCAAATTTCTTATGATAGTAAAACCCAAGATTTCTAAAGAAACTACATTCCTGGTCTACATGGAAAGTTCTGGTCTACATTGAAAGTCCTGGTCTACATTAAAAGTTTGATTTGAATATTTTCCTATACCTTATAAAATTTTTGCGTGGAGTGTAATTTTTGGACTGCAACATATTCATATGTTTGGTTAGAGAATTTCAATGTTGGAGGAATGGGCAATGAATAATAGTTAATAATATCTGTTTTGGTTGTATAATATTCCGTTAGAAACAATAAAATCTTTGTATCTTTAAAATTTTAAACAAACTTTTATAATGGAATGGATGTACTTATCTATCGACGGTACAGCATAAGTTTAAAAACGTTGTTGAGGGGTTAAATTTTATGGTCCTATTGCTCTTACTATGAATCTAAATACAGATACTTGATTTGTTAGTGACCAAAAGATGTCATATGAAAAGAATATAAAAAAGGTCGGAACTTTGGTTTCTGGTAAGGACCTTTTAGCTACTTATCTGCTTTAGATAATTAATTCCTTCAGGAAAAAAATATGAAATCAATGATATGGCCCTTGAACAGTCCGGATCTGAATCCAATTGAAAATTTATAGAGGAAGTTTTGAAAAAAGGGTTTATCAATGAAGATACCCCGTTCCGTAAAGTTATAACCGATTTAATTAACTTTAATTAGTCAAATCAATGCCTAAAAGGCTAGCATAAAGGCTCATGGAGATACAACTAAGTATTAAATCAGATTCTTAGTTGATTCTTAGTTCCATAATTTTTCTTTGATATTGTTTTATATAATATTTTCCTCTGCATGGCTTTGAAAAAAACCTTTAATCTAAATAATTTAATCCTGTTTGTTTTATGTATATTTCATAACGCCATAATGATCAGCTGCTAAATAAACATATTGAGCGTCTAAGCTGTTATTTGTTAATTTACTGCTTGATAAAACATGAGATGGACTTCCACTATGTTTTTTTTTAATTTAAAATTTTTTCCTGCTTCAGTATATATATCGGAAAGTCGGGGAAATATATACGTGGAAAGGAGCTTCACAAACTTGAAACCATTGTTAGCTCTTTCTGATTCATATAACTCAATCCTCTAAATGAAAAGTACGTATGAAAGGGTAAAAAACGGCCATAAAATGGTATGTCATAAACGTTTGAGGAGAAGAGTATGAGTCGTATTAGGGAGAGTATTGGATGTAAAGTGATGACGTCAGCGGGAGATGTAAGAGAGAATCAAGTATTGACCATTTGGAATTATGGCTCCCGCCAGAGAGGTCGGCTGCGTCCATTGGATTCAAGTTGGTATAATTGGACACGACATACGTCGCCATAAACTTATGATGCCAAATATGGGACATAAGAACTCAATCTATTTCATTATATATATATATATATATATATATATATATATATGCATTTCTTCATACATTTCTATTTTTGAGCGAGACGGGACTACGAACCATGATGTCAAACTACAAACTCTTTCTCTTTCTCTCTCTCTCTCTCTCTCTCTCTCTCTCTCTCTCACACATACACACACACACATGTATGCATAAAAAAAAACTCTCAGCTCAAACACTCAATGAGTGATGTTTTGTTATCAGCGCATCTTAAAAAGTGTCTCTTTATCCCCATGAATAAATTATATATAGTGGGAGCCCGATGGTTTGTATATTAAAGTGAACCCTTCGACTATACATGTCGTGAGTTGTGGGAGGCGTATATACATATACGTGTGTATGTCTGTGTGTGAGTGTTTGGAACGAAATAATGAACACATGAAAGTTGAGAGAATATATATATGTATATATATATATATATAGAGAGAGAGAGAGAATTTGTTAATCTCGACAGAATTCGGCCTTCGGCTATCATCAAAAAATATTTATAAATCTTAACATGAACTATATGAATGCCATAGGGTTGGCTTCTTGTGTAAATAGAATCTGAAAATAAAAACTTAATAAATTAATCATTCGAATTTGACATCTCAGTCAGCTGAGACTGTAGAAGACACCGACAACATATCTGCGGAGGGTTAAGACTAAACTAAAGAGTGTCCTGGTATGACATTAAACAATCTGATGGCAAGGTTCCAGCCCTGAACCTATGGGTCAAATAGAACTGTTTGACAATTAAACTCTCTGCAAACAAATAACTTCTGCTAACCTGAATTGTAAGAAATAGAACTATTTGCAATTAACTGTGTGTAAACAAAAGATTAATGTTTAATTGAATTGTTAGTGATACATTGTAATACTTGGAACCATTTAACTGTGTGCAAACGAATGAATAACATTGAACTGAATTATTAATGTTTAATAGTAATACTTGTAACCACTTCACTGTCTGCCAAATAATGATTAATATTGAATAGAATTATTAGAGTTAGAAATAATTGAAGCTATTTAAAGGTAGAAACTACAGTAGTACTATTATGCCATCAAATATTTTCTAACTCATTTAAAAAGGAAATCCCCCCAGAAAGTGTGTACAAACAAATGAAATAACAAACAATGATTGACATGCCATAAAATCCAACCCAAGGAAACCAAAAATTCGGCTTTGAAGTTGTTAACAAATAATTTCCAATCTTTTTTCCTGGTATGACATTAAACAATCTGATGGCAAGGTTCCAGCCCTGAACCTATGGGTCAAATAGAACTGTTTGACAATTAAACTCTCTGCAAACAAATAACTTCTGCTAACCTGAATTGTAAGAAATAGAACTATTTGCAATTAACTGTGTGTAAACAAAAGATTAATGTTTAATTGAATTGTTAGTGATACATTGTAATACTTGGAACCATTTAACTGTGTGCAAACGAATGAATAACATTGAACTGAATTATTAATGTTTAATAGTAATACTTGTAACCACTTCACTGTCTGCCAAATAATGATTAATATTGAATAGAATTATTAGAGTTAGAAATAATTGAAGCTATTTAAAGGTAGAAACTACAGTAGTACTATTATGCCATCAAATATTTTCTAACTCATTTAAAAAGGAAATCCCCCCAGAAAGTGTGTACAAACAAATGAAATAACAAACAATGATTGACATGCCATAAAATCCAACCCAAGGAAACCAAAAATTCGGCTTTGAAGTTGTTAACAAATAATTTCCAATCTTTTTTCTCATTAAGCAAAAAGATTATCGTATAAAATACTTATTTGAGTTTTAATACGTGATATTCATGGGTTTGTTCTAGTTTCTTTATTTGATAGCATATTAACCTTTTGTGGGTTATTAAATGCTAAAGCCACCCTTGTAGAAAAACAGCAGTGGTACGATTTAATTCATAGCTGGAAGAATAAGGGGTTTCATACCATTCCTAAGAATAATAGACCGAAAGTGAACACAACGGCACGATTGGGGTTTGAACTCGGTTACTTCAAGATTCCCGCCAACACTTTTACCTTTATTCCACGGTGGTTCCTTCACACATTTCCGGAACTGACGTGTTTAGCAGTTTTTTCCACCTTTTTTATCATGAATTTAGCATCATTTCTATTTTGTCCAGTCGGCTGTTGAGGGCGGGTGTAGAATACACTGACTGCTTCTCTACAGAGGGATATGACCCCCCCAACGATTGTCCTGGGTGTGGCACGAAACAATCTGATGGCGGAGCTTTAGGGAATGCAGAGTATCCATTAATTTCTTTCGCTCCCAGGTCCATCTTAGCCCGGAATAGTAGCACCTGCTAGGACCTATCTATGGGTCAACTAGAGTTAAACTGCGTACTTATGCTAAACTGAATTGCTAGAAAGAGAAATGTTTTGACTTTTAAACTGCGTAATTATGCTAAACTGAATTGCTTAAAATAGAACTGCTTTTGTACGCTAAACTGAATTGTTTGAAATTGAACTGTTTACTAAACTGAATAACTTGATATAGAAATGTTTTTTGACAATTAAACTATGTTCTTATGCTAAAATAATTTGTTTGAAATAGAAGTGTGTATTTGTATAAAAATGGATTTGGCATTAAATAACCCGTAAATGCTGATAGGCCATAAAATTCAAACAAACAAACAAACAAATAAAATTATTTCTATTAAACGCAGACTATTTGTTTGGTTTGGTTTAATGACATATAAAACCTTGTGGGTTATTCAATACCAAATCCTGTTCATACATATATATACAAAATATATATGATTTGTAAACGCATAGTTAGTTGATAACTTTTTCAAACGAGCCAGTACACATTTGCTTGCCCTCAGTTGAATGGTTTTAAGTATTGTGATGTAGATCTAACAATTTGATTTAACAGTCATTTGTCTGCGCACCGATAAATGGTCCAAGAACTTTATTTAACGTATAGATAGGACCCTAACCAGTACTACCACTACAAGTCAGGTTTGTCCTGGGAGGACCCTAACCAGTACTATCACTACAAGTCAGGTTTGTCCTGGGAGGACCCTAATCAGTACTACCACTACAAGTCAGGTTTGTCCTGGGAGGACCCTAATCAGTACTATCACTACGGGTCAGGTTTGTCCTGGGAGGACACTAACTCGTGCTATCACTACAAGTTAGGTTTGTCCTGGGAGGACCCTAACCAGTACCATCACTACTGGTAAGATTTGTCCTGGGAGGACCCACACCAGTACTATCACTACGGGTCAGGTTTGTCCTGGAAGGACCCTAAACAGTGCTATCATTAGGGGTCAGGTTTGTCCAGGGATGACCCTAAACAGTACTATCACTACAAGTTAGGTTTGTCCAGGGAGGACCCTAACCAGTACTATCACTACGGGTTAGGTTTTTCCTGGAAGCAATGGCAATTAAGGCGTACTACACATTTTTCAAAACTCCTGAATTGGAGCATCACTATCATATGATTTATTGTCATATCCAAGATACTCGTTCGGAAGGGGTTATCCTGCGAGGCAAAAAGTTTGCTCTGTTGGGAAAATCTTGCTATAATTTAGAAATTTAATACTGTATCTATAGATATTCATTCTAAGATTCAAAGTAATTCTGAGTTCCCAACTTATTGCTTGGAGCAACGAGTGCACTCTAAAAGGTTCTTTTGGGTTCTTTGATTAATGGTATATCAACGTTCACGAGTTATTTAATACCAATTCCATTACTGTAGGAGAATAGTAGTGATACTGTTTAACCCAAACATGGGAGGAAATAAGCGAATTAATACCTTTTCTAAAATATTAGTCAAAAAGTGAACGTTATAGTGCGAAATAAGTTCGAACTCATTCAAAACCATGTGGCAGTCGTACATGTTAGCCACTACACCGCAGGTAGTTCCCAATTCTAAAGGTAGATAATATATATATATATATATATATATATATATATATATGTCCACAAATGAATTTGAATGTTGTCGGTTTTTATTTCATATAAGTATGCTTCACATGTGTTTTCTCCTCCTCAGGTGGCTAATCACGATTAAATACATTATTAGTCTCCTAAAGAGTTCTACGATATCTGAAAAACTTGTGAAACATACTTACACGACATAAAAAAACCCTAAGTGTCACATGCAAGTTCATTTGTGCAACTATTCATTTTAAGATATTTACTTTTCTCTCATTGGACCAACAAAGAAATTAACACACACACACACACACACACACACACACACACATCTATGTATATATATATATATAAGAGACATTCTCTATAAGAGTAATATATAAATTTCAGTCCAATCCTGCTAAAGCACCAGTTCCTGCCAGATCACCAAAAATGAGCTGTCACCCACTTAAATACAGAACTAGGTCATAGCTCCCTAGCTTTGCTGGTATGATGGAAATGAGTACTTTACTCGTGACCGTAGGATAAATGGAGAGTATTTTTATTCGCTATCTATCTTATATATATATATATATATATATATCTGTGCGAACTATATATGTCCGTGTGATATATATGATAGAGACGAAAGAATTATAAATAAGTTATACAAATGGATAGATTAAAAGAAATGTAAGTGTAATATATATATATATATATATATATATATATATATATATATCCCACCAATGATAATGTCACTTTGATCGACTTTAAACTTCTTCCTTTGGTACCTCAATCGCTAAATCCAGTTACAGAAATGACTTTTGCAAGACCGAAAAAATTCCTTGAAAATCAATTTGTTGAATAAGAAAAACAATAGATATAAATAAATTTGTTCGATATAAATAATAATTATAATAATAAATGAGAATGAATTTGTTGAATATATAAATGAACAAGAATAAATAGATAAATAAGAATGGGTTAGTTAATAAAGAATAAGAATATGATTAAGTTAACTAAATAATGATAATTATAATAATAGTTTATTCGATAATGTCACAAAATTCATCTCGAAAGCCATCAAAAGCTGGAAAGTGGATTTGACCGCAGGAGGAAAAAAACTTTAGCAGAGGTGAAAATCCAGAGAGGTATCTTTCAGTGATATGCGCTATCACCATCATTTTTAATAGCAATTATGCCACTCAGTCACACACTTAGAAAATGCACTGACGGCTACAAATTTACTAAATCACTAGAAAAGATCCATAAACCAATGTACATGGAGGACACCAAGCTGTTTGCAAAAAAAGAAAAAGAATTGGAGACTGATACAAACTTCAGAATATACAGTCAAGTTACAGGAATGCAATTTGACATAGAAAAATGAGCCATTCTCATAATGAAAAGTAAAAAGAGACAAATAACGCAAGGAATAGAATTCTAAAAATCAAGGAAGAATTAGAACGCTCGGAGAAAAAGAAAATCACAAACACTTGAGTAATTTGGAAGTCGATGCCATCAAACAAGTGGAGATAAAAAAAATTAAACACGCGTACCCTCGATGAATGAGAAAGCTTAACGAAACCAAATTTTATTGCAGGAATATCCTCAAAGAGATAAACACCTGGGCTGTTCTCCTTGTACGATACTCGGAACAATTCTTAAAATGGACGAGGGAAGAATTTAGACAAATAGATCAGACGACAAGACAGCTGATGACGATGCGTAAGAGATGACATAGACAGATTATATTTATCAAGAAAAGAAGGAGGAACATCAGTCGCTAGTGTTGAAGATAGCGTATGAATACAGGTATACTGAGGCTACATTGAAAAGAGCAAAGAAAGATTAATTACAGCGACCAACCCGTTAAAAGTAATCAAAAGAACAACTCTATGGGTATTTCAAGAGACAAACTAGCGAAATCCCATATGAGAAAAGCTGGATATAGCTACAACAGAGAAACCTAAAGAGAGAAACTAAATCTCTTCTGATAGCAGCACAAAACTACGCCATAAGGACCAATAATGTTGAAGTGAAAATTTATAATATACAGCTGAAGGTAGAGACAAAATGATTAATCATCTAATTAGCGTACACAGAAAGCTTGTCCAAAAGGGAGTATAAGAGCAGTCATGATAAGGTGGCAAAGGTTATTCATGGGGAATTATGCCACAAATTGAAATTTGGCCATAATAACAAATGGTAGATGCACAAACCAGAATCCGTCCTGGAGAATCAGACGCTCAACATTCTCAGGGATTTTGAGATACAAGCACCTCACCGGATAACAATCAGAAAACTAGATCTAGTGATAATTAACAACAACAACAAAAATTAAAATCAGTGATCCGAGAGATTACAAAATCAACTATAACGGACTTTGACGTCACGATAGGACTACCGAGCGAAAATTGAAGAAACGAATAAGAAGACAAATACTTAGACCTTTCCAGAAAACTAAAAAGGCAGTGGAAAACGAGAGCAACGGTAACACCAATTGTGATAAGAGCACTTGGAGAATGAATCGATACCATCCAAACTACAGCATTGTTATGATCGGTCAGAATTACTGAGAAGAGTCCTGGAGACCTGAAAAGACTTGCTGTCACTCAGACTCAAGTAAAAAACCATCAGCTAGTGCTGATGTGAGAATCTTGCAAGATCTAAAATAATAGGTTCTCTAAATAAGAACAAGAATAAGAATTGTTGTTTGTTTTTTTTTTAATAAGAACAAGAATAATAAAGAATAAGCTAAATACGAATAAGAATAATTTTTTTAAAGAAAACACGAATTAATACGAATAACATAAATAAGAAAAAGAATAAGAATAAATCTATCAAATAAAAATAAGAACAAGAATCAGTTTGTTAAATACGAACAAGAATAAGAATACATTTATTAAATACGAACAAAAGTAAATATAAATACCTTAAATCAAATTAGAATAAGAAAAATTTTATCAAATAATTAGGATAAGAATAAGTTTATCAAATAATTAGGATAAAAACAGTTTATCAAATAAGTAGCTTCAGAATAAGTTTATCTGATAATTATAAGAATAACAAAGGAATACGAACAAGAATAAGAATAAGTTTGTTAAATGTGAACGGAAAACAACGTTATGTTGGTTGAGAAAAAAACAAACGAAAGAAGAAAGAAGAAAAATGAAGACATATTTTTAAAAAAATCAATAAGAAATGAATGCATTCGTTCTAAACTCGTTATTTTAACAGTTCTTACTTCTGGGTTACTTCTTGGAAATTTATGGTATTTAGTATCATTTTATTTATGTTTAATGTGTCCATTGGCCAAATATCGACACGGTCAATCCACGGACTTTTGCTCCGGCCAATAAACAAAGACAACAGTTGTCGGTTTGCAATATCGGATTTGATAACTATCGATGAGTCAAGTTATTAAACCTGCTGCTGCTGCTGTTTTATTGTAAGAAGATAAATTCTGGTATTTGTATGTCGGCTGTAAGGCAGGATCAAGCAGCGAAAAGGAAAGAACGTTGATGAGACAGAAGAGGAAGTAGAGAGTGAGGGTCGAGATCAGGGAGAGCGAAGATGAAAGAGAAATGACAAGATAGGAAGACAGTAAAGTCGAAAAAGAAAGAGTGAAGAGTTGGATTTTGATGAGAGTGATGAGTTGAGAGGCAGAGTAGGAGAAGAAAGAAAAGTGGTGGGAGGTAGGGGAAAAAAGGATAGACATGATGGAGATAAAGTTTAGAAGGAAATAAAAACGGTCGGGAGGAGAATGAATCGAAGGGAAGACATTGAATGAAAACGAGATGGAGAGGAAAATAGTAAAAGAAGGGAAAAACAAAGAAAGAAAACCAAAGGACTAGACGAAGGAAAGAAGATCAAAACTTCCACTTCCCTTTCTTTCTTCCTCTCTCTCTCTCTCTCTCTCTCTCTCTATATATATATATATATATATATATATTTCCGTACCTTAACATTGAAAAAAAATATTTATTTTACACACGTCTATTTGACGAATAATTATATTTCATCTTAATTATGGAAATTTACAAAGCTTTTTGCTTAGATGTGGCACAAGGCCATATGAAAGGGGCACCCAATGAGACTCGAACTCACTCGTGTAGGTTTGCTAGTCGAGCTTGCTAACCATTACACCACCAGAGGCGCCTATTTATCTTAATTATGTTTGGTAAGTATATATCATACTAAGCATCTTCTATCTCTTGGCTTGACTATTTCTTTTTCGAACTGCTTGTCCCTTTTTGTGTATATATATATTTATATATAAGTAAGTAAAGCTGGCGACCATAGTCGAGGGTAACCCGAAGGCTCCTTTTTCGATAGCTACTACACCAAGGTGCAGGGGAGGGCGCAACTCCTTTCTCTGGATTGCTCCACTTTACCCTTGATCCATACCTTATAATGCTGAGTATTAAGCAAGGAGGCATCAAGTACCATTTTTTAAGTCTTTGGTATGACTCGACCTGTGATTGAATCCAGATCTCCCGGGCCATTGGCGAACACTCTAACCGCTAGGCGAATGTCCGATTATATATATATATATATGTGTGTGTGTGTGTATGTATGTGTGTGTGTATAAGAAACATTTTATATTCGTATATGCAATATAATTTTGAATGTTAACGAAAATTAATTTAAGAAATGGTGGTAGTGGTGGTGGTTGTAGCAGTGTGAGTATTTATATATGCTTTTTTTATGCCCAATACTATCTATCTATGAGGATCATTAAATAAGTTTGCAGACTTTTTTCGTATGGGTACTTTTAATGATAGTACACACATGAAACTCTAGTCCCCTTCGAAGTAATCTCCAACAGCTGCAATGCACTTGTACCGTTTCAACAACTTATGGAAGGCCCCATAGAAGTCCTCTTGTGTGGGCGTGTCAATGACCTTCGTCACAGCCTCTTTCATCTCCTCAGTTGTCTCATAACGACAGCCTCTGAGCTTGGGGAATAACAAAAAGTCATAGGGAGCAATGTCTGGACTATAAGGAGGCTGAGGAACTGTCTTGATGCCCGTCTTCGTCAAATAGTCTGTGCCAAGGATGGAGTTGTAGACTGGCACATTGTCCTGGTGGAAATGCCACTGGCCTCTTCCGACGAAAACTCTTCCTGAACTCCCTTAAAACATCAACATTATAACCCTAACCCTAACCCTTTGGCCAATCAACTGTGGTGTATTGACTTCCTTACTTTTTCCACACCTCTCATAACCCCTCACAGACTCCCTGCCTTTCTTGAATCTCTTATGCCACTCAAAAACTGATGCTCGATTCATGCAAGATGGTCCAATAGCAGTCTGAAGCAATCCATGAGTTTCTGTGGCATTTTTCCAATTTTAAAACATAATTTTATTGCATATCGTTCATCTAAAGTGTCGTCACGTCCAGATTGCATTTTTGAAATTCACCAGCTATGACAATCAGGCTTTAGTAGGGTGTTTTCCAATTCCTGTTGTAGCTGATCATATGAACCTGAAATCATAGACATTGGGCTGTCATCTCATTAGATGTATAGCAATAACATACAGAATTTTCAAGAGTCTACAACAATTTTAAATGCCTGTACAAAAAAGTCTGGAAAATTATTGAAGGACCCACGTATACATTAAAACAGCATGGAAAGAGATTTTTATCTATCAATCTATATCTATCAAATCTGGGAATATATATATATATATATATATATATTCCCAGGAGCGACGTGAATGACGTAATCATCGAGTTCCCAGAGCAGGAGTTCTCCTGGGCCAGAAATGTCAGAAAGTTCGCTGACAGGGGCTGGACCCACGCAGCTGTTCAGTGGCATCGTGGAGACCATAAACAACCACTATGTAGACCTCCATGACACTTTTAAGAGGAAATTATCTAGTGATTCGAGCCAACATGGGTAAGAAAAGTGAGATCGAGAAGTAAATTCAACTGCATTGCTGCTAGTGATGTATAAATCATATTCTGCAAAAAGAATAGTCTGACCCATTACCAAATAAAGGATATATATATATATATATATATGATAAAGTTTTCTATATTCATTAATAAAGCGTGCTCAATATCGGTGGTAGATCGTATATATTTAATTTAGCATAACGAACACACAGTCAACGGTGCTTGGTAACTCTCATTTTCTGACCAATGCAATCATTATATCAAGTTTTTGTCTCTCACTCTCTTCTCCCCCCTCTCTCTATCTATCTATATATATATTCGTTCTTATAATCTTTTTAACTGTATTCATCATCCTTTTTTGTTTCCTCAATTTTTCAAATCATAGACAGGCATTGCTTACCCGTTTTCTTATCTTTTTCCGTTCTTCTTCTTCTTCTTCTTCTTCTTCTTCTTCTTCTTCTTCTTCTTCTTCTAGTCACCTTTTCCTTCTTTTTGATCTCTTTTGTTGTCTTCAAATCCTATACCAATCCCTCTAATTCAATCTTACAACATGAGCCCTGACTTTGCATATATTACACTTAATTTTTCGAGGAGATTTTATATCTTCCACAAAACCCGAAAGGACAAGGATAATAGATGCTACCAAATTGTCATAAAGGAACTAAGATGATAAAAACTTTAATGCGAATATCTTTGAGCGGCAATATTTTTCATGTTGGCATTATTGCTGAGTCATCACTCTTATCTCCAATATCTCCGCCGTCAATACTTTTCTTGTTGTTGTTGTAGTTGTTCTTGTTCTTCTTCTTATTATTATTATTATTTGGGGTTGGTGTAGAGACTTTTTATTGCGTCCAACCAATTGTTTGTTATTGCGCAATTTGTTTGTCTTTGTGTGTTGTTATTTGTTCTAACGTTAGTTAATCCAACTGAAGTTTAACATCTTTGCTCTGATTCAATTAATAGAAGAGCCAGCCCATCATATCCTGAAGATCTATTTACAATCTAATAGTATCTCTACCGTTATCGATTCCTTTCATTTAGTCAACTCTTTCAAGAATTTCTAAATTTTACACATTTTTAGGTAATTCAAATTAAATCTAAGACAAATTTATTTATAGTGGCTATCTGGTATGATTAAAAATTAATTGATCCACACAGTCCATCTATAAAAGCTTGTAATATTCACGTCTGGGTCAATCCCAGTAATATTCAAGTCTGGGTCAATCCCAGTAATAGTCAGTTCTAGGTCGTTTCTAGTAATATTCAACTCTAAGTCAATCCCAATTATATTCAAGCCAGGGTAAATCCTAGTAACATTCAAGTCAGGGACAATTGCAATTATATTCAAGTCAGAATCAATCTCAGTAATATTCAAGTAGGTGTCAATCAGTAATATTCAAGAAAGCGTCCATTTCAACAATATTTAAGCCTAGGTCATTTCCAGTAATATTCAACTCTATGTCAATCCCAGTTATATTCAAGCCAGGATCAATACCAGAAATATCTAAGTTAGGGTAATTTATAATGATATACAAGTTCCTATCTAACTTTTTCTTTAAGCGTTTCATTAGAATTCAGGTGGTTTAGTTATATAATCGTACTGACACAGCTACTGGTTCGAAGATTTCACACTAATCGAATTAACACATGCAATGATAATCTTCGAAACGAGATTGCTAAATTATCCTTCAAAACCAAAGTATCTAAAATTAGTATGATGTGTGTAAAAATCCTGGCTATGTTTTTTGAAGACAAAACCTTCAGTCATAGTAAAGTTTATAACATCTTTCATCGACGATCTCAGCAAGATACATCGATATGATGAGCACTTTGGCCAAGGTCTGGGTCGAATGGATGGTCCAGAAAAAGTCTCACGCAATCCTGCAGGATTTTGCATCCTACCATATGGACGTGATACTGGAGTGGCTGACCGATAATATTCACCATCATTGACCCCTCCACCCAGTATGTGATCATCTAGCGCCGTTTATTTGATAATTCGTTGGACGACTACGTCTGGGCTGTTGTGGGGAGAGAGACACCAACAACCAGCGTCAGAAAATCAAAGATTCACTGAAGGCTGCAATCGTCAATTGGTAACATGAACGAGAGATACTCGATCCCGCTTACGGGTATATATATATATATATATATATATATATATATATATATATATTCATTGAGTATATATGTTCACTGGCTGATTCTTTATTTGTCTCTCCGTAAATTCTACAATGATGAGAGTGTAGTAGCAGCAACCTTTGTCTTTGGATGAAAATATATTTGGAGAGGGAAAGTATTTTTATATAATTACTTGTCACATTCTGTTTCTATTCATCTATCACACAATCAAATCACACAAATTTAAAACAGAACGCTGCCAACGGAAATAGAATGTCTTAAAACTTTCTCACCTTTTTCGTTTCATTTAATAACTGACATCATTTTTATGCATCTATTGAAATTTAATTAAAACTATTAGAAAAACAATTCAGAATAAAATTAAAACGATTTCGATAATCATTAATGTTTTTATAATTCTGTTTTGTTTTTCTTTATTGTTATTTTGCAATCATTTTTTTTTTTTGCAATCATTTTTTGAGAAAGTGATAAATTCTAGACTCTTCAAGATAACTGGTTTTATCTACATATTTTCATCAATGTGCGTCTTCCATGTCCTCAGCTTTCTCTTTCTTGTTGATTTTCTTTGTTAGCCTATCAATCGATTTAGTCTTGCTTATCCTTGTATCTTTTCATTTTGATATCTATGTATCACTTGTCAATCAGCTAGTTTACTCGAAGAGAGAGAGAGAGAGAGAGAGAGAGAGAGAGAGAGAGAAGGAGAAGGGGAGTAAAGCATTTTTATATTGTTATTCGTCCTATTGTGTTTCTATCTATCTATCTATCTATCTTAATCTCAATTACATCACCCCAATTTTGAAACAGAACGCTTAATAACGGAAATAGAACCTTTTATAGCTTTCATCTTTTTCGTTTCATTTAATAACTTACACGCCCTAATGAAGGTTTAAACACTGAAAACTTTAACGTTGGCAAATATTTCTACAAATAAAATCATCCTCTAGATACCTTATATATTTTCATCTCAAAACAATTTCTGTCTATCTTGATGTTTATACCTGTACTGAATATTAATCCTTTACCTTCGTAGCAAATGGAGTAACGGTTTGAATTATATCGCTATCTAAAACTGTCCTCTATCTATCTATATCGTAAACAACGAACCGCGTGATTTCAAAGACTACATACACTGCATCTATTGTAGACGAAGCAAGAGACACTGAAAGCACATTTTGAACCGTGGCTGGCCGTACAGCTACTGCATACTGTAGTGTAACGATTATCTTTGTTGGAAAAAGACCAAGCGGACCAAGTTCAAATCCTGTGCGTAAATGTTTACATTTCACATTACACTAATATTTTCAGGAAAGGCATAAACCCAACCGTCCTCTTTCTAGCTAAAGCTAAATAGTAGGGTGTACTGGACTCTTTTATTTTAGTTTGGTAACCAGTGTGGGAGAAGGAAAAATTTTAATCTTATTTCTACTCAATTATATAATTTGCCTGTTGCTGCATTTTGCTCCTGGCGGAGGGGTTGGGTAAATAGGCACTTATCTCTCATTTAAGACAGGATTTCTATTTAAAAAGTATTCAGCTTTTATATGTTATTTAATGCCAGTACCATTTCTTCTCGAAGAACAGTAGTGGTACTATTTAACCCATAGCCAAAAGGATAAGAGGGTTCAAACCTTTTCCAAGGGTCTTTGACAGAAAGTGAATGCAATAACAGGATTGGAGTTCGAACTCACTCACTACAATTCTGCGGTCTATTGCTTTAACCTTTACACCACGTGGATACATTCTAGTAGTCAGGGATTGATATTAATCTGAATCCAAGGCAAGGTTTTAGATCCGGATACCTGCGTAATGTAGACTACCTATTCTTTACCATTATTCAGTTGTCCATTCTTACCTGTCATAGTCCTATCAATAAGTCAAATAGATTTGCTTGGAAATTATTAATGTTGGATAGGAATATTTGTATTTGATATGTTAAAAATTTAAATGAATCATAGACATCTACCGTTTATCCTCTTTTAAACTTTTTAATTTTTTATGATATCAATTTATTTTATTTCTGTCATTCACAAAACATTGTCACTCCGATATTCATGTTTGTTTTGCTTGTTTTATCCTCTCCCTTTCTTTCTCCTTCCCCACCCCCGCCTTATCTGCTATTTCTTCCGTTTTCTTATTCTCTCATCCTTCCTTCTTTCTCTGTCTTTTTCTTATTCTTTTGCTTTCTCCTTTTAATTCAAACTTTTTCTCGATGTACAAATAGAACACATAAATTCCACATAATATTTTCCAAAAAATCACACGACAATTTTATAAACAAACCCTGGCGTTTAGTTTAAACGGCTAACTTTTTCTTATATATAGGCTTCCCCTAGGTTTTTGTAAAAATGTTTAAACATCCATCGTTGATTTAACACCACTGATATCGTCCCTCCCAGTCCTGATGATGGTTCATTTGAACCGAATCATTATAGTGCCATCTTTTTTTTCTCCACAAATCTCTTCTTCTGCTTTAATTACCTTGTTATCAAATTTTTCTCTATATTCTATTACTGTAGATTATTTTATTAAGTATTGTTGCTTGAATCTTTGACTATTTACTAAGGATAATATTACTTGTCTGAATTTCTGAGACGAAGCTTGAAGATTTTTATCATTCAGGGTTTTCAGACTATTGTCTAAAAGAATCAGCACATATGTTAGGCTATAGTGACCTACTGAGTAGACCAAGTATAGAGATGAATACAATATGGGAACCAATAATAAAAAAAAATTGATAAAAAATCGTAACATGAGCTCCGTTAAAAATCATACATAACAGTCATACGTCATTGTGATGTAAGAACATTAAGTTTATAAGTCCTCAAAATTCACTCTGAACTGTACGCAGGACACATGGTGTTAAGGTTATAGGCGTTTGTTCCTTAAGTGACAGTCAACTGGTAGTTGCAGATTCAATCTTCACTGCAGGAGAGTAACAAATCGGGCATATTAAAATTCTTTCCTGGTTAACGGAATCATAGCAAGTGTACCCTGGGGATTAGATAAAGGATGTCGTTCGAAGTTCCGTATTAGCTCATGGGTTAGAGAAGAAACCGATGAAGAAGACCGGAGAACACATAGGCCGAAACGTTAGAATATAACAATAAAGACAATTGTCCGAAAACCCAGAAAGATAAAAAGGATTTCTTGAAACCATATATCTGTGTGCAAAAAAAAATGTTTCCTTTTTTTTTTGCAAAATACATCTCTAGGAATCAGTTGGATGCATTATCAGTGGCGCCTTTAGTTCAATAAGAGTTTCGACTCTTTTCAACATCTTACCCCCTCGCTAAAGTGACCCTGTCAAGATTGATTATGTCTCAGCCTGCATCCACCATCGGTGTTTATCAGCCCTTTCTGAGTCACCTCTAGCGATTGTTAAATCGTTTTGTCTTTTATAAATGCTGTCAGCATGTTATTTGACAAATGAGTAACTGTTTCCTGTCTTCTAAGATGGCACTTTTATCTGTGAATACCTTGGCCGTTAGTGAATCAGTTACGATCAAGGTGGTGTCCAGCTAAGGTTGGATCTTACTGCGATTTTCATATTGTTCTTAATTAATGATTATTATCAAATAAAAATAATTACTTAAAATCATATAAATATAGTTTTAGATAGGAATACTTGAAACCATATAACTGTATTCAAAATTGTTTGTATTAGATATGAATACTTAATACAACATAAGTGTGTCCAACAAATTCTTAACTGCAGAAAATAAATATAAATGTACAATAGAAGTGATCGTCTAAACTGTTAGCATAAAATAACCCTTGACAAGTTGGTGTGCAGTTAAGATTAAGCAATCAATTATAGAAAAGAGTGCTGAGCTGCGCTTAAATAATCCTATCACTTTTTACGAGATCTATGTCAGTGAGAAGAAGAAGAAGAAGAAGAAGAAGAAGAAGAAGAAGAAGAAGAAGAAGAAGATTATAATGCAATAAATCAACTTGCCTTTGATTGAGTTCTTGTTTAACCAGCATGTTCACAATTGCCATGAACTAACCGCAGAAACCACGATCAGCGCGTAGGAATTGCCGTGTCAACTCTGTGGTGAGTCCACTCGACAAGAGGACGACAAGTAGTGCCAACGGCGGCGGGCTATTTATCGCTTTTCAATGTCACGCCGCGAGCCAACCGTTACCCACCGACCTTCACCGACCCCTGCACTATTTGACATCCTATCGTTCGACATCTCGCCACAAGGCGGCGTTCTGTTACCTTGCTACGCCGCCATTACTTACACATCATCTTGTTTCGCTGCCTTCCTGTTACTTTGTTTTCTGTCACTCGCCTTAGACATGCTTCAGTTCTTTGATGACAGAGCACTTTCAATAGACTTCGTATTGTATCCGAGAAGAGAGCGATTCCTTCTAACAAGTCATGTGTGTGCATTAGTTTTCGTCTTCCATGTCCTCATCTCTCTCTCCCTCTCTCTCTCTCTCTCTCTCATATTCCCACTGCGGTTTAGTGTCATATTCAGTGCACTCGTTGGAACTGAGCATACCCACTATAGAGATGCAATATCTCTACGTTTGTACTCTCACTCTCTCTGTCTGACTGTATGTATGTATGTCTGTCTGTCTGTCTGTCTGTCTCTCTCTTTCTATATATATATATATATATATATATATATATATATATATGATGCCTCTACGGTTATACATATGCCACCAAAAACTATAGTGGAACTGGTTTAATTATATCGCCTATCTATCTCTCTATCGTAAATAATCAATCAATCAATGTATCTTTTGTCAATCGCCCACTTTATGGGCAGGGATAGACAGATATATAGATTGAGAGAGAGAGAGAGAGAGAGAGAGAGAGAGAGAGAGAGAGAGAGTATTTTCATATAGCTACTTATCACTCTCTGTTTCTACCTATCAATCTATGTTTCTCTCAACTGATGTTCATATATATCTATTCATATCAACGCCAAAATGTATTTTTTGTCTCAGATTGTTCATATTTATTTTTTACGTATATCATATTTTATTAAACTTTTGTATATACTGATACATTTTACATATCTATCTATCTATCTATCTATTGTAAATACAAAGAAACCCATGAATTATTGTCTTCTTAAATGCGCGTAATCCATCCAATGCAAGCCTGTGTGCGTGTTTTCATGTAAACAGAATCAGATATTAAAAATAGATAAAAGCTCAAGACGTATTTTTTAGAGGATTACAAAGAAAAAAAAAAACAGTCAACTGATTGTTTGAGGACAACGAACGGCGAAAAGAAGGTCTTTGAGAGAAACGCTTGCCTGAAATTTCAACGTCGATTATTGACTAATAGTTGAATGAGGACAAGGACGGTGAGCCTATTGACCTTCTCATGCTTGTTTTCGTAGCTTTGTGAGAGAACAGGGAAAGGGGAAAGAAAAACGAGCAAGTTCGTTGGTGTGGATGAGGAGGTCGGCTGGATGGGGTATGCTTTGTCAGTTGAATGAACTTAAGCACTGGCAATGCTTCGCTGAACACTTCGCTCAGCACAAAAACAGAGACAAAGAAGGATGAACGTATACCCAGACAAACTCACAAAGAAGAAGGAAAAGAAAATGCTGAATGTCCTGAAGGAGATATAGAGACACATTTCTTTTTTTATACAGGTATGCACGCAATTTGTCATGCGCACAGAGTGAACGATCTGTACGGAAAGGTAGATGAATCGTAAGATATTAAAAGACAAGATGAAATGAAAAACGTATTGATAAATCCTTGGATTGAAAGATGTTGACATGAAAATATTGATGAGCAAACACAGAAGGATATTTTGGAGGAGCGTTTAGTGTAACGGTTATTGCCAAAGGAAATGGAATCAGTGACCCGATTTCGAATCTTGGACCAGGCCTGAATCCATCTCCCTAACTTCAGCTATGAGTAAATAGTCGAGCAGACTGAGTTCTTTTGACTTGGTTCGGCAACTAATCAAGGATAAGAAAAATTCAAACCAGCAATATTCTGCTTAAAAAATTGACCTCAAGTCACATCCTATCAGTAGTGGGTGGGAGAGGTTTGGGAAATACTTACATTGAAGGAAAGTGGATGCTAAATTTTACATAAGAATGTATGTTAATTTGTTTGTTTGTTTTAAGGCATGACAAACTTTGCTGGGTTATTTTAAGCTAAAGTCAATTTAACAATTATGGTCTCCAATCATATATGTATCGAACAAAAATCTATCTTTCCAATAATTTTAAACATATAAAAACTTCATTTTCTCAAAGAAATTTTTTTGTCTCACAAATCTGCTGCCCAGTTAGCTGAGACTGTTGAATACACCGACTGCATCTATGTAGAAGTGTAAGACGTTCTCAACGAATGTCCTTGATATGACATGAAACAATTTGATGATGAAGTTCCAGTAATACTGGAGCTTGGGTGAATGGAGAGTACCCCTTTACTTCCATCACTCCCAGGTCCACTCTAAACCGTAGTGATGGCACCTGAGAGGGCCCTATTAATGGGTCAAATAGAACTATTTGACATTTTAGACTGAGTGAAAACAAATGATGTATGCTAAACTGAGTTGTTTGAAATAAAAATGTTTAATCCTTTAACTGTTTATAAACAAATGACTGGTGTTTATTTGAATTGTTAGTAATACATGGCAAAACTTTGTTGACTTATGCTAAATTGAATTTTTAGAAATAGAACTGTTTGATCAGTAAACTGTGAGCATCTACTGAAGGTGTTTACAAATCATATATGCAATATATATGTAAAAACAGGATTTGGCATTAAATAACCAAAAAGGGTTGATATGCCATAAAACTAAACCAAATCAAACCATAAATGTGATCCCCACATGTACTACTTCTCAGGAGGATCCAAAAGTAATAGAAACAAAGACTGATTTATTTTAGCGCCATGTCAACTATTTTAGGATTATCTTATGCCTAAAGATTAGAGAATTGTGTTCATTGTACTTTCATATTTACATGTTTGTGTAGTTGCTTCTTAGAAGCTTTTTGCATGCATTTCGGTGATATCAAGTATTTCAATCTAATACAAATAATTATATAGTTTCAAGTAATCATTTCTTGCTAATAATAGTCATTTGTTTGTACATAGTTATATGGTTTCAAGTAACTAACGATAATCCATAGTAGATATTTATAGCTTCAAGTAACTATACTTAAAACAAATAATGTACAATTATTAAGTGTTTCTATCGAATACGAATGGTATTTAAACAGATGTATTTTACTCCTAAATGGAAACCTTGTAGGTACTAGCACTCCGGGTGAGAGTTAACGTGGGAGTAATAGTATTGAAGGAGTTCTTCACACTCCCCAAATCTCCAGAACTGGAGCCTCGACATCAGATACAGTCTAATGTTATACCCAAGACATCTTTTTTTTCTGGGGAGGGAATCTTATACCACTGTAGAGAATACAGTCAGTGTATTCTAAGTCCCACTGATCGCTAAAAAAAGTGACTCCACACTAGTCCGAGTAGCAGAACTGGAACCTTATCATTAGAAGCAGAACAAACGTTTCTGCGGAGGTTTCAATCCTTTCCAGGAGATATACTCAGTGTATTCCAGGCCTTGCTCACAGGACATTTAAAAGAGTTTATTTCATGAGAGTGGAACCTGTTGAAAAACCCCAAAAATAGAAAAAAAAAGAAGAAAATCTAGATCTAATATACAGATTCTCCTCGATTTATGACCCATGAAACTTATGACATTAAACTGAATTTGGTGGTGAGGCTTCAGTTCTGAAGATGTGAGGGGTGCGGAGAATCCCTTAATTACTATTTTTCCAGCTCCACTATGACCCGGAGTTGTAGTACCTGCAATGTTCCTATTGTGGTCAAAAGGCACACTATAAAACTGAAGACTAAAGAAAACAAAGCTAGTTAAGAAATTTTGTAGGGCAAGTGACAAGAAGGACTGTTGATTCAAACGTGCCACACCTATTCCCCAAAACTTCTTCCCCTCCCCACACTCTCTCGTTAGTTCTGTCGGCAGGGCTTAGATTTCTCCAACTGTATTCCATAGTTAACCAGTTAGTCAAATTGACCTTTGTTAGTGAGTTCGATTTTCACAAGATGCCCCATGAGTCTGGACTTATACCAAATCACGCTAAGTTTAGTAATCGACTATAGCTACTAAAATGTACTGCCAGAAAATTGACTCATTTAAAATTGCTAAAATCCAACTGTAATTTAATTAATGTTAGTTTAGGTGAAACTAAAATGGGTTTAACGAAATGTAAGGATATGGATCAGCTGAATGCATATCTTCTCCAAGAAAACAGTCCTGTATGTAATATTAGCCCCAGCTACTAAAATATGAAACCCGCTTGACGGTTTCAAATTCAGTCATTTTATTCTAATCTGTTAACATATTTAGCTGCGTTGGTCATGTGACACTCGTCGTGAGAGAGGAAGAGGGAGAGAGAGAGAGAAAGAGAGAGAGAGAGGCAGACAGACAGAGACAGAGAACCTCTTCGAATCTTCTAAAGATATGACTAGCAAAATTTTCTAAATAAATAAAAAAAAGTAATATGGAAAAAGAAGAAAAATATTGTAAATAGAGAAGGATCCAAGTTTTTGAAACGATATCAGGTGACAGGGTGATTCGATTCCGGGATCTTGCAGAGTGTCACTTTAAAAAAAAAGAAATTAAAATGTCACTAAGGATGAATCGGAACGTACCACTAGGCAAAACACACAAAAATAATACAATAGTTGCTTATATATATATATATATATATATATATATATATATATATATATATATATATATATATATATGGAAAATAGAAATTTGTATTAGTAATGAAAGTCGACAGAATGAGAAGTGAAAATGACTATTTGGAAAATCAGGTTGACATGTTTCGCTAGATGTTTAACCTGATCAGAAAATATATTATTCCCACAGTGGGCAAATACGAGAGTCGCAAGTGCTTCTTCGCTGAGTCCAATGTGGCTCTCATTAAAATTTTTGTTTTATCTTTTTCCTTGAACCGTTTTAGTACGCGGGTGCGCAAACCATATTAGCCAGTCCGCACGTTGAAGTGGGTAGTCGCGGTTGTAGGAATTCAGCACTCTCTTAATATAGCACGTATGAACTCTACGCATTTACACAACTTCCCCTACTTCATACTTCGGATGATTTGTTCAACATCGACCAGCAAAGAATTTTCGTTTTTGTTGGTTGTCATGTACGTCTATTTTCTTATTTAAATATAGTTGATGGATTTTTTTTATCATGCTTTTAGAATCATTTCCGAGTATAATTTTTCCGAGCCGTAAATTATTTTGTTTCAAGTTTATATTTTGGAATAAAATTTAATGTTTTTTAATAACATAAATATGGAAATTATTAGAAAGCGGAAGCACGAAGACGAAAAAAAGAAACTTTCAAGGTGAATGGGTTGAAAATTAGGGTTTTATTGATAATAATGGAAAGTCGTTGTGTCTGATTTGTAATATCACAATTAAAAACAACAAAGTTAGCAATTTACGTCGACATTACGAAACAAATCATTTCCACTTTTTAGCTCAATATCCACTCAATTTAAACTTAAATCCCTGCAATTAGGTCTTTTTAAATAACAAAGATTTTTAACTTACTTTAATCGTGAAAATGACAGGAGAAAAAAAGCTAGTTTTTTTGTTAGGTTGGAATATGAGTCGTGCCAAACGCCCATAGGGAAAAGGAGAATCCATTAAAACAAATTTGTTGCCAAGTCAGCTGGGGCTGTAGAATACAGTGACTGCACCTCTGCAGAGGGGTAACCCCCCTCAACGAGTGTCCTGAATATGACACTAAACAATCTGATGGTGAGGTTCCAGCAGTGCTGGAGCTTTGTACCCCTTCATTGCCATCGCTCCCAGGTCCACTCTGGCCCGGAGTGGTAGCTCCTGATAGGGCCCTATCTATGGGTTAAATAGAACTAACAGCATACTTATGCTAAACTGAATTGTTTGAGTAAACTGAATAGCTTGAAATAGAAACGTTTTTGAAAATTAAATCGTACTTACACTTAAACTGCGTGCTTATGCTTAGCTGAATTATTTCAAATAGAACTGTTTTTCGACATTAAAACTGTATTTACACTTAACTGAATTATTACATATAACTGCTTGAATAGTTTGAAATGGAAATGTTTTTGACAATTAAACTGTGTTCTTATGCTAAACTAAACTGTTTTCAATAGAACAGATTATTTACGTAAAAATGGATTTGGCGTTAAATAACCTACAAAGGTTGATATGCCATAAAACCAAACAAACCAAACCAAACCAAAACAAATTTGGAAGAAGTAGTTAAAATTTTGGATCCAAGTAATACAAAACTGCATAAATTGATCGCACAGGTTCCTATGTTTCGTCGGACAACTGAGCGTCGTATTGGTGCAATGAGTTAAATGTTGCAAATAATTTGACTTGTAAGTAAAGTAAGTAAAGTTGGCGACCGTAATCGAAGTGAACTCGAAGGTATTTTTTTCAATAGTTTCTACATTGAGGTGTAGGTAAGGGCGCTACCCCTTTCCCTTTGATTGGTCCACTTTACCCTAGATCCATACCTTACAATGCTGAGTGTTAAGCAAGGAGGCAGAAAGTACCATTTTTTGAGTCTTGGTATGATTCGACATGGGTCCGAATCACAGGTCTCCCGGGCCTTTGGCGAACATTCTAACCGCTAGGCCAATGTTGTAAAAATTGTACAACATTTAGTCTAGCTCTTGGTATGTCTACATACATTCAGGATATTCCGCAATTGGCCATTTTTATTCGGTAGGAACATCCAGATATAAATCTGGAGGAAAATGTTAGATTTAGTAGCGTTTGTCGAAACAACTCGTGGTATCGATGTTAAAAATGCATTTAATGAAGTAATGAACAGGTTTGAATTCCCTAGTAATAAGCATGTAAGTTTTGCGACTGACAGAAGGCCTGCAATGATGACGAAAAACCTTGGCCTCATTGGTTTTTTAAACAATGATCCGAAAGGTCCACGTTTTTATCTCTTTATTGCGTAATTTACGGCGAGCATCTCGTAGTGAAGTATTTTGAATAAGAAAATATGTGGAAGATTGTTTCGCATTTTGTGAATTTAATTAAAACAAATGTCAAAACACACCCTCAATTCAAAAACTTTTAGATGAGATGTGAGAGAATGTCGAAATGGATTAATTTCCATGTGATTTATCCTTATACTGTATTGTAAGATGGCTGCCAACTTATAATGTCTTGAGCTGTTATGTGGAACACCTAAATCTTCTCATAACATTTTTCAAAAGAAAAAGGCAGAAATTACCCAGAATTACGATCATATGGAAATCAGACCTGACCGATAAAATGAAACGCAGTTTCTTCCAGGTAGCGGTCGTGTCAATACTGCTATATGGATGTATTACTTGGACCCTAACTAAACGGTTGGAGAAGAAGCTAGACGGCAATTACACAAGAATATTGAACAAGTCCTGGCAGCAACACCCCACAAGGCACCAACTATACGGTCACCTGCCTCCCATCACGAAAACTATCCAAGTTAGACGAACCAGACATGCAGGACGCTGCTGGAGAAGCAAGTGATGTACTCCTATGGACCCCCGCATATGGCCAAGCAAAATCAGGATGACCTGCTCAAACATACATTCAGCAGCTATGTGAGGATACGGGATGTAGCCCTGAAGACCGGCCAGAGGTGATGAATGATAGGGAGAAGTGGCGAGAGAGGATCAGGGATATCCGTGCTTGCGGCATGACATGATGATGACAAAATGAAACTTGGCTTTCCGAATTAATGTTCCTTACAGATGAGGTAGAACATTTGCAAATACTAAATTTTGCTTTACAAGGAAAAGAAAAAATATTACTGTTTTGTCACAAACTATATTCTGTTTTGAAACTAAACTTCGACTGCTTGTTTATGATCTTGAGAACAAAATATTTAATCCTTTTCCACGAGGAAAAGCAAATGTAATTAATATCAAATAAGAAAAATTAGGTGAATATAAAGAAAAATTGAAAGAATATCAAGCAAATTTCAAAAATAGGTTTGAAGATTTGAAAAGTTTTAAATCTACATTTCCATATTTGGTGAACTCATTGATTTGTTTTGCACATAGTTTATTCTACTTGACGCATAGATAAGACCCGATCAGGTGTTACCAATTTGGGTTAGAGTTAAAATATATAAACGTGCGCTGAAGACCAGAGAAAACTTATTGTCTTTCAGATACCAATGAAAACCACCAGTTTGATCTAGTATAACCCACAAAAAGTAAAAAATCTAGATAAACGGTTAGCAGATCTGGAGATCTGCGAAAGAATTGAAATCGTCCAGACTACAGCACTACTGATATCAGTTCCAATACGTAGAAGAGTCCGAGAGAACCAGGACGGCAAGCTGCTATTTGGGATCTTGTAAAAATCAACAGCTCATCATCATCATCATCGTCAAGGAGTGCCGACTGCACGAATTCCTCCATCTCTTGCTATCTATCCCTTTTAGCTGTTGCTTTTTGAAAGTCCTTCACACTGTATTCAGTGTCTGCACAAATCTGATGAGCATAAGTTTTTGTTTGTCGACCAATGCCGTGTGTTCATGAGTGGTAGTCCACAGAAAAACGTCACTTACTTCAGTAGGTCCCAGCATGTCTTGTTCGTCTTACTTGAATGGTTTGTAAGATGGGAGGTAAGTAATCGTACATCTGTTGTTTTGGTACGGTGCTACTTCGCAGTATCCTTGTATTGTTCTCCTCTAACTTTTTTCTCCAATTGTTTCATTAGAGTGCCAGTGGTTGAGCTATACAGTAGTACTAACACGATAACAGTTTATATTGAATGTTTTTGGTTGTTTCAACGGCGTTATAGCCAAGTTCGATTCCGTAAAGAATAAGATTGATTTTTATCTCTATTGATTTCAAATCACATAGAGTTAAGCAATGCACAACGTCTCAGTGCACCATCCACCACGATACTACCAACCGTAGTGGGTACCTTCCACAGCTTAGACAGCTGATATTCTTGGGGAAGGCATGAACCGGTTTATCCTCCCAGCTATGAGTTAAATAGTATCACTGCTGTTCCAGAGGGGTGGCTTTGGCATTAAATAACCCACGAAGGTTGATATGTTATTAGACAAAGAAATGCGTTCATGCTAATGCAGGACTTGAACTCTAGTACAGCGATAACCGTTACTCTAAGTACGTTTCCACACTTTAAACTCCAGACTTCTTTTGTTATCTATCGTAGTTGGTTATTTGATGTGGTGAGGAATTTTTAACAACATTCTTAGGTGAGTCAAAGGTTTTGCGATATAGGCTTGGTGGTAGATTTCTGTGAGTATATTATAGAGTTAAAGCAAGACATGACTCATATGAAGACTTGATCGGGTCAACTATAAAATAGAAAGGAACGAAGTATCTATCCTATATAATAAAACATATGTAAAAGATAAAATGCAGCATATATATATATATATATATATATATATATATATATATATATATATGTGTGTGTGTGTGTGTGTGTGTGTGTGTGTGTGTTTCATTAAATAATAAAGACAAATTTTGTCTGTATAATTTATTAAGATCCTTTCAAGTTTTCTTATAAGTGTCTTAGTTTCAGGTTGGAATTGGTAGATGAATTTCCCGAAATTGTCCCGAGCGCTTTCGAACCCTTCAGAGGCCATCATCAGGGGTTTTTTTTGCTTGTGTAAGGTGTGTTTGTAAAGTGCTCGGGACAATTTTGGGAAATTCATCTACCAATTCCAACCTGAAACTAAGACACTTATCTGGATACTTGAAAGTATCTTAAATAAATTATAAAGACAAAATTTGTCTTAATTATTTAATGAAACGTCCTTAAATGAACGACTGCTGCCTGACCACACACACACACACACACACACACATATATATATATATATATGTTTGTTTGTTTACATTGAAAATTGACATATATCTATTTGTCGCTGCTCAATGGTTTAAAGCATTGGTCTCTAATTCTAATAATTCAATCTATATAGATCATTTGTTTGCATACAGATATCTTAAAGGATAATAAATGGTTGAATAGTTCTATTTGACCTCTAGAGGAGACCTTCACAGTTACTAAAACTCCATGTCATTGTGGACCTTGAAATAACAGCAATTGAGGGGTTATCAATATTCCCGAAATCTCCAGGACTGGAGCCTCACCATCAAATACAGTTTAGTGTCATATCAAAGATTCTTGTTGGGACTGGGTCTTACCTCTCTTCCGTGATGCAGTCGGTAAATTCTACAGCCCCAACCGACTGGGCTAATAATTGAGTTGCGTAAGGAACAAGGTGTCAGTTTTTCAAAATGGTTAGGTTTCAGAGGATCCGCATGGTATGTAGGAGGTGTTACTAATAAATTACTTTTGAAATCAACTGTTATTTTCATGTTTACGAACGCAAAAATCTTGTAATAAATACACGTTTACCACTGATTCGTATAGGAGCCGGGAAGCAGAAAGGAAGATGCATTCTTACTAAATAAAAATTAGGCACAATAGAAGTGGAATAATTAGCGCTATTGTATCAATCTTTCTCAGTTACCATACGGTCGACTATTTCGAGGGCATGTGATTTAAAAATAAAAAAGGAAATCTATTCTTTTGTTCCTTTTACATCAAAGAAATGCTATTTTTATCTCTCTCTCTCTCTCTCTCTCTCTCTCTCTCTCTCTCTCTCTCCACACACACACATATATATGAGAGTCATGAGATTCATTCAATAGATAAGGTTAATTTTGGCCAGGGAGTTGGTAATAGGAAGCGCTTTTTACAGTTGCACATTTTTCAAGGAAATCAATAGTGATGTATCCTTTCTAATTACAGAAGACTCTCAGCATGACCTTATTTATTGGCCACTGAGTCCAGAACTTTTTCTTAAATTGATTGTCAGTGTTTTTCAACTTCATGAATTGTCTTTTTGACGAAGGCTCCAAGTGGAAAACCCATATTTAGTCAACTTGTACAGATTTCTTTTTAATGAAACATGCTTTTCCATACACATCGCACATTCTTTTGTAAAGTTCTTTTGATGAGCATTTCTTATGCAGTTATTTTGATGCGCATTTCTTATGCAGTTCTTTTGATGTGCATTTCTTATTATGTGTATTTCTAATGATTTGCATTTCTCAAGCACGAAAAATGTTGGCAGGAATCCCCGTGACGTAGTGGTTAACGTGCGGGATTGCGTCATCGTAGTAAGCGAGTTCAAACTCCGGTCGAGTTCCCTTTCGGACTATGTTTAGGAAATGTATCAACTCCTCTTATACCCCCAGCTATGAAAATAATCTTCTATTGAGTCGAGTCATAGATAATTTCGATTTTTTTAAAAGCAAGTTGTAACTATAAATTTCAAAATTCCATTCTGTTAAAAGCAACTGGAAATTATCTGATCAATTGCCCTCATTCTTCATTCTTATTTCAGTTGTGAAAGAGAGTACATTATAATTTAATCTATGATCTCTCATTAAACTGGAAAAACTTAAAGTGTATTTTCGACATGTAATACTTTGGGAATTTAAGAATAACAAAAACGCCTTGATATCATAACTGACTGTCGAGTCCGAAACTGTTTTTCAGTTTCATTCTGGTGATACATCATAGTAAGATGAACCGAGATCAGGACGCACATGAAACCTCGATCAAGATGATTTAAGAAGATTGGTACTATTTACCAACCCCTCCGCTCGGGCAGGATATGACACAAGGTCAATTTTTAAGCGGAGTTTAACAGGTTTGAATTCAGAGTTTTCCTTCTCCTAGACTAGTTGCCTCACCAAGGCTGAAGAACCTAGTCCGTCCTACTATTTATCCATAGCTGGAGGGAGAATAAGGGGGTTCATACCTTTCCCAAGGATTTAAGAGGATTGGTGGATTGCAATGCTATGCAAAACTACTCAAGAATTTGCTCTTGACCTCAATACATTCCAATCCATAATCTGCAACCACTAAGCGAGAAGAAAACTCGAGACCGAAATACAAGTCTTCGAGGATGAGAAATGATCTGTTTCTCCAGAATATCATTATTGGTGGCAAAAAATGGGTCTTTTATGACAATGTTCAACGCAACGGGCAGTGGATTGATAACGATGAATCTCTGTGACTTACCCCAAAGACGGAGCTTTATTGAAGAAAATTTGTGCAGCGTGTATGATAAGATCACAGCGGTATTATTCATTTTGAGTTTTTAAACCACAATCACACACTCAATGTAGACTTATGCTTTCAACCACCTCAACGTGTGTATGAGCATTTTTAAAGAAAACACCTCACATTTATCATTAAGAGAAACGTTGTACAATGATAACTAAATGCCACATTTAGCATGAACCACGGAAAAAATATTATTAAATTTAGAGTAGGTTCTTCTACCTCATCCACCATATTCTTAAGACCATTCACCAAGTGATTTACATCTTTTTTCTTCTAAATAAAATGCTTTGAATGACAACAAATTTTCTCAAGAAGTTCTGGTGAAAACGTTCATGGAAAACTTTTTGAATTCAAAATGAACACAATTTTACTAGAAAGTTTACTTAAAGCTATTTGATAAATGGCAAGATTCAAAATGGTGAATATACTATTGACTGAAATTAATTAATTGTAGCATTATACATGAATAAATTATAGTTTACTTGAATAGAAATTATTTATGATTGAACTAAATAAAAGAATGACTTTGGCATTAAATAAACCATGAAGATTGATATGATATTAAAAAGAAAGAACAACATTAAGAAGCTACTACAAATCTGATGACAGACCTCTGTTTAAGCCGAGAACATTTTAATTTTCTGCTTATTTAAATAACCTCAAAACAAACATTTCTCTGATTTTAAAATATTTTTAGCGATAGACCACTCCTTAACAATGCCAAGTTAACAGTGATGGAAAAAAATATTTTGCTTTTTCAAAATCATTTCCCACATAAGAATTTATCTTGACCAAGAAGGAACGTATAATACGTAGGAGGGTCAGTTAATATAACTGACCGTCCAACGTATTATACGTTCCTTCTCGGTCAAGATAAATTATTCTTATTCATTGAATGAACCTCATTTATAAATTTCCACGCGCCTATAAGTGAGCTAGAGACTTGATACTTAAAAATTGCCAAGAAAATATTAACTGTTGCTGAGTCAAAATAATTATAGTAATTATTAGATGTATAAACAATTAGAATAACAATTAGTTGAAAATGTAACAAATACATTTACTTCCCTTTAAAAAAAATCTTTGTCATTCAAAGAATCGATATACCACGTCACTGTTTCAGTGTTTTTTTCGTTTCCTTTGTAATATACCAACTTTTTAAAATACTTTTTTAAAAGAATTAAAGAAATACCATAACTTTTCTTTACAAAACCTTTTCTGATAATGACCTAAGGTTGAAACTAGTTGAGAATAATGAAAAATATGAATAATTGCAAATAATCATTCCTATTTTTTATTACTTTTCTTTATAATATATATATATATATATACACACACACACACACACACACACACACACACACACACATATATATATATATATATATATATATATATATATATATATATATATATATATTGTGTTGTTTGCAATATTGATGAATAGACACAACTCAATATCGATGATGGACCATCTGCATCTAAGTTATTTCAGTGTAGACACAGAATAATTAGCGTTTGTTAACGCTCAGTTTCATGCTTATATGATTAACACTATATATATATATATATATATATATATATATATATATATATATGGTTATTTTTATGTGTACTTCCGTTTGCTTATATATTTAATTATGTTTGTATAGGTCTACATGTGTATGTATGCTTATCCATACTTGTGTGAACACTCAACATTTTTATAAAGATTTACACCTTTAACGCAAAACCAGAAACATATAAGTATGTGTGTGTTTGTGTGCATGTGTGTGTAGGATAATATATCAGTATATCCTCTTATATAAAGAGGGTCATATTCATCTATACCTATGAGTTTATGTAGATCTTCATGTATATATATATATATATATATATGCCTGTGTGTATAAATGTATGTGTGTACGTGTACGCATTTAACAAAAGAAAACTGAACCGATAAATGACGTTCTTAAAACAAAAGAATTGAAATGAACAAGAAAAGGTCAGATTATAATTTGAAAATAACGAAACAATGGAAGGGAGTAAAGCATCTTTTGTTCGTCACTTTAAAAAGCGAAGATAAAATTTCAGAAGACAGATTTAAAAGAAAAAAAAAAAAAAAGAACTGCAAAGAGCCACAAGTCTTCCAGTCTTTCCGGTTCTGCAATTGCACACATTCGAGTGAAGGTCGGATCCACAATGGATTTTTCCCGGAGATCATTTGTAATCCAAGAGGCGAAACGGATCCTTTTACGAAAAGGCTTATTTTCTTGCTTTTGTTTTGCATCGTTTTGTTTTGTTCTCGCAACGAGCTTCCTTCTTTTTTTTTTCTTTCTTTCATTATGTTAATGCCTTGCAGTTGTTGACTCAGTCTTGACTGAGTATTATGGCAGGCCCGTGGAAGTTCCTTTCTCTTTAAATACTACAGGGCAATGAATAATACGTTCGATTGCTTTCTTTTTATTGTTTACAAATTGAAAAAAAAATTACAAAAGAAATGTATAAATAAAGAGCTCCAGATTTCCTTCAGCAATAGAGTGTTCATTCTCTGCAGAAAGATAACATGTTACATTTTGTTCTTACCGACTGCTCCAAAAATCAAAAACAAAGCGCTTAGTAATAGAAACAATTCGTCTATGCACACACAAGAATCTGTTTAGGAAATTAAAACAAATAATCTTGAAATTTGAGATTTGAACGCATTAACAAACTAGGACAGAAGTAGAGATTTAATTTAGGTAAACAATAAGAAAAATTGTCATATAGTTTATTTTGTTGTTATAGTACAACACAGAGTCGAAACTAAATAGTTGGACAATTATCTAATCCTTGCAAACTGAACTGAAACCATTACGGAACATACATGCACTGGTAGTGCAATGATTATCGTCACAGGAAATAGACGTTGCGATCGGAGTTCAAATCTTGGGTGTATCTTTGGTAAAGGATGTATTAAAAAAATTCTCTTTACAGCTAGGGATGAATAGTAGAGCTGACTAGGGGATTTAACTTTAATATATCAATCAATCTAGGAGAAGGAAAACTCTATTCAAACCTGTTAAACTTCGCTTAGAAATTGGCCTTGTGTAACATCCTACTTGGCTGGAAAGTTTAAGCTTATACATAAAGGTGATAGGTGGGATTATTGTAGTTGGAATATTTGGAATCAAAGTCCCCTCCAATACTAGAGTGAGTCAATTTTTTTGCTATATTTTGGCAACATGAAGCACGATTCAGCAGTTACAGATGTCTTTTCCAAGTTTGTGAAGGTGACAAACCACACTGTAAGATACTGATTTCGCCTGATACTCTCCAAGTACTACCCGCCATATTTGCTTCTATCGTTTGGAACACGACTTTCACGCCTACCTGGCCTTACTTGACTGTCGAAGTCCTTGCAATTATGAGAGAAATTTCTCGAACCATCGGATTAATTTGGTGTGATAAACTGTGCCTTCACCTTTCGTACAACAAATATTTTTGGATATTTTCACTGCGTTATGGTCCCGATCGAACTCATAAAGCATATTTTCCAAACTTAGACCATTTTACACTTTTAGCTGAGCAGTCTTCAAATCATGCTGGATGTGAAGGTCTGAGGAATGTGTCACCGGACCAACAACCAGAATACTATCAACCAGAGTGAGTACATACCACAGCTTGAACTGCTTTAATCAGGAGCCCCGAACAATCACGTGCCAAAATATTGCAAAACCTTTGACCCACCCCGTTGGAGACCAAAAAGCCTTAATGTGACTGACTAAATGGAGTAAACCGAAAATATCTTTGATTTTCTTTATTAGGAATAATGGTTATAGTTGTTTTGTATGTGTATAGTCACACATATATTGACATAAATATGAATATCTCTCTGTATATATGAACAAATAAGTATATATATATATATATATATATATATTTGTGTGTGTGTGTGTGTGTGTGTGTGTGTGTGTGTGTGTGTGTATGTATGTATGTATATATATAAGATGAATATTATGCATGCCGGGCCAGTGCTATGAAGTGCACATCCCAATTTGAAAATTGTTATTGGGGCTGTTTACCCTATCAAAAATGAAAGTATATATATATATTATACTTACATTTGATTGTCGGCTGAAAAGTTCATAAGACTGTTCAAGATATAATAATGGAATGTGACCAGATAAGTTTTACTTTTCAACATAATCTCCCTTGTGGTCCACACAAATTTTCGATCGGTGTTGCAGTGCTTGGATCTGATTTTTCAACAAAGTCATCGATGGGAGATATGAGATCATCATGTAAATTTTTCAGCCGATCAACTTTTCAGCCCAGCCACGTACGTACCTCACTCACTCACGCAAACACGTACGCATATATATATATATATATATATATATATATATATATATATATATATATATATGTATTTATGTATTTATGTATACGAGGATGGGATGAAAGTCCGCAGGAAAGTTCATATTATGACGTCATTTCTTTTGGTGATGACTTTTTGACCAATGCTATCCATATAAACTTTTCATATTATGAAATCTTCATTCCTATTTCGTGCATAACCCTATATTTGTGTGTGTGTGTGTGTGTGTGTGTGTGTGTGTGTGTGTGTGTGAGCCTGTATATGAAGATTGTGAATATTCTCAAATCATATTTTGACCTTTGGCTTTAAAAAGAAAATAAGAAAAACAAAAACTTCATGAAAAAAGATCAGAAGATGAGGGATATAATTGCTTGTTAAATAGTTTTTCTTAAACACTTTTTTTTAAATCTGAAATTTTCGGAATTTTCATGTACGACATTCAACTCTTATCATGTAGCTTACTTCTTTTTTCTTGTGCCTGACAGTGTGTTCTAGCAATTATGACTGAACGCTAATTAGAACAATTTCAAACTGATCTTGTCATTGTTTAGATTTCTGCTTTCTTTTCGCTTTGTAGTGTTCTTTTATTACTACATCCTTACCTCTCTTTCATTTTATAACCCCTTATTTATTGTGGCCGACAGATTTGCTCTAGGCCTGAGTTTGAGAATCCAAAAAACTGTTTAATCGGAATGGAAACGCGAAAGTTAATCGAGATTATCCAGACGACAGAACTCCCTCAAACGGCAAGATTATTGCAATGGGGGACATTTATTGCCACTTAGTATCCCATATATTCACGCGTGTATTAACCTAAATGTGATGGCACCAAAAAATGGAGGAAATATTAGATCAGATAAAAAATGAAGGAAAGAAAAATTCCTTACAGATAAAGTGACTATAGAAGCACAAAATGATTCATGATTAGGTATGAACAGTTGTTCATAAAGAATTATGCAAAAACTCTGAGATTTGATCGTACCGATCCTTGATATGATCATTTTGTAAGCTTAGCTTCGTTTGGCACATAGCAAGAAATAGGTAGTTCTTTGAAAGGACTTTTTATAAATAATTGTCTTCCATACATTACACTCCGCTAAACATCCACATGGGACCCAAGATATAAGACTAATACAAAATGTTTCGGATGAAAATTAAAAAAAAAATATCTTAGGAACGTAGAAATCGAAATGGATAGGCCAAACTAGCACAGAAGACCTGTTGTAAACATCTTAAATAAATACTGGGATTTATGTCTGATATGTACCTGATGACGTTTCAGCAAATGATTTGTATTAAAAAAAGCACACAGAAAAAAAAACCCTCCAAAATCACGAACATGGTTGTAAACGATGACGTAGTCAGAGAACTAATTATGGTTGAATTATGGAGTCTTTGCAACGAGCTCAAAGATGCATTAGAAAACTGACTGAATTGAGAGTCCAAGAAAGACGCAAAAAACAACCATAAAACAAAGGTAAAAAAAGAACTTTACTTGGCAAGGAGCAACAGTTGGCAACCATAGTCGAGAGCTACCAAAAGGCTGCCTTTTACATAGCTACTTCACCG
>OY757914.1:27262835-27277835 GCA_963585895.1 Sepioteuthis lessoniana
AATAGCATGCAGTATCCTTGTATAGTAACTATTTAGGTTTTATGAGTGTGTGTGTGTGTGTGTGTGTGTGTGTGTGTGTGTGTGTGTGTGTGTGTGTGTGAAATATATAAACACACATACATATATGTAGAAATATTTATTGAATATATATATATACATATATATATATATATATATATATCCGTAGGTATATAAATATAAAACATAAAAAAAAGATAATCAGATGATTTAGTTATTTATGCATTCATCGTATGCCCGCGATTAACGTTTAAGTTAAGTTGTCATACCTTCTTCAGGGCGATGTTTATATATAATGTCATCTCACAAAAAGAAAGTATATTTTAATGAGAAAATGAAATGAAAAATGAGAAACTTCTTAGCGTTCTATTAGCGTTGATAACGTTCTGATTCAAAATGTATGTGTCGTAATTAGAGCAGTTAAAAAATTTGTAAACAGGTCTAAAAGATAATGTCTATGTAGGTAGTTTAAAAGATTTTTGAAATATTTCATTTCTAAAAAAAAAAAAAATTATGTTTATTGTTATTTTTAGTGAAATTGCGTATTTTTTGTTGTTTAGAATAAAAATATAACTCAGAAAATAATTTGATTAGAAGTCATGCCGAAACTATAAAAAGTAAGTTTAATTTAAATTCTTTCTTTCTTTTTTTTATTTAAGTTACTTTGGTTGGGTTTTATGGCGTATCAACTATCGTAGGTTATCAAATAACCAAATCTTCTTTATACGTATATTAAATATATATGATTTTAAATACATTTTGTGGATAATATTTTTAAACAAACCAGAGCTCATTTATTTTGCACACAGTTAATTAGTTCCAAGTATTGCTATGTAAGAATTACATGTGATAATTTGAATAGATGAACACATGACTTGTGAGTGAATAGTTTGTTGGTAATTTTCTTTTTAAATGAATTATAACTAATTTGTTTGGGCCCTATTGTTATGTCATCAGCGTAGTCGGCGTCGGTAATTATTTTTGCGAGGTACCTTCTGCTTTTAAATGATGTACTCCTATGGACCCCCACATATGGCCGTGCAAAAGCGGGACGACCAGCTCAAACATACATACAGGAGCTATGTGAGGATACGAAATGTATGCCTGAAGACCTGCCAGAGGCGATGAACGATTGGGAGAAGTGGCGAGAGAGGGTCAGGGATATCCGTGCTAGCGGCACGACATGATGATGATGATGATGCTGTTTGGGCCCTTGTATGTTAGTTTTTATACTGTTAAATGGTTTCAATTATTGGGATCTAACTTTAAATACTCTATTCAATATCAATTATTTGCTTAAACACAATGAATTCATTTCAATTATTAGTTGGTTTGGTTTGGTTGCTTGGGTTTTATGGCATATCAACCTTTGTAGGTTATTTAACGCCAAATCCATTTTTATACAAATAGTCAATTCTATGTCAAACAAATCAGTTTAGTATGAGTACAGAGTTTAATTGTCAAAACAGTTCTATTTCAAACAGTTCCAACTCAGCTAATTAAGTTTAGTATAAGTACAGATTTAGTTTATACTCAGTTAAATATCAAAACAGTTAAATTATTAAACAATTCAGTTTAGTGTAAGTACATTTTCAATGTCAAAAACAGTTCAATTTCTCACAATTCAGTTTAGCATAAGCACACAGTTTAAATATAAGTACACTGTTTAATTATCAAAAACATATCTATTTCAAGCTATTCAGTTTAGTCGAACAGTTCTAATTAAAACAATTCTGTTTAGCATAAGTATGCAGTTATTTCTATTTAACCCATAGATTTGATCTTCATCAGGTGCTACCACTCCAAGTCAGAGTAGACCTGAGAGCGATGGCAATGAAGGAGTACTCCGCATTCCCCAAAGCTCCAGCATTGCTGGAACCTCACCATGAGATTGTTTAGTGTCATATCAGGACACTCATGAGGGGGGGGTCTAACCCTGCAGCAGAGATACAGTCGGTATATTCTAAATCCCCAGCCGAATGGGCAATCAATTATTAGTATTTAACACTAATTAAACACTACATATTCGTTTGCGCACAGTTAAATGATTCCATATATTGCTATGAAATACCAATAATTCAATTTTGCATACAGTTAAATGATTCCAAGTTAATGGAATATTAATATAACTCATTCGTTTTGCAGTTAGGACCCTGTCAGATGCTACCACTCCAAGACAGAGTGTACCTTGAAGTAATGGCAATGAAGCGGTACTTCACAATACTGGAGCCTCACAGATTTTTAGTGTCATATCCAGGACACTTGTTGTGGGGGTCTTATTCATCTGTAGGAATGCAGTCGATGTATCCTACAGCCCCTGCCGACTTGGTACTTTCCTTAGTTATTTTCAAAAAATGAGTAACGTATTTAATTTTAATTTAAAAAAAATAATATACCATCTTTATTTTCATTCTTATATTAAATAAAACATTATATAAGTTTTTGTTCATAAAAATCTAGTTTATTTTTTGCGTCATTCCCCGGACATACCTTTTGGTGTCTTACACCTCTGAAGGGAATAGAATCAACATATTCTATGCCACACCGAAAAAGTGGCCTGATCTTTGAGAAAATTTAGAGCCTATTATTATCCAAAGTGTGTGATTCATTTAGGAGATTTTGTTGGTTAACATGTGTGCAAAGCATTTTATTATTTGCGGAAACATGTACACCAATCTTATTCAAGTAATTCAAACTGATTTTAATGTCTTTGGAGACACACAGACATTTATTCATCTGTGTGTATTTTTAGACACTCACCCAGTTAATTGAGTTACAAAATATACATATACACTTAAACGTTGACCTTTTGTCACATCCTGTCTGTGCCGAAAGGGCTGGGTAAATACAAGCGTATACATACATATAATTCTCTGTCAGATTACCGAAGTTGAGCAACGATATTCAGAATTTAGATGGGTGACTATCAAAGAAATAGACTCGACGGACCGAGTTCAAATCTTGGGCGATGCTGTTAGCATTTTCGTTTCTTGTTAATTTCTTCTGTAAAACATAAACCCTCTCTTCTTCCGCCAGCTACGGATAGATGGTACGACTGACTGAACTCTTTAGTCTTCGTTAGGCAACCAATGTAGGAGAAGGAAAAATTCAAAGTCTGAGAAATACTGTTCGGGAGAATCTATGGCACGTTGATGCACTATATTTCTGTTATATGCTTAACTCAAGAGTGAGTGTTGTTCTATACAAACCTTCACCGCTATAAACAAATTCCCTACGTGTTGATAGTCCAGCGATTCACATCTTTAATTGAAATGTTCGGCACTTTAACTTCATGATTGACGGAAGTGTCCATTAGATATGCATATGTGCACATGCAACAGCAATTGAATATATATATATATATATATATATATATATATATATATATTCTCTTTTTATATAAAGCTTCCTTATATATATATATATATATATATATATATATATATATATATATATATATATATATATATATATATATATATATATATATATATATATATATATATATATATATATATATATATATATATATATATATATATATATATATATATATATATATATATATATATATATATATATATATATATATATATATATATATATATATATATATATATATATATATATATATATATATATATATATATATATATATATATATATATATATATATATATATATATATATATATATATATATATATATATATATATATATATATATATATATATATATATATATATATATATATATATATATATATATATATATATATATATATATATATATATATATATATAATTAAGGAGGATACTGGTTGTGTAGTGACTAACATGCTCGATTGTAACATCGAGGTAAGCGTGTTCGAACCCAAGTCGTGCTATGACATTCACTTTCAGACTAACACTCTTAGAAAAGGCAGGAACACTCTTATCCCTACCAGATATGATGAAATAGCATCACGACTACTTTCCGACAAAGATGGCTTTGGCAGTAAATAATCCACGAAGGTTAATATACCGTTAGCCAAGATAAAGCAGACCAAAGTAATCTAAGCATGTGGATTTGTAATGGTTACAATCATAGGAAATGGACATGGTTACTCGAGTTCAAATCCGAGAGGAGACCACTTGCATTTCGCATAAAGCTTATACACTTCTGAAAGTCATGAGTTCCATTTATTCTCCTTTCAGCTCTGGGTAAACAATTGAGTAGATTAGACTCTTTAACTTTGTTATGTCAACAAGTCTAGGAGAAGGAAAACTCTTGTTTCAAACCTGATAAACCCCACTTCAAAATATTGACCTTTTGTCGCATCTTACTGGAGCAGAGAGTTTGGTATATATATATATATATATATATATATATATATATATATATGTGTGTGTGTGTGTGTGTGTGTGTTATGGTCCCGACCGGTAACGAAAAAAAAAAAAAAAAAAGAAAAAGAAAAACTGGAATTGAGCGAAAGAGGAGGTAACTCCTCACACCTCCTCACCTCCGTTCACACCCTTCTCTCCGGTATCTATTCTGGCTGTATTCATTATATCCATTGTATCTGATAAAGTTCCTGTTAAATTTGGACTTATTAACTCATATCAATACTCATAGCGAAATAGAAATAAATTTATAATCCTAAAGTGACCGGCTTTTCGTTTTTCTTTAATGAATTGTTTCTTTGTTAAGTCATTCACATTGAGCTCTTTACCAGGAATATTTGAATATTCGAAATTTGAACAATTCAATTGCCCTTACGGAATTATTCCCAACTCCGGATTGACTGGACTGAATTATATATATATATATATATATATGTGTGTCTATATAACCCAAAATTTACAATATTCTTAGGAAGAACCAAAATGGCTTCCGAAGAAATAGATCCACGACCTCACTAATATTAACTATCCGTAGAATTCTTGAAGGTGTACGGGCAAAAAACCTACAGGCGACAATACTATTTGTTGACTTAACCAATGCCTTTGATTCCATTCACAGGGGGAAGATGGAACAAATTCTACTAGCATACGGCATACCAAAAGAGACCGTCGCAGCCATAATGATTCTCTATAGAAACACCAAATTGAAAGTACATTCTCCTGATGGAGATACAGACAACTTTGACATTGTAGCAGGAGTACTGCAAGAGGACACACTAGCCAAATACCTCTTTATCATGTCTAGACTACGTCCTTAGAACATTGATTGACAAAATAAAAAAACGGTTTCAAACTGACAAAGAAAAGAAGCAGAAGATACCCTGCAAAACAATAACCGGCGCCGACTACGCTGAAGACATAGCAATTCTGGCAAATGCACCCGCCCGAGCCGAAACACTGCTGCATAGTCTGGAACGAGCTGCCGCAGGCATTTGCCTCCATGTCAATGCTCAAAAAACGGAATACATGTGCTTTAATCAATCAGGCGACATTTCCATACTAGGTGGCAGCACTCTGAAACTAGTTGACAAGTTTACCTACCTTGGAAGAAGTGTCTCATCAACCGAAAAAAATATCGGCACGCGACAAGCAAAGGCATGGACAGCTAACTCTAGACTATCGGTCAAAAGGAAGTCAGACCTGACCGATAAAATGAAGCGCAGTTTCTTCCAAGCAGCGGTAGTGTCGATACTGCTACATGGATGCACTACATGAACGCTGACTAAACGTATGGAGAAAAAGCTTAACGGCAACTACACAAGGATACTGCAAGCAATAAGGAACAGGTCCTGTAGGCAACACCCTACAAAGCAGTAGCAGTACGGCCACCTACCTCCCATCACCAAAACTATAAAAGTTAGACGAACCAGACATGCAGGACATTGCTAGAGAAGCAAGGACGAGCTCTTATGTGATGTTTTCCTATGGAACCCCTCCACATGGCCGAGCAAAAGCAAGATGACTAGCTCGAACCTACATACAGCAGCTATGTGAGGATACGGGATGTAGCCCTGAGGACCTGCCAGAAGCGATGAACAATAAGGAGGAGTGGCAAGAGAAGGTCAGGGATATCCGTGCTGGCGGCACGATAAGAATATATATATATGTATATATATATATATATATATTCGAACACGCACACATGTATATAGTTTTTGCTTGGTTTATTTTTTAATGGCATATCAACTCCTGATAAATTATTTACTGCGGAAACTTGAGTGATTTATAAATTGTGGCTTACGTTCATGACTATATTTGCTGTGTTCCATGGTATTTAGAAAAAAATTATATTTCTATTTGTCACTCATCATTTCCTTGCATAGTTTCATGATATCAAGTAGTCCTATCAAATACTAATAATTCATGTGTAATCATTGAGTTTCAAGTATGGCCTCAAGTAACTATTCTCAATACAAATAATTTAAACATAGTAATATGTTATCAAGGTTAGCTTAGGTTATTTGGTTCAGTGGCATATAAACCCTTCATGGTTATCTAATGCCAAGTTCAGTTTAAGTAAATAATTTGTTGGTAAGGTGCCCTGGTGAAATGTTTATCGTCGTAGGAAATGGACAAGCGACACGAGTTCAAATTCTGACCGAGACTAATTGCATTTCACATAGCACAAATACCCTTGGGAAAGGTATGAATCCAATTATTCTCCCTCCAGCTATGAGTAAATAGTTTGGCAGACTACGTTCTTCGGCCTTGGTGAGGCAACTAGTCTAGGAGAAGCAAAACTCTGAATTCAAACCTGTTAAACTCCGCTTAAAAATTGACCGTGTATCATATCCTACCCGAGCGGAGGGGTTGAGTAAATATGAATATGAGTTTGTTGGTAAGATTCTTTAAATGAGCCAAAGCTCATTTATGTGTATACAGTTAAATGGTTTCAACTATTGAATGATTTAAATGTTGTTATCTAATAATAGTAATTCAATTTGATATTAATAAAGTTCTTTTTGACACTGACACTCCGGACCAAAGTGGACCAAGGAGTAATAGCGATGAGGGGGTCCTTCACATTCCCCAAAGCTCCAGGACTAGATCATCAACATCTGATGCAAATAATGTTATAATCAGAACACTCACTGGTGAAGTTCTTACTTCTCTACAGAGATGCTGTCGGCATTTTCTACAACCTCAGCTAACTAGGCTAACTGGCTTCGAGTATCCCTATTAAAAAATAAAAAAAATTATACATAATGCTACGAGTTGCTTAGAAAAATTTAGGAAGCAACACCCCACAAAATTGCAGTTGTACGGCCACCTGCCACCCATCTGACACGATTTTCAAGTTAGATTCCAGCACATAGACGTGCCAGTATTGGCCGACCTACAATGACTTAGTTTCCTCATCTTTGTGCGGACACAAGAGGTAACCTAAAAAACAAAGACCTACCAAGAGCCATGGATGTCAAGGACGGATGGCAAGAGAGAGAGAGAGAGAGAGAGAGAGAGAGAGAGAGAATCACGGGAACTCTGCACAATTAAGGTGACTTAAAGATAGATAGATAGATAGAGAGAGAGAGAGAGAGAGAGAGAGAGAGAGATTCGCTGATGTTTGCCTTTGAACGGACGCGTATTTAGATGTGTGTTTACTGGTGTGATCAGCTGAAGATGAACTGTATTTACTGTTGTTATTCATTCTACTTTGCAACCTTCAGTATTGTCTGGTTATTTTTGCTATTTCAACGTAGACAAGGAAATATATCAATAGAAATGTGTCATACAGCGATATGATGTTGTTGTTTTTCTTTTCTCTCTAAGGTAAGAAATCGGCTTTCTATCCGTCGATCTTTTTTTTTCTCTTCTCTAAAAAAAAATCATCTCAATCTCTATTTAAGATACACGTGTATACCTGACTAGGCACACAGCAAAACAAACAAAAAAAGAGAGAGAGAAAAGTTAGTAAGAAAGACGGAAGATTATCATCATGGATACAAATTTAAAAAAAAAAACAGAACCCCCCCCAAGGAATGAATAACTGTCCCCAGATATCCATTAAGATAGATACGCCTCGATATTATCTCTCGCGTATACAAAATACTGCAAAATAAAGCTCTGTCCCTTTCCCCACAACTCTATTCTCGTTCTTTTCACGTTTTGACTTCTCCATTCTTCAGCCTCAAGTCACAGCGGAATCTTATTACGCTTCTTGAGCTGCCTGTAAATCGGTCTGTTTATTACGTCATAATATGACAGTATTTTATGCTGACTCAGTGCGTTCATTATATGTTCATCATGACGTTATAGCAGTGCTATATCTGGTAACACCCTATAGTGATTTTGCTTTTCCTTTTCTTCTTCTTAGTTTTCTATGTTGGCCACGGTAAACTCATTCCGAAGAGAGTGATATTTTTTTTTTATATCTTTATCATTCTTTAACGGAAGCGCGCTTAAGGTAACGGTTATAATCGTTGGAAATGGATTCGTTGACCTGAGATCAAATCCCGGATCTTTTCGCCAAGTGTATGTTAAGCCCGACTTGCAGCTTTTACGATTTTCTCAAAATCAAATCAAAAAGGTTAAAATACAATAACAATAACGTTTTTATTCAAAAAATTTAATTGCAGAAAGACTAAGTTAGTAATGAATAATAATTAACATGAAGAGGAAATGTCATTTGTGGGTTGAGTTCTAAACATGGACGAGGCTGCTTGCATTTCACTTTGCGCTAATACTCTTGGGAAATACATTGATCTTTCCCTTCTTCCTCCAGCTGTAGGTAAATTGGAGGAAAGACTGAACTCTCTAACATCCATCTCGTCTTCCTCCAGCTATAAGGAAATTAAAGGGCAGACTGATCTCTCTACCCTCCATCTTGTCTCCCTCCAGCAATGGATAAACCAGAGTATAGACTGAGCTCTCTAGCCTCCATCTCTTCTGCCACCAGCTGTGAATAAAATGGAGGTAAACTGAGCTCTCTAGCCTCCATCTCTTCTGCCACCAGCTGTGAATAAAATTGAGGTAAACTGAGCTCTTTAGCCTCCGTCTCTTCTGCCACCAGCTGTGAATAAAATGGAGGTAAACTGAGCTCTCTAGCCTCCATCTCTTCTCGCTCCAATTTTGGGTAATTGTTGGGTAGACTGAGCTCTTTAGCGCTTTGGGTAGATAAACTTGTTTAGTTTGCGGAAACTTCTAAATTCGAACCTCTAACTAACGTGATGGTAACTTTCAAATTAAGTTAGGTTAGGAATAATGGAAATCTATGTTAGGGATTATCATACTCGTTCCCTGTAACCCAGTTCAGTCTGACAAGCATAATCTGTTTGACAGTATTATCAACAACGACTTTACAATTGTGTCCGCTTTTCTACACCTAAACTAACCTTAAACTATTTCCCTCCATTCTATAATTTACCTACAATGAAGAGCATACGTTGGTTGGTTGGTTGGTTTGTTGTTTATAGCTTATATATCATTGTAGCTTATTTAATGCTAATTTTTTTGGATACACACACACAAACACGCACACTCACGCGCGCACACACACACACACATATATGTATAGATGATTTGTAAACAACTCCTACGTATCATTATTTTTAAAAGAGCCATTGCTCATTTGTTTACTCAAACTTAAATGCTTTCGAGTATTGCTATGCAATAATAATAATTCGAATTACCATCGCTCATTTGTTTGCACACAGCAAAATAGTTTCAATGATTTAATAGTTCTATTTGACCCATGAGTAAATAGTTAGGCAGACTAGGTTCTTCAGCCTTAGTGAGGCAACTAGTCTAAGAGAAGGAAAACTCTGAATTCAAACCTGTTAAACTTCGGGTAAAAATTGACCTTGTGTCAAATCCTGCCCGAGCGGAGGGGTTGGTAAATATGATATCGAAGACACTCGTTTTAAGAGGTTATATATTTTACAGCCTGTGCTGACTGGACAGAAAAAGCCCATAAGTTAAAAAAAAAAAAGAAGAAAAAAGATCCACCCCCACCACATTAGAATTTTCGTCATTGGGCGTAGGTCCACTGAGTTGTCATCACTAACGATTGCATAATGTATCTGCGTGAAAGTATTCCATAATTACAATCTGCAATTTTAGTAAAGAGTGATTCAATACTTGATGTTGAGCGATCATTATACGTATTCTCGTGCCGATAAATTTCTAGAAGAACGTTAATGGAAGTACTGTTCACTCACTTACAGCCAAAACAATAAATACTTTATACTTCCCGCCTCTATCTCTCTCTTTCTCTCTCTCTCTCTATATATATATATATATCTTTAAGAAAAATAAAATCCGGTCACATTAAGATTATAAATTCATTTCCATCCTGCAATGGGTATTGATATGAATCAGTAACACCAAATATAACAGGACTTCTTCAGACCCAATGGATATAATAAATACCGCCAGAATATATATATATATATATATATATATATATATATATATATATATCTCAAGTGTGTATTAAAATGATAGCAATATTTATGAGCTGAAAATACAGGATAGATACAAGATATCGTAATCTGTTTATATCAATCTATATGTTTATTGACGTTTAACTTTAAAAATGTTTTTATGAAAGTGTTATCAGGGTTCATTCTTTGCTATGTCATCATCATCATATCGCGCTGGTAGCACGGATATCCCTGACCCTCTCTCGCCACTCCTCCCTATCGTTCATCGCCCTAGGGAGGTCTTCAGGACAACATCATGTATCCTCACATAGCTGCTGAGTGTACGTTCGAGCTGGTCGTCCTGCTTTTGCGCGGCCATGTGTGGGGATCCATAAGAGTACATCTCTTATGAGTTCATCTCTGCTTCTCCAGCAGTGTCCTGCATGTCTGGTTCGTCTAACTTGAATAGTTTTCGTGATAGGAGGCAGGTGGCCGTACAGTTGGTGTCTTGTGGGGTGTTGCTGCCAGGACTTGTTCAGGATTGCACGCAGCATTCTTGTGTAATTGCCATCTAGCTTCTTCTCCAGTCGTTTTGCTAGCGTCCATGTAGTACATCCATATAGCAGTATCGATGTGACCGCTGCCTGGAAGAAACTGCGTTTCATTTTATCGGTTAGGTCTGATTTCGATATAGTCGATAGCCTATTGATAGCTGTCCATGCTTTCGTTAACCTCGTTTCGATGTCCTTTTCGGTTGATTCGACGCTGCTTCCTAGGTACGTGAATTTGTCTACTAGTTTAAGTGGGGTTCCTTCTAGAGTGGAGATGTCCCCCGTTTGCTTATAGCACATATATTCCGTTTTGTGTGCATTAACATAGAGGCCTATGCTTGCTGCTGCTCGTTCCAAACTATGCAGAAGTGTTTCGGCTTGGTCAGGTGTATTTGCCAGTATCGCTATGTCATCGGCGTACTCGGCATCGGTAATTGCTGTTGCGGGGTATCTTCTGCTTCTTTTCTTCGTCAGTTCGAAGCCATTCTCTTTGATTTTGTCAATCGATGTTCTAAGTACGTAGTCTAGACAAATGATAAAGAGGTACTGGGCCAGCGTGTCCCCTTGTAGTACTCCTGCTACAATGTCAAAGTATTCTGTGTCTCCATCCGGTGATCGTACTTTTACTTTAGTGTTTCTATAGAGAATCGTAATTGCCGCTACGGTTTCTTTAGGTATGCCGTACGCTAGTAGGATTTGTTCCATCTTTCCTCTGTGAATGGAGTCGAAAGCCTTGGTAAAGTCGACAAATATTAATGTCGCTTGTAGGTTCTTTGCTCGTACACCTTCAAGGATTCTGCGGATGGTTAATATTTGTGAGGTCGTGGATCTATTTCTTCGGAAGCCATTTTGGTTTTTTCTAAGTATGTTGTCGATTTTGGGTTCTATTCGGTTTCGTAGTAGGGCATTGTAGATTTTGGCAGCTATGGATGTAAGTGTTATGCCTCGATAGCTTTTGGCTAATCCGAGGTCCCCCTTTTTAGGGAAGGGGAGTATGCATCCCTTCATCCATCTATCTATCGGATTTTGATTGTATACTGCGTTGCAGTGTCGGAGCAGTATGTCGTCGAATTGTCTGGTCTTCGATACTTCCGGGGGAATTTCGTCCAGCCCTGCAGCTTTCCTATTTTTAATTTTTCTGAGAACCGAGTCGAGTTCTTCTTGTGTGAACGGTCCTAGTTTAATGTCTAATTGTTTGCTAATTATTCTGGTGATTGGTTCATGCGTTATTTTTGGTGGGTTTCCAAGTAAGTTTTAAAAGTGCTGTTTCCACAGTTTTATTCTTTCCTGTTGGTTTGCTGCTTTCAGTTTTGCTTTGGCTGTGTTCTTTCTTCTGCTCACTTCGTTTATTGTTTGCCAGGCTATTCTAGATTGTCTATCTTCCACCGAGTCTCTAATCTTATCTATCTGATTTTGAATGTATTCTGTCTGTTCCTTTATATATATGCCTGCTAATTGATATTGTGCCGTTTTTAGTTTTAAGGCATTTGTGTTTGTTGGGTTTTTTCGATAGTTTTTGGAGGCTGTTTTCACTAGTGCACGTTTTTCTCTCACCGCTGAAATTTCCCATGGGACTCTATATTTAGTTTTAATTTTTGTTGGAATGTATTTTGCTGCTGCCTCGAGGTGTGCATTGACGAAATTTTCTTATTCGTCGTTTGGTGTACTTCTTTCCGTCTTTTCTTGTAGTGTTTCGAATCTGTTTCTTAATTCTAATACGTATTTATCTCTTATATCTTTGTTGTTTAATAGGGCCCAGTCATAGTGTTTGGTGGTCGCTGTTCATTTGGCGTTTTTTCGTAGGCTTAACCGTATTTTCGCCGTGACTATTCGGTGATCGGTGGACACACCCTCAAAAGAGGAGTATGCCTCGCAATTCAGTGCAGTATTTTTCCATTTCTTGTTTATAAGGACGTAGTCTATCTGAGCTTTAGTATTGTTTGTGTACGTGTATGTCCATAGTTTGCCCTCTCTTTTTTGGTAGTTTGTATTGAGGCATGCTTATCTATTTTCTATCATGAAATCTGTTAGATGTTGCCCATTCCTATTTGACGTGTTGTGGAGGCTGTATTTGTTGTTTCCATTTTTCCCAATTTGGGCATTCATGTCTCCGCCAATGACTAACATGTTGTGTTTCGGGATGCTACGCACTAATGAGGATAACTCATCGTAGAAGGTGACTAGTTCAGTTTCTTCACTAGCATTGGTGGGGCTGTAGCAAGAGATGATTGTTGCTCTGGGGTTTCCGATAAATGTAGCTGCCATCATTCTAGGTTGTATTTTCTCAACGCTATTAAGCGTTTTTAATGCTCTAGGTCCTATAAGTAATCCTACCCCTCCTACTGCGGCGTTGACAGAGTTTTTCCATGTGGATACAGTGGCGAGCGACCAGCCATTGCCAGTTTCGTGATATTTGATATCTTCGGTGTGCGTGTATCTGTGTTCTTGTGTGCATATTATGTCTATCTTATGTTCTTCGGCCGATGCGATTAGCTCTGGGAGTTGTCCTATTCTATTTAAGGTTCTTACGTTAAATGTGGCTATTTGTAGTGTTTGCTTGCATTTTAGTAGTTTTGATTGTTTGAGCTCTGTAGCTGATATTTCGAACACTGAGGCCAGGGCTCCAACCTCAGCAGGACGCGCCCCTTTTTTACCCGCGCGAAGAGCGATGCGGTTCATGTATGTGGTTTGAGTGTGGGTCATGGTTATCTTTCGATGGCTGTTTTATTCTCTTCTATAGAAGCCACTCTTATAGAGGAGCAGCAGTAGTTCCCCGATCGAACTAACGATCCTGAGCGTAAAGTCGTCAAACTCATGTCCAGGACCCGTTTAGGTATTGAGTTTGGTCGTCCATGGGTTTATTCAAATACCTTTACGTACATCATGCTGCTTCCCATGTGTACGAAAAAAAAAGGGGGGGGGTAATTTTGGTTTAAGTTTTAAGTTTTAACTTAGTTAAAGTCCAACATTAACGTACTTTCGTATGACTTTCACTGGTACTGACTTTTGCTTTTTTTTGCTGTATTGGGACTTTTCCTAGGCTTTTTATTTATTTATTTTATTTATTTTTTTTTATACAGTTGGGAACCTAGCAGGCTTCAGGAATTATAGAGCTTAAAAATTTTTTTTTCTTCCTTTCTTTCTCGGGGGGGGGGGCTGTTGTAGCATTCGGTGTTTTAGGCTTTTTCTTTTTAACTACTGTTAGGGCTTTCTTTACGAATTTTTAAATTATATTATAGAAGAGATTCAAAAACATTCTGCCTTGTTCGCTGACATTTGGAAAGACTAACATCAATATGGCTTTATAGTAGAGTAAGCGTGTCTTTACATTTAAAACGCATAGTTTAAGCATTATTTCACAAACAAAATACAGCATAACATTTTGTAAAATTCAGCATTTTAAATTGATAGGACTTAAAGACATACTGACCAATATTGATATATTCTTCCAGTTGGCTCCTGAGTTCAAATGCTTCTTCTTCGTTTTGACTTTTATTTACTACTGAAATTTTAGGTAGCTTTGGAGGCGGTCTACTGGGGAGGGAATTCATTTCATTTTTCTTTTTCATTTTTTTTTCTTTTTCCCTTTCTCTGGGGGGGTGCCTGTGGTAGCTTTAGGCGTTTTAGGCTTTTTCTTTTTAACTACTGTTAGGGCTTTTTTTACGAATTTTTAAATTATATTATAGAAGAGATTCAAAAACATTCTGCCTTGTTCGCTGATATTTGGAAAGACTAACATCAATTTGGCTTTATAGTAGAGTAAGCGTGTCTTTACATTTAAAACGCATAGTTTAAGCATTATTTCACAAACAAAATACAGCATAACATTTTGTAAAATTCAGCATTTTAAATTGATAGGACTTAAAGACATACTGACCAATATTGATATATTCTTCCAGTTGGCTCCTGAGTTCAAATGCTTCTTCTTCGTTTTGACTTTTATTTACTACTGAAATTTTAGGTAGCTTTGGAGGCGGTCTACTGGGGGGGGGGGAATTCATTTCATTTTTTTATTTTTTTTTTTTTTCCCTTTTTTAACCCTGTACAATCTGATGAATATTACGTGGGGACAGGCAAATCCAAGTAACCTACCCACTAATTTGAGAGACATTATCTAAAACGCCGACA
>OY757914.1:27282835-27383666 GCA_963585895.1 Sepioteuthis lessoniana
CTCTGCAAAAGGGTAAGACCACCTCCCCAACGAGTGTCCTGGATATGACACTAAACAATCTGATGGTGAGGCTCCAGTAACGCTGCAACTTTGGGGAATGCGGAGTATCCCTTCATTGCCATTGTTTCCAGGCCCACGCTGGCTCGGAGTGGTAGCACCTATAGGGTCCTCTACCTATGGTTCAAATAGAACTGACATTTAAACTGAGTGCAAATAAATTACTTATGTTAAATTGAATAGTTAGAAATAGAACTCTTTGATCCTTTAACTGTGTGTAAACAAATGACTGATGTTCAGTTGAACTGTTGGTGATACATAATAATATGTGGAACAATTCAACTTTATTGACTTATGCTGAATTAAATTCTGAGAAATAGAACTGTTGATCATCTAACTGTGTGTATCTGCAAAATGTATTTACAAATCATATATTTAATATATATGTACAAAGACGATTTAGCATTAAAAAAACAACCTTAGAGCTGAGGTGATTGTCAGGATCTGGGAAGGTAGAATTCTCACCGGACGCAATATTGCCCAGTCAGCTGGGGCTGTTGAACACACTGACTGCACCTCTGCAGAGGGGTAAACCACCTTGCCTAAATGAGTGTCCTGGATATGACACTAAACAATCTGATGGTGAGGTTCCAGCAGTGCTAGAGCTTTGGGGAATGCGGAGTACCCTTTATTGCCATTGCTCCCAGGTCCACTCTGGCCCGGAGTGGTAGTACCTGATAGGGTCCTATCTATGGGTTAAATAGAACAGCATACTAATGCTAATATGAATTGTTTTGAGTAAACTGAATAGCTTGAAATAGAAATGTTTTTGACAATTAAACCGTACTTACATTTAAACTACGTGATTATGCTTAACTGAATTATTTGAAATACAACTGTTTTTGACATTAAAACTGTATTTACAATTGACTGAATTGTTACATATAACTGCTTGAATAGTTTGAAATAGAAATGTTTTTGACAGACTGTGTACTTATGCTTAACTGAATTGTTTTAAATAGAACAGATTATTCACATAAAAATGGATTTGGCGTTAAATAACCTACAGAGGTTGATATGCCATAAAACCCAACAAACCAACAAACCAAACCAACCGGACGCAATAGCGGGGACAGAGGCAAAAGAAAGTTCGAAGTGACAAACACCCATTCATATGTGAGTGAGTCCAGTCCTTCAAACCATTTTTCTTTGTCTTTTATGACTCTTTTTCGAGCTGCGAATAATAAACTCAGCCTGGGGTCATATAATCAAGTAAACAGATGCTCTAAGGAGACGAGCCGTTCTGTTATAAGGGCAGATTGTGCTCTCTAGCCTTTTAAGGCAACCAGTCAAAGAGAAGAAAAACTCTGAATTCTAATCCTGCGGAGAAACTGTGGCCTATTCATACACCATTCTTCTGTTATCACCTCATTACAAAAAGTATGGCGTCTTCTACACAGTCCTTCATAAGTTATATGTACAGGTAATCTAACTATTCACATCTTTAAACAAACTATCGGACCATCATTCGTTGAGATGAACTGTTGACTCGATCAAATATATATATATATATATATATATATATATATATATATATATATATGAGGGGTAAAAATATTTAATTACACACACAATTATGCAATAATGCAGTTATGCAATAATTTACAAGCTAGTTCAGTTGACCAGTTATGGTAAATTTTATTTTTACTGGGTGCTCCAAACCTCTGTCCTTGTGCTAAAGTAAGCTAAATATAGTGAACGATTATTCAACATTGAGAAAGTATATATATATATATATATATATATATATATATTCAGCACTCTTGATATGCTTCATTCAATTCAGCTGAAATAACACAGATGTAGAGAACGCTATGAGATCTTTCGATATTTGCGATGATTTGCTTTGTATGGTCCTAAGTCTCAAGTCCAGAGCTGATTGAATTATGAATAGTAAAGGTCGAATTACAAATTGACACAAAATAACTTTTTACATATTCATGATTCGCTAAGCATAAATGAGAGCCACAAATTTAGGGAGTTCAGTAAATATGGGGTGCACCTGCTAAAAGGGTTATCATTGTAGGATACAGACCCAGCAGGCCAAGTTCAAATCTTTCTTAGAGGCATTAAGGTGAAGTGAAACGCAAAAATTCTTGGAAAGGTCGGACCCATTTTGTCTATACCTCCGCTGTAGATGATTATTTGGGAAGAATAGGATCTTTAGTCTTGGTAAAGCAACCGGTCTAGGAGAATTTTTTTTTTCGGTGTAACTCCTTTATTGGGTGGCTTTGTGACAAATAATTATATCATTTCAAGCAACCATTCCCTTTTACTACTAATAGGTTATTTGCACATAGTTTCCGCATTTGTCGGTATATAAGGTGCATTTTTTTAATAAAAGTATCTTTTAAAATTCCCCTGCGTCTTATATGTCATATGTTGGTTTCAAATTCGTGATAGTCGACCGAAAATATCTATCAGCCAACTCTAATTAGCTTAGACTCTAGAACAACTTTTATGTAACTATTGTCATTATTTAAAAAGCTATTATGCAGATTAAAAGTGTTATCATTGAAAATATTCATTATAGTAATTTCCTCACGTTTAATATTAGTTTTTTGTTTTTTTTAAAATTTATCTTGTTGAAATCGGGGTGCGTCTTATACACCCGTACAATTATATACCGTCAAATACGGTAAATAGTTGCAAGTATTCCTATCTCATACTCATGGTCATATGATACAAATGTTCAGATCTAATAATTATAATTTTCAAACACATCTATTTGAAGCATAGATGAGACACCTAGATGTACAAATATTTCGTGTCTGAGTGGACCTGGGAGTAATGGCAATGAAGGTGTATTCCATCAAAAGCATAAACTACTTCATACACCGAACACTCCTTTAGGTGAAGTAATTCTCTTCTGTAGGGGATACAGACAACATATTCTGAGCCTAGCTTACAGGGCACTAAGTTTACTAGAGTATTTGTCTGCAAGAGTAAATATTATACTACGGTTGGTGCCTGATCTTTTATCAGCTCAATTTCCCCATCACTGAGTAAACAGTAAAATTTGTTTAATTTAGAGCTCAGGAATTAATTATATCAATCTCTTTATTCTCTCTGAAAATCAAGCTGCTCCCTAAGCATAAAAAAAACATCCACTGATAAATTGTTCCACAAAGTATCATATTAAAGACTTTAGATTACAACTAAGATTGCGTGACCCACGCATAAATATGAAAGGAAAAGAAACAAACAAGAAATTTGGGTGAGGAAGTTGGGGGAAAAAGAAGTTGACTTTGATACCGTTAAGGTTTCTTTCGCTCATGAGACAAATTACACAATAATTTCCTTAAACTCAACTTGAAAATTCATTAAGCTCCTGTATAAAAAAAAAAAGACGGACCACACTCTCCGTGGGGAGGGGCTTAGAATACGCCCATTGCTTCATCTGCAAAGAGATGACACTGAATTGCATTTGATTTTTTTTAATTAATTTTTTAACCTTCAAAATTGTAACTAAAATGAACATAAAAAAGTGTATCTTAGATGGCTACATTTTTATATTTTTAGTTACAGGACTGTAAATTTCGGTAATAAATAATACCTAATGACATCAGTTTTCATTATGAAATGTTCAACTAGAAATACTAATTTCTAACTATCATTAGTTTTGAAGGAAATTAACTATTTTTAAAAAATGTTAGCGGTTTATTTACTTATATGTGATACTGTATCAATAATCTTCCTCATCCGATTTGTCTGTCACACACACACACACACACACACACACACACACACACACACACAATATATATATATATATATATATATATATATATATATATATATATATATATACTATCATTTTGACGATGTGAAAAAAAATCTAGATGATACATTTTGTAAATAGAAAAATATTACTCAAATTGATATCGGGAGAAAAAAAAAATCCATTAAAAAACGAAAAGACTGAAAACATTCCTACTACAAGAAAATAATCAACTAATATCGAAATGCCAAAAAAAAACAAAAAAAAAACAAAAAATTAAAAAAGAAGAAGACCGACGTAAGAGTGCTTAATACACTAAATACAGCGTACCAAGGTTTCATCTACCTGGATCATCATGATAATTCTGACTATATATATATATATATATATAATCTTTTAAAAGTAGACGTAACAATTTTAATGCTGGTTGGCTTGTTGGTTGGGTTAACTGCATGCCAACCATTGTTTGGTATTAGGGGTAGAGTGTTTGCCAATGGCCCGGGAGACCAGTGTTCAGTCTTAGGTCGCGTCATACCAAAGATTTAAAAATGTTACTTGATACCTCCTTGCTTAACACTCAGCATAATAAGGTACGTTTCAAGGGTAAAGTAAAGCGATCCTCGGTGTTGTGCCGTATATTGAAGCGCTGGACAAACAACGAAGGACTCTTAGATATATAAAAATATAATGCATATTTTTATTCTTCGACAGCGACGGTTGTGTGTAATAGGAATACAGTCCGAGAGAGGTCATGCATATCTTTCTTCTGTTACGGGGACCGTTTTTGGGAAGTAGTGCGACAGCCGGAGAACACACACGAGGAGCTGACAGGTCTGCTTGAGTGACCAGCAGGTCTCTCTCTTCGCTTGAAAGACCAGTGGATCTCCCCCTTCGCTTGAGTGACCAGCGGATCTCTGCTTTCAATCCAAAATTCCTGACCTTATATTGTCTTTTCAAGTCCCATGCGGAAGTGTGAACATCCAATCTGCCTCACGGGTTTTTCTGTTTATGGCTGGTAATCGGAACTTTCATACTTTCGTTTTTTTTTCTGGTAATTTGTTGATCTTATCTGCGAACGGAAATATCTGTCACTCCATCCATAGGCAATAAATTATATTCTCGCCATCATATTTTATATTTCTCTTTCTTGTGAAAACCACGTTGTTGATGTTATCTTGCGACTGCATTGAATCTGCTGAGTTCATCTGTGGCACTCTATCGCTAGCTAACAGTAGTACAGTAGTAGCTATTGAAAAGGGTGCCTTCAGGTCACCCTCGACTACGATCCAGCTTTACTCATAGTGATGTAAATTTTATGACCATTGTCACCAATTTTATACAATACAAATATTTAAGGATCATTTAACAAATAAGGTGAACTTTTTCCTTAGTATTTATCAATAGGAAAAACAGTTTAAAGTTTCCCCTTTTCTTAGAAATTAACAGTAATGACTCCTTTAATGTTCCAAAACATTATCTATGTGAACATTTTTACTGACCACTTCACCGGGAACTTTTTCCTTTCCAGAATTTTTATGTATTTTCACTCATTAGATTGTCTTTTCGACTTAGGTTCGTGGTGGCAAAACCATATTTAACCCATTTATAAAGATTTCTTGGCTAAAACATCTCACTTTCTTTTGTAAATTCTACATGCTTTGCGCTTCTCAGCAATCCAAAATTTGATGACAGACCTCTCTTGCAGCCTGGAGCACTGTTTGATTTGCCATCATTTTGAAAAGTCTCTAAAAAGTATTTTGGAGAAATATAGATAATTTTTGCTATGAACCAATTTGAAGCAATGCAGAATTTACGTTTTTAGGGGAAAAAAATAAAAAAGAATATGTTGTTTTGCTTTTTGCCAAAAAATTTGCCTGATTTATTGAATGACTCTCGTTTGTACTTTCACAATCATTTTAAGCAGATAAAGACTTCATAATTTCCAACTCATCGATTTAAACGACAGAGGGGACACGAAAAGGGAATTTCACTTCGGATTAAAGTGGACCCAAGAGTAACTCAACACTCACCAGAACTGGAGCCTCACCACCGAATGCAATTTAGTGTCAAATCCAAGATATATTTCCATGGGAAAGAGGTTCTAATCCCTTTGCAGCCAATTGCAGATGGCGTTTTCTCAAAGCCCTGACGATTTGGCAGTATCGACTTTAAGATGCACGGATTAAACATCACGATTATACACTGTTATTTTATAACCAGTGTTAATCTATTTTTTTTTTAAATAAAATTCTGGATCGATGTGCTCTGGATCACTATACTCTAGATCAATGCACTAAGGATTGATACTCTATTTGATCATTAAAATAGATAACGCGGAAGTGGTAATAGATCCGTTGCTTCCTATATATCAAGTGGTAATAGATCCGTTGCTTCCTATATATCAACATATACATATATATATATATATATATATATATATATATATATATATATATATATATATATATACCCTTGTATATCGATGTAGATCGCAATAATTTTGGAACCTGTCTTTCATAGATGTCACATAAACTGCGTCAGCAATGAGAGCGTCGATGTGCCACTTTCAGGCTAGTTGCCTAATCGTGTTTAAAGAACTCAGTCAGCCCTACTATTTACTCGTATTTGGAGAGAAAAGATATATTCAAGTAATTCCAAAAGGAAACCCAATAAGTGAAACGCAAATAGCAACGTTCAGGATCTGAGAATGTATTTCCTACAACGAGGCTGGTTACGTTATGAGTCTCTTCAAAATGAAGCAAAACTTGGAATTAAAATAATTGTAATAGTGAAGAATGCTGCGATAAAAAAGAAACAGCGATTAGACTGCAATAAGACTGATTTAAAACCAGAAATAAAATAATAATAACGAGGGTATCAAACCAAAATGTTGTAATAAAAAAAAAGTAACTATAAAAAGATAGAATAAAACCTGTAATAAGATTATGTTGAGACTATAGTGTATCGACCTCGAGCGTTATCATAAAAAATAAGCAATATAATAATAGTAAGTAAAGTTGGCGAACATAGTCGAGGGTGACCCGGAGGCTCCCTTTTCGATAGCTACTACACCAAGGTGTAGGGGAGGGCGTTACTCCTTTCCATGGATTGCTCCACTTTCCTTTGCATACGAATAGTTTTCAAATTGATCTATGTGACCTATATTGGTACTGCCACTCTCTCAATAAAAGTGGGTCCAACACTCCCTTTATCTCGAGAACCCTAGCCCCGCCATCAGATACAGTTTCAATGTCATACCCAGGAAACTTCTCTTTTTGGTGGTTATTACCCCTTTGCAGAGGATACCGTCAGCGTATTCTATGCCCAACAGATAAAGCAGGGAATGAAACAGAAAAATAATTTTAAAAATCAACTACTCAGTCGTAATATTCTGCGACACCGGCAAGTTGGATTTTATGGAATATCAACCGCTATAAATTATCTTATGCCAAATACTCTCTATACATATGTACTAAAAACATGATTTATAAGGACATTTTATCGATAACATTTTTAAACGAATCTAAGCTGCTTTTCTTTTTTAATAACAGTTAAATGTTTCTAAGTATTTCTTTCTAATATAAATAATTCCATTTACAATTAATCATTTGTTGGCACAAAGTTAGATGGTTTCAAGTATTCTTACGTAACACTAACAATATACATTTAAATGGATATACACGATATGATATGTAAGTGAATAGTTTTTAGGTAATATACAGGGTGGAACGATAAAATTGTCGCGCTAGAAAAGACGACATGATTCCATTTTCGTTTAATGAAAACCGGTTTTCTATTTTTGTTGCAGACCATATACTAGTTGGCCAGTTGTGTACAAATACCAAGAGCGATAGGAGCCTTCTATCATGTCTGAAAGTGACACAATGTTCAACGAGCGAGATCGGAGATGCACCGCTGTACAACTTATGTTCTCTACCGATCCAAGTTATGACAACAGGATCATTGCCAGCACCCTCAAAATGCAAATCTGGACGGTTCAACGCTTGAGGGCAGAGCTCAACGCATCAGACAACCCTTTGGAGGTGGTGGAGCGGAAGGACACCGCCAGGAAGACCCAGACCAAGGAGTTCATCGAAAAGGTCCAGGTAATCATTAATGAAACTCCCCAACGGCCTATTCGGCAGATTGCCAGAGATTTAGGCGTCTCACACACAACTGTGAATGCATGTGTGAAGGACGACTTGAAGTGTAGGTCCTACAGGTGCCAGATAAGCCAGATCTTGACTGAGAAGACAAAGAACCTCAGGCTAATCAAGTCCGTCAGGCCCCCTCCTCCCTCGACCTGAACCCGCTGGACTACTTCATTTGGTCATACGTCGAGGACATCACCAACATGACCTCGCACAACACCAAAGCTAGCCTGATCGCCGCCATCCACCGAGTATTCGCCGAGCTCCCGTCAGCGTTTGTGGAAAAGGCTTGCTCCCAGTTCCGGATCCGCATCGAGGCGGTAACTGAGGCTGAAGGCGGCTACATTGAATAGATGTCAGCTCTACTACATAATCAAGTTACCTGAATTGATTTTTTCAATAAAAGTTTTAAAATAAAGCTGTAGTGTTGTTTTCTTTAGGACGACATTTTTATCGTTTCACCCTGTAATTTTTTAATGAATTGGAACTTATTTGTTTGCACACTGGTATTGCTATACTTTTTATGCAGGTAAATGGTTTTAATTATTTCTATCTAACACTACTAATTCTTTTTAATTGGGCGCTTTAGGTGGTGTAATGGTTAGAAAACTAGTCAAAAAACCTTCACGTGGGAGTTCAAGTCTCATTGGGTACCCCATTCATGCAGCCTTGTTCCACATCTAAGCAAGAAAAGCTTAGTAAATTACTAATTTTATTCAATATCAATCATTTGTTTGCGCACAATTTAAATATCAAACAGTTCTATTTGACGCATTGATAGGAGCCTATTAGGTGCTTACTCTCCGGGCTAGAGTGGACCTGGGAGTAATAGCAATGAAGGGATACTCCACATTTCCCATAACTTCAGGATTAGAACCTTTCCATTCAGTGGTTTAGTGTCATATCCATCCAGGACACTCGTGAGTGGGGGTGTCTAATCCCTCTGCCGAGATGCAGTCTTAGTGTTCTACAGACGACTGGGCATACCGGCATGTCAGTTATTACTCCAACTTATGTACATTTACTTTGATGAAATAAGTATAAGGGCACCCAAGTGAGGATTGAACTCAGGATTTCCTCCCAACGTATTGCGAGATCTGTTTCCTTTCTATAACTTCATAGCATGGTGCCAAAGACAAATTGAAAACGCGTGTCGGATTGGCCTTTTTTCTTTTTCTTTTTCTTTACAGAAACAAAGAAGGATCCAGAGAGAGAGAGAGAGAGAGAGAGAGAGAGAGAGAGAGAGAGAGAGAGCGGTGTAAACAGAGATAAGAAGTAATTTCTAGCATGTCTAGACAGAATTGACGTAAAAATAAGATGTAGCAAAAATATTTAAAGACTTTAGAAAAGATGATATTGAAATAAAAAAAAGTACAATTTACTTCCACTTAGATGTAATATCTAATAAACAAATAAATAAAATTTAAAAAGAAAATTCCTAATTAATTTTTGTCGGAAACACAACACACACACACATACACACAAAGAAAATAGCCAAAAAAAAAAAGTATCTAAAAAACACAAATGAATGAATAAGAGTATTTTAAAATGTTACTTGTCAGTATCAATTTTATATTTTTTTATTTTATTCGCGTTGTTTGCAATCTTTTTGGAATTCATTTTTTTTCTAATTATTTTTTTCCCTTGGAAATATCTAAGAAAATTCTTGATGTAAATAGCCGTATAAAGCAGTTGGGAATTAATAGGATTGAATATTCAAAGGTACGTAAGAGTTAACACTATTAACCCGTATGAGCGAATTTGGCGGGGCGAGGCAATCTAGTCATTTGGAATATTGGATCCTGTCGGCAGCGTAGAGAAAGATAAAAAAACAAATATTAGTTCAGTAAAGATTTAATCGTACTGTAGTCTATATTTACACTAAAATATTTACACAGAATTACTCTCCGTACCTTTCTTTGTACACAACACACACACACACACACACACACACACACACACACATATATGTGTGTGTGTGTGTGTGTGTGTGATAGACTTGGGTCGTGAAACTGGTGATTGTACAAGACGCTTGTGAAGGCTGATTTTAACAGGTTTTCGATTTTAAGTAAACATTTTTGACCGTTGCCATTATTTTGACTGTCATGGGATTCTATCCTGAATATTGAGCACTATTTCTAAAACAACATAAGTTTTGCTTGATATATATATATATATATATATATATATATATATATATATATACGAGGAACATACGATAAGTTTCCTGACTTTTTTCCTATGGTCATTTAAAATTGCCGTAGACACTTGAAAATTCACTATGTTATTGCTATACATCTTATGAGATGACTGACCAATTTTTATGGTTTCAGGTTCAAATGAACTGCTATGGCACAAATTGGAATACACCCTACTATAGCCTGATTGTCACAGCTGGTGAATTTCAAAAATGCAATCTGACACTTTAGAAAAACGATATGCAATAAAATTATGTTTTAAACTTGGAAAAAATGCCACAGAACCTATGGAATGCTCCTGGCTGCTTTTCGACCATCTTGCATGAATCAAACATCAGTTTTTGAGTGGCATAAGAGATTCAAGGAAGGCAGGGGGTCTGTGAGGCATGATGAGAGGTGAGGGAGGAGTAAGGGAGTCAATAGACCAGAGTTGATTGGCCAAAGGTTTAGGGTTAGGGTTACTATGTCGATGTTTTAAGGGAGTTCAGCAAGAGATTTCGTCGGAAGAGGCCAGCACTCTTCAAATCGGGTCAGTGGCATTTCCAGCAAGACAATGCACCAGTCCACAACTCCGTCCTTGTCACACACTATTTGACCAAGATGGGCATCAAGACAGTTCCTCACCCTCGGTATAGTCCAGACCTTGCCCCCTGTTACTTTTTTTAAATTCTCTATGCTCTGAGGTTGTCGTTATGAGACAACTGAGGAGATTAAATAGGCTGTGGCGAAGGTCACTGACACGCTCACACAAGAGGACTTCCATGAGGCCTTCCAGAAGTTGTTGGAATGCTACAACAAGTGCTTTGCAACCGGAGGAGACTAATTCGAAGGGGACTAGAGTTTCATGTGTGTACTATCAATAAAAGTGTCCATATGAAAAAGTCTGGAAACTTATCGTATGCACCTCGTATATATCAAAACTTCTGCAAGGGTACCTTTATTAGAAAAGCCGAACTTATATGTGTTAACATGGATGGTGAACTGGTGGAGATTGTTAGTAATCATATTACAAAAATACACCATTACAAGTGTAAACATTTTTTAATCACTCCTTCTCCCCCCTCTCTCTCCGTATATATATATATAGAGAGAGAGAGAGAGGGAGAGAGGGAGAGAGTGATTAAAGAATACTATCACTGAAGCATGAGGTTTTATTAAGATAGGTAGATATAATTAAATTAAAGACTTAAATTAATTTAAATTAAATAAGAACACTTCTAACTCCATTAGAAGTGATAGTATTCATTAATCACTCTCTCTCCCTGTCTCTGTCTGTCTGTCTGTCTCTCTCTCTCTATATATATATATATAGAGAGAGTGATTAAAGAATGCTATCACTTTATATATATATATATATATATATATATATATATATATATATATATTAAGGTGCATTGTAAGCCGTCTAGAAGGGGTTGTAGTGGAAAGAACAAAATATGCATTATTTTCTTTAGAGACAGAGTCTCCCAATTGACATTTGAACATATATACGACGTTTGTCTTATCACTTTTGCATCATGACAAAGAGACCCTCAGTAACTTTTACAGGGCAGGTATATATTCCTTCATTCAAAAGTGGAATATCACAATAGAAAAGTAAGGAAACTTTGTTCGGATTTTGATTCTACATGTCTATTCTTGTATTGTATTTTTTGCACATCCTAACCAATTTTTCTTAAAAACACCCGTAAGTTTGTGGAATCTATTGATTTTATTTTTGTTTTGTTTTGTTTTTATATGTAGGGCTTCTAGGATTTGTAGTCGTAGCTTATTTATTTCGTGTGCTCAACTAGAACTTTTCGAAATTGGGACTTGGGAATAGAATGCGTTTTAAGATGTAAGGCTATGGAGCTAGAACCATTAAGGTGCATTTTAAGCCATCTAGAAAGAGTTGTAGTGGTAAGGCCAACATACGCATTATTTTCTTTGGAGACGCAGTCTCCCAAGTGACATAGGAACATATACACAATGTTTGTCCTATATATATGGAGAAAAGGTAAATATTTTGGTAGATATAACAAGATGATGAAAAATGAATGGAAAAGTGAATATACTAAAACACAGCCAACACTTTTTCATTTAATTTTATACACACACACGTATATATATATATATATATATATATATATATATAAAATCAAAAAGTGTCCAAATGTTGACTAGCAGAGAAGTATTATACAAAGTAATTGAGATATTAAGCTTTTATTATTGCCTCATTATTAAAAGTATTATATATATATATATATATATATATATTGGGGTACATTTTAAAAACATTAAAACAACGACTCCAGAAAAAGTATTTAAGAAATACAAACATGTACATCGTTCCCGTCAGTTTTACATTATCTCTATCAATCCTCACGAAATGAGCGACTGGATATCGATCACAGGAAATACATGGACCTCAGAACAAATACAATTTGCATAATGGTCTGGAAGACCTGGGTTCAATCCAAGGTCACGTCATACCAAAGACTTTAAAAATGATACTTGATACCTCCTTGCTTAACACTCAGCAATATTAAGTACGTATCAAAGGTAAAGTGGAGCAATCCAGGGAAAGGAGTAGCTATTGAAAAGGGAGTTTTCTTGTTGCCCTTGACAACGGTCGCCAACTTTACTTACTTTTGACTTTATATATTGGAGCAGTGAAATTCAGAGTTGCGTAATTATTAATCTTTTTTTTTTTTTTTTTTTTTTTTACTTCAAATCGTTTTATTATGTTATAGTTGCGTAATGAGTACTTTTATTTTTTCTCGTTGCACCACCATTTTATTTTTTACAAATTGGAGTAATTATGTTTTACCAGGAGGAAGTCCCAATGATGGAGTGGTTAACGTGTTTAAATTCCACATCGTAACAAGTGAGTTCGATCCCCACTCATGCTATTATGTTCACTTTCAAATTAATACTTCTAAGAAAGGAATAAACCCTCTCATCCCCCGCTATGGAATAAATGGCACCTCTACTGCCCTTCTCAAAGGATGAATTTCGTGTTAAATTACCCATAAAAATTGATATGTCATTAAAGAAAGAAACCAATCCGGTAAACAAGAGAGTATATACGAAGTTATATAAGTTAGATTTATTTAGATAATATCAACAATACAATCACTTTCATTTTTAACAACTTCAGCCTCATATATATATATATATATATATATATATATATATATATATCGTATGCACCTCGTAAAATGAGAGTTTACTATTAAGATAAACATGAGTTTGCTTCTACGAGCCTGTGTCGATAAGACAATCCATGCAATAGAAATATACCAATTCCCCACTAAAGAAAAAAGGTTCCTGGCGCAGTTTTCTGTAAAAGAGGCCACACTAACAGCCTTCTGGGATTTGAACATATTCATTACTCTAGATATTTTTTAAAAAGGTTCGACTGTTAACATTGCTTCTTATTGCCGACTTTTTAGGCAAAATTCTTCTTTTTTATTGAATGACTCTTGTACATATTTAATCACACACACACACACACATACACACACACATATATATATATATATATTCATTTTCAGACCTATACCCTTGGAAAAGGTATTGAACGCTCTTATCCCCACACAGCTATGAGTTAAACAGCTAATCTTTAAAATGAACAGATTTGGCATTAAATAACCCACAAAGGCTGATATGCTTTTAAAACAAAGACATAGAAAACAAACCCCACAAACATGCACACACATACAAAAATACAAGGGTCAATCATAGCTCGTGATAGGCTTTAAAAGTAAAATAATTTACCTTGTTTCCAATCTTAACCTGGTCATAAGTTCGATCCAATTAATCCCCGCGTAACTTATACCAAAACAAAGACTAATAGTTAAGGTAATGATGTCTTTACTTAACATTTTTTTTTACTTTTTACAACACCTGTATAGATAAGTACAAATATTATAAATAGTAAACAAAGTTACATAAAAACTCTCATTACCTTTAGTAAAAGCCTTGGTTTCGAAATTAGCCAAGCAATGCGGAAACACATTGGGTCAGACAAACAGGAAATTAAACTGATTATTAGCTGAGCATTGTTTAGAACGTTCGAGACGATGTTGTGTAATTTTATTTATAAAAAAAATAAGTAAACAATGCCAAGCATACTTAATTACATACGTAATTATTATATTATCAATGCTATTTTTTAAAAGTGGAGGAGATTTAGTATATTTAGAATTTCAAAGTACGCACGTTTAACTACATCAAGGTCTATTCTATGTTGTTTTTCTCTATTACATTGATTTTGATTATTTTACATTATTTTGTAAGTATGAATATATGTTTCAGTGTTTTCTCTTTATGTCATCAGATGCTAAAGAAATATTTTTGTAGGTTAACAAAGTAAAAAGTTCGGGGTTTGTTCATTTCACGCAGTATGTGGTAAGAAGACCTTTTTGTTGCTACAATTTAGGGGTCTTACATAACAGGAAGTCGTTCAATAGACGTATCTATCTATCTGTCTCTGTGTGTGTTTTTGAGCATTTATGTGTGTGATCCCATATATATATATTTGTGTGTGCGTGTGTGTGTGTGTGTATGAGCGTATGTGTGAGTATGTTAATTTATGATCACATATATATGTATATTCATATTTAAACATATATGTGCTTGTAAATGTATGATCACCTATATTTGTATAATAAGTTTTACACACACACACACACACACACACACATATATATATATATATATATATATATATATATATTAGCTATATGAAGTAAGTGTCAAGAAGACTATAGGGTATGGAATATTCGTATATAGAAATTATAAGGGATTTCATATAATTCTATGGGAGTGCTCGATTCTTCCGTTTGCTTTTCAGGTATATATATATATATATATATACGCGCGTGTGTTAGTGTGTGTGTGTTTGTGTATGTGTGTGTGTGAAATGTGCTCAAAATGTATCGAGACAAGAGTTGGATTTACAAAGGCAGAAATAAACAAGGAAAGCAACTCTAAATTCTTTTCGAAATACTCCATTTAGCATTGAAAACACTTATACCATCAAGTTTTTTATGAGTTAAAGCCATACAGTCACTCCGATTTTGATATAGCGTGAAACTGTGCTGTAGTATTTTTTTAAGTCTATTCCTCGCCCTTAAATTATACTTATGTGATGATTTTTCAGTTGAGGAAATCGTTTAAAAAGTCTAGAAGGTTGGAAAGTGCTGTATTTGCTGAATACTTCTTTTCGATTTAATCATATTATTGTTTTAAAAAAATATCGAGCCTATATTCATAGTATTTTTTTCAGATTGGCACTAATTTGTCAAAAAGGAAATCTATACGTCGAAAATGAACCTGTTGAGTGCAAATGTGCAGCTCTGCACAAAATTTACAAAAAGGCAAAGTTTTAGTCTTGACCATACCTCGAATATATGTTTACACAAACATAAACATGAATACATACATTTATGATTTAATAAAAATATACTTTTAATTACACACACATGTTTATATATATATATATATATATATATATATATACGCTCCCCCATGGGGGTTGAGCATTCTGGAGAAGGAATTGTCGGCCGCCGCTAGCGTAATGCAAAGCTCTTCGAAAGAATTGAGCACTCTGGTAGTCCTCGTGGTGTAATGGTTAAAGCGATAGACTGCGGAATCGAAGTAAGCGAGTTCGTACTATAGTCCCGCTATTAAGTTCACTTTCGGGCAAATATCCTTGGGAAATGTACGAACCCCTTTATCCTCCCAGCTATGGGTTAACTAGTTCCACTGCTATTCTTCTGGGAGAATGGCTTTGACAGTAAATGACCTACAATGGTTGATATGCCATTAAACAAAGAAACCAAACCAAACTAAAAGTTTTAAAGCTAATATAACAATATTTGGACTTACTCCCGACACACAAAGAATACCAAGAATTTATCATTTGAGAACAATAAAAAAGAATAGTAGTAGATATTATATACTTCTAAACTCTTCTGTATTGAAACTCTATAACTAAAAATCTATATATGTAACAATCTAATAAAATGATTTTCTACGATGACAGTCGTTACGCTAAGCATCTTTCCTCATGTAAATCTTTATTCATTTTTGACTAATTGCCTTTATGCTATTTTTTTTTTGTTTTTATAAAGAGAAGCGTTATCTTTATTCCATTTCGTTTTATTTTTATTTCTATTTCTTTATTTCTTTGTGCGAGAGAAAATCGAAAAAGCTGTGAGGCGAGATGAACAGTCTTAACGGACGAAACAAGCACCTGGCGATTGTAACATGTTCCCGGGCGTACCTTATTGATTCGTAAGAATTAGTGCGTGGCGTTGTGAACGAAAAACCAAGACGAAACAATTTCTTTTATTACTTTACCTAGAGTCAGAGGCACGCCCTCTAACGGTTATCGCCTTCGGAAATAAATTCAACGAACCGATTTCAAAACCTGGACGAAGTTGTTAGAATTTCACTTTGGTGGTCATGCTCATAGGAAGGACATGTCTTTTCTCTTCTCCTTCTGTTCTTTTTTAAGGCTTTTTTTAGGACACGCAAACATTTTTTCATCAGAGTATATTTATATACTTTGACTCAGTTAAAGTCCTCCCAGTCAAAGGGCACTTTGGATACGCTGACCGTATCCACTTGCTGTTAAGTAAGTCTCCCGCCCTGAAACAAAGGAGTGTCCTCGGTATGAAATTTAGTTGCATTTGGTGGTCAATCTCTAAACCTGGATCTCTCAAGAGTCTATAGTATTCCATCATTGTCATTACTCCAAGGTCCTAACAGATCTAGGTGGTAAAGCCGGTTAGCGTTCCGTCTAAGGATCAAATAATTTTTGCAAATTATTTGTATTAGATAGGAATATTTGACACTAAATAATTGCAAATTCTTTGTATCAAGAATACTTACTTGGAGCTGCTTTTGTTTACAAAGGGTTATTATGATATTAAACTGACTTCTCACTAAGCCAGCATGTGACACATTGTCATTTTATTGAAGTGAGCCACGAACAAATCGAGATTCATGCGTGGATATTTTAAAAAAGGCTTTGTTCTTTCGGCATTTCCCATCAACTCAGCCCTGCAAAGCAGGTATTGACTAGAGGGAAGGCCTTCTAAGACCAAACAAACCGTTCAATAACACGCACCCGAGGGAAGCCTGAGTGAGAGTATGGCGAATGGCGAATTTATTGTAATGATTATCATTAGTAACTTGAAACTATATGAATGTGTGTAAGAAAATGACTATTATTAAATAGAAATAATTATTTGAAATGACTTCATCATCATCATCATATCGTGCTGGCAGCACGGATATCCCTGACCCTCTCTCGCCACTCCTCCCTATCGTTCATCGCCCTAGGCAGGTCTTCAGGACAACAACCTGTATCCTCACATAGCTGCTGAATGTACGTTCGTGCTGGTCGTCCTGCTTTTGCGCGGCCGTGTGTGGGGATCCATAAGAGTACATCTCTTATGAGTTCATCTCTGCTTCTCCAGCAATGTCCTGCATGTCTGGTTCGCCTAACTTGAATAGATTTCGTGATAGGGGGCAGGTGGCCGTACAGTTGGTGTCTTGTGGGGTGTTGCTGCCAGGACTTGTTGAGGATTGCACGCAGCATTCTTGTGTAATTGCCATCTAGGTTCTTCTCGAGCCGTTTTGTTAGCGTCCATGTAGTGCATCCATATAGCAGTATCGATGTGACCGCTGCCTGGAAGAAACTGCGTTTCATTTTATCGGTTAGGTCTGATTTCCATATAGTCGATAGCCTATTGATAGCTGTCCATGCTTTCGTTAACCTCGTTTCGATGTCCTTTTCGGTTGATTCGACGCTGCTTCCTAGGTACGTGAATTTGTCTACTAGTTTAAGAGGGGTTCCTTCTAGAGTGGAGATGTCCCCCGTTTGGTTATAGCACATATATTCCGTTTTGTGTGCATTAACATGGAGGCCTATGCTTGCTGCTGCTCGTTCCAGGCTATGCAGAAGTGTTTCGGCTTGGTCAGGTGTATTTGCCAGTATCGCTATGTCATCGGCGTAGTCGGCGTCGGTAATTGTTGTTGCGGGATATCTTCTGCTTCTTTTCTTCGTCAGTTCGAAGCTATTCTCTTTGATTTTGTCAATCGATGTTCTAAGTACGTAGTCTAGACAAATGATAAAGAGATACGGAGCCAGCGTGTCCCCTTGTAGTACTCCTGCTACAATGTCGAAGTATTCTGTGTCTCCATCTGGTGATCGTACTTTTACTTTAGTGTTTCTATAGAGAATCGTTATTGCCGCTACGGTTTCTTTAGGTATGCCGTACGCTAGTAGGATTTGTTCCATCTTTCCTCTGTGAATGGAGTCGAAAGCCTTGGTAAAGTCGACAAATATTAATGTCGCTTGTAGGTTCTTTGCCCGTACACCTTCAAGGATTCTGCGGATGGTTAGTATTTGTGAGGTCGTAGATCTATTTCTTCGGAAGCCATTTTGGTTTTTTCTAAGTATGTTGTCGATTTTGGGTTCTATGCGGTTTCGTAGTAGGGCATTGTAGATTTTGGCAGCTATGGATGTAAGTGTTATGCCTCGGTAGTTTTTGGCTAATCCGAGGTCCCCCTTTTTAGGGAAGGGGAGTATGCATCCCTTCGTCCATCTATCTATCGGATTTTGATTGTATACTGCGTTGCAGTGTCGGAGCAGTATGTCGTCGAATTGTCTGGTCTTCCATACTTCCGGGGGAATTTCGTCCAGTCCTGCAGCTTTCCTATTTTTAATTTTTCTGAGAACCGAGTCGAGTTCTCCTTGTGTGAACGGTCCAAGTTTAATGTCTAATTGTTTGCTAATTATTCTGGTGATTGGTTCATGCGTTATTTTTGGTGGGTTTCCAAGTAAGTTTTCGAAGTGCTGTTTCCACAGTTTTATTCTTTCTTGTTGGTTTGCTGCTTTAAGTTTTGCTTTGGCTGTGTTCTTTCTTCTGCTCACTTCGTTTATTGTTTGCCAGGCAATTCTAGATTGTCTATCTTCTACCGAGTCTCTGATCTTATCTATCTGATTTTGAATGTATTCTGTCTGTTCCTTTATATATATGCCTGCTAATTGATTTTGTGCCGTTTTTAGTTTTAAGGCATTTGTGTTTGTTGTTTTTTTTCGATAGTTTTTGGAGGCTGTTTTCACTAGTGCACGTTTTTCTCTCACCGCTAAGGTTTCCCATGGGACTCTATATTTAGTTTTAATTTTTGTTGGAATGTATTTTGCTGCTGCCTCAAGGTGTGCATTGACGAAATTTTCGTATTCGTCGTTTGGTGTACTTTTTTCCGTCTTTTCTTGTAGTGTTTCGAATCTGTTTCTCAATTCTAATACGTATTTATCTCTGACATCTTTGTTGTTTAATAGGGCCCAGTCATAGTGTTTGGTGGTCGCTGTTCGTTTGTCGTTTTTTCGTAGGCTTAACCGTATTTTCGCTGTGACTATTCGGTGATCGGTGGACACACCCTCAAAAGAGGAGTATGCCTCGCAATTCAATGCACTATTCTTCCATTTCTTGTTTATAAGGACGTAGTCTATCTGAGCTTTAGTATTGTTTGCGTACGTGTATGTCCATAGTTTGCCCTCTATTTTTTGGTAGTTTGTATTGAGGCATGCTAATCTATTTTCTATCATGAAATCTGTTAGATGTTGCCCATTTCTATTTGACGTGTTGTGGAGGCTGTATTTGTTGTTTCCGTTTTTCCCGATTTGTGCATTCATGTCTCCGCCAATGACTAACATGTTGTGTTTCGGGATGCTACGCACTAATGAGGATAACTCATCGTAGAAGGTGACTATTTCATTTTCTTCACTAACATTGGTGGGGCTGTAGCATGAGACGATTGTTGCTCTGGGGTTTCCGTTAAATGTAGCTACCATCATCCTAGATCGTATTTTCTCTTATTAGTATTAGATAAGAATACATAAAATCATACAGCTATTTGCAAACCTTTTGTAGTAGATATGGAAATATTTGTATTAGATGAGTATATTTGATAAAATATACCAAAGAGCCAAAAGAGTGTTCGCCAGTTGTCCGGGAGAAAGGAGTTCAATCCCAAGTCGAGTCATACCAAGAACTCAAAAAATGGTACTCGAGGCCGCCTTGCATTACACTCAGCATTATAAGGTAAGCATCAAGGATAAAGTGGAACAATCCAGGGAATAGAGTAGTGCCCTCCCCTACACATTGGTGTAGGAGTTATTGAAAAGGGAACCTTCGGGTCACCCTCAACTAAGGTCGCCAACTTTACTTATATATCTAACCTTACCTTAAAGCATTAAATAACCCAAGATACGTTGACATACCATTAAAAAATTTCACTATGTTAGAACATATACGTATAAACAGTTTTTCCTTAGATTATCAAAATTAGGAAACGATGTTCATTACTTTGATGGGTGACAACTAAGGAAATGGATACGATGAGCCGAGTTCAAATCTTGGGCAATGCTGTTGGTGTTACTATTTCGTGTTAATACCATTTGGAAAAACATAAAATTTCTCGTCTTTCCTGAGCTAAGGATAAATAGAAGGGCAGACTAAGCTCTTTTGTCTTGCCAAAGCAACCAGTCTAGAAAGAGAGAAAACCTCAGAATTCAAAACCAGAAAGAAAGGGGTTTGCAAATCCACCCCCAAAAGACCTACTTACTACAAAACCACCACGCTATCACAGGCGTAGAGTGGTGGCTGACCTATATCCTCAAGGGTACCAAAAATGTAATCAAAATAAAAAAAACACTTCTGTTCATAAAACTTTGCTAAAAAGTTCAGAACACACACACACACACACACACACACACAGAGTATATATATGTGGATCATTAAATAAGTTTCCTGACTTTTTTCGTATGGCCACTTTTATTGATAGTACACACATGAAACTCTAGTCCCCTTCGACGTAATCTCCTCCGGCTGCAATGCACTTGTTGTACCCTTCTGGAAGGCCCCATGGAAGTCCTCTTGTGTGAGCGTGTCAGTGACCTTCGTCACAGCCTCTTTCATCTCCTCAATTGTCTCATAACGACAGCCTCAGAGCTTAGGGAATAACGAAAAGTCACACAGACCAAGGTCTGGATTATAGGGAGGCTGTCTTGATGCCCATCTTGGTCAAATAGTCCGTGACAAGGATGGAGTTGTGGACTGGTGTATTGTCTTGGTATAAATGCCACTGACTCGATTTGAAGAATGCTGGCCTCTTCCGACGGAATCTCTTCATGAACTCCCTCAAAACCTAAACATAGTAACCCTAACCCTAAGCTTAAACCTTTGGCCAATCAACTCTGGTCTGCTGACTTCCTTACTACTCTCACACCTCTCATCATTCCCCCACAGACTCCCTGCCTTACTTGAATCTCTTCTGCCACTCAAAAACTGATGCTCGATTCATGCAAGATGGTGGAAAAGCAGTCTGAAATATTCCATATGTTTCTGTGGGATTTTTTCCAAGTTTAAAACATTATTTTTTTTGCATATCGTTCTTTTAGAGTGTCGTCACGTCCAGATTGCATTTTTGAAATTTATCAGCTGTGGCAATCAGGTTTTAGTAGGGTGTATTCTAATTCCTGCTTTAGCTGTTCATTTGAACCTGAGATCATAAAAATTGGTCAATCATCTCATAGGATGTATAGCAATAACATAGTGAATTTTCAAGAGTCTACGACAATTTTAAATGCCTGAACCAAAAATACTGGAAAGTTATTGTATGCACCTCGTTTATATATATATATATATATATATATATATATATATATATATATTTGTTGTTGGTCCTACGGGACCAAATATTCTAAAATGAATAGGTCGGCATATTTGTCTGATTTATGTGCTTTAGTTTTTTATTTCATAAATTTATGCGATGATGTGTATAAAATAAAAACCTTAAATGCCAAATTCTTATTCATTTGGTGTTTATCCATTTATATATATACTCTTATATGATCCAAGGAGGAAATCCATGGGGGAGGAATATCCAATATGAGTGCTCTGTACTAACGGCTCTTTATGTATAATTAATTTGGAATTAATGATACACATCAACACTCAAAGGGAAGAGCCAAAAATCCTTTTAAAAGTATATATATATATATATATATGTGTGTGAGTGTGTGTGTATATATATATGTGTGTGTGTGTGTGTGTGTGTATGCGCTCGCGCGTGTGTGTGTGCGGATTCCCCCGTTGTATCAGGGTCCAACAGTTCAGTTAAAGACTGAAACCTTGGACTAGATGTTCTGCAAAGTACTTTTATCTCCTAAAGTCTTAATACATTGTGACATGGTATGCCACATTGAGGGGAGAAGTAAGATTTAATTTCCCTTCCCCGTCTGTGTTTGAACTAAGAAGCACAACGACTGACCGCTAAGGCAGTCAGAATAAGGTCAAACTACCTGCACTCCATAACCGGGTGGACGGAGAAGGAAATGTAGGTCGTTGAGTAGCATGACCGGATGAGGTGGAGGAAGAGGAAGGAGCCAAATGATTGACCGAAGTCTTTAGCGCCGAAAGCAGGACCCTTTTGTCAGAGGAAATTGGGAAAAGGATTTTCAGTTCTTGGACAGCAGTCGGCGTGTCAAGATGTGTTGAAAATGTAGCCAAAACTCCGAATTATATGCATTCAGAATTTAAAAGAAAAAACGAAGAAAGAAAGAAAGGAAAAAAGAAGAAAAGGACTGTCGAGAGAGACATTTGTGTTTAAGATTGTCTGCTGGGGTAATATAGCCGGCACCTTAAATATTTGTTTGGTCCCCACCAATTAAAATTTTGTTATAGTTTAAATGTTCCTTTATGTTGAAAGGTATTCGTTGTGTTGTTTATCTATCGAGTTGTCTTCTTTTGCACATATCTTTTTTCCGCTTCATTCGCTTCCATTTATTCTCGCTAAATGTCTTATTCGCCTTAAAAATATTATCCGGGAAATTGGAATTTCCGACTACCGTGAATAATATTTTTCTTAAGCTAGTAGTCCATGTTTTCCGTTATCCGAGGGGGTAGGAAAACGTAGGGGCTTGGTGACGTATGTAAAGTGAAATTGGAATCCCCCTTGCCAACGTCGAGATGAGTCTAGCCCCAAATTAACCCCCACATTATTTGCCAGTTACCTTAGGCATTATTTTGCGTGGGGTCAAGTGCCAGACTGCCTCATTATGAGATAAATACTTATGCACCGTCATAACATACATATATATATAGAGAGAGAGAGACGGACAGACAGATAGAAAGAGAGAAAGAGAGAATAGTAGAGAAAGAGAGATATGGAGAAAGAGAGTGAGAGAGAAAAAGGGTGAATGCGAGAGAAATCAAAATCAAAATCAACTTATTGCACTCTCTCTCTGTGACAGTTCTAAACATCAGGTTTTAAAATATTTATATCCTGCCAAAATCCATAATAAAAAAAAAAATTCAAAAAGGTTTTCAAACACAAACCTTTTCTACCAGTTTCTCTTTCATTCTCAATCATCTGATGCGTAACGGGTAGGACAGGGTTGGTATTTGCGAGATATAGAGATATAAAAGTGAATTCGACTTTTTGATAAGGACTCACATTACATGTGTCAATTCTTTTAGAGTAGTTTATGAAATTCGAATTAACGCTAAGAAAATTTATCTATGTGACATTATTTGTTAATTCGTTTTTGCCGACAGTTTTAAAGAGTTTTTAACGGGATATATAGATAGACATTTTCTGTCTATATATTTTCTTGTTGATCCTTTGATATTGCCGTATTGATTTAATAGTATTCGACCGGAATTGATTGATGTGTTTTCCATAATTATTTATATCCCAAGTAATTTCTGTCCGATTTTGTTAAGAAACATGCAGCCCACTCATAACAGAATTAATTTTCAAACCAGTGCTAATATACTTAAATGTCTTTAGCTACTGACACAATTTATAGAAACACATTTAAAAGTAAACGCTACACACTCTAACGGTACAGACACTCTTCTTCTTATATAGTAAGTAAAGTAAAGTTAGCGACCATAGTCGAGGGTGACCCGAAGGCTCCCTTTTCGATAGCTACTACACCAAGGTGTAGGGGAGGGCGCTACTCCATTCCCAGGATTGCTCCACTTTACCCTTGAACCGTACCTTATAATGCTGAGTGTTAAGCAAGGTGGTATCAAGTTCCATTTTTAAAGTCTTTGGTATGACTCGACCTGGGATTGAACCCAGGTCTCCCGGGCCATTGGCGAACACTCTATGCAAAAACAAAAGATCCTCCCCTGCTGATGGCCCAAAGTCGTGCAGAAAGTACTTGGGATGTAAACAATTATGGAAAATACATCAATCAATTCCTGCCGAATACTATAAAACCAATACGGCATATGAAAGGATAAACAAGAAAATATGTAGACAGATAATGTCTATAATGTGCAACGAAACCTATATATATCTATATATATATATACCAGTGTTGGTTGTCAATAAATCACTTTGTGGTTTTGTGGCGAACCAAGTGCATTATAATATGGAGTGTATTCAATATCTAGGATAGAGCTATAATATAATAATGATAAAAGAATATATAATAGAATTTTTTTTATTTAATGCCATGGAATTTAGTCGGTGACCCCTTGGTTTCACGGAGTTTTTACAAAACAACAATCATCAGGCAGGTAACAAAATGAAATGAATCGAAAATCGAAAAATACAGTCAAAAACCGTTGGGATTTTGTTGGAAACTTTACGTGTGATTGTAGGTTGTGTGTGTGTGTGTGTGTGAATGTGTGTGTTTGTGTGTGTGTGTGTGTGTGTGTTTGTTTGTGTGTGTGTGTGTGTGTGTGTGTGTGTTTGTGTGTGTTTTAGTTGCGTATTATTGTGTGTGTATGTGTGAGTAGTATATAGTGCATGTATATATGAATGTATATGCGCAGCACGTTATTTTTACCGGATGTTAGTCGTTTTTGTATCTCATTTTTATTATATTAATATTAAGTGTATCTTATTTCATTATATTAATATTAAGCTCCCAAACTGGTTGAGCACTCTTGCTGTATAAAAATGGTTCACATGGAACACATCAACCTTGTATATTCTCTAAAGAATATACCGATACCAACCCATTCGGCATATAAGCTCCTACTTACCGAAAAAATAGAGAGCTTGATAAAAAGAATGAGGCGGAATGCCCATTTCTTCCTCAAAGGTATTAAAAACCACGATACCATTAATAATTTCAACCAAAAATTTTTAAAAAATGCCCTCCAATATGCAAGGATATGCAAGCATTCGAAAATGATCTAACGGATATTGTCAAAAGCATCAAATTCACCAATCACCGAGATAACATCCTGAAAAAAACATAAATGACACTAAAAAAATTCAAAACTCAAATTAAATATTTATATTTGCTGACAAAACAATCAATTTACATTCTACAAATTTCACAAACTACAAAAAGCTGACCACTAACAACGTAACGCAAATATACAAAAAACCACCTGAAATCACAATGAACAATATAAATAAAGAAGCCCGGGAAATAGCGACTAAATTAAACATAGACGACAAAATAAACACCATAGCTGAGCAACCAGCCTTTATAACAATCAAAGACCACAAACTGAACTTCACAACCAATCCGACATATCGATTAATTAATCCCTCAAAATCCGAAATAGGAAAAATCAGCAAGCACATACTGGATAATATAAATAAGCAGCTCATGTATAAACTACAACTTAACCAAAGGAAGAACACCAAAGTCATTACCTACAAGTTCACAGCTATACCTAACAAGAACAACACATTCTTCATCCAAGTCAACATCACAGACGTCTACCTTTCCATCACCGAATACACATCTCAAAGAGCCCTAGAATTAGCAGACAAGCACGTAAACGTCTTACAATATGACATTAGGATCATCAAGCACTGCCGCAAATCGCTCCTCTTCCATGACGGCAAACCATGGATAAAGAAACCCAATAACTATCTGTTCGACGTAACTATGGGTAGCTTTGATGTTGGAGAGGTGTGCGAAGTGGTCGATGCCCTAATTCTCTCCCTACTATCAAATATGATCAATAACGCAGATATGGGACTATACAGAGACGACGGTCTAATTATTATTTGGATCCCAAACGGACCCAAACTAGACACTTACAGGAAAAGGATATCCAATGCACTGAAACTGCTGGGATTTAGGATTACCATACACACAAACCTAAAAATAGTAAATTTCTTGGACGTAACACTAAAATTCCGTAAAGGCACATACGAACCTTATAAAAAAGATAATGACACTCCAATCTAAATACAGATTTCTTCAAACCACCCACCCTCAATTACCAAATAAATCTTAAAATCTATCAGTCGTAGGTTATCCAACAACTCTTCTAACATCGATATTTAACAAACACAAACACATATATGACAAAGCATTAAAATACAGCGGTTACAGACAAACACTAGAATTCTTACCTCCAAAAGACAAATCTATGCACAGAAAACGAATATTGTTTGGTTTAACCCACCTTATAATAAATGTATAACATCCAACATAGGTAGGGACTTCCTAAACTTAATCCCCAGGCACTCCCCCAATAATAGCCCCCTAGCCAAAATCTTTAACAAAAACTGCATTAAGGTTAGCTACAGTTGCGCAAGCAACATGTCCCAAATAATTAAAAAAAAATACAACAAAACAATCGCATCCATCAAGAGTACAACATATCCCTCCAACCAATGCAATTGTAGGGTCAAAAACACATGCCCCATACGTGGAAAATGCGAATATAAAAACATTATATACAAAGCCACCGTAAAAACTAACAACACCGTCGAACATTACATTGGTGCAACGGAGGACACCATAAAACAGAAAATTTACAACCATAAAGTTTCTTTAACAAACAGAAAATAATCATCCAGTACCTCCTTATCCTCGTACATATGACACCAAAAGATACAAACATCTCTCCAACAATCACCTGGGAGATACTAAAACTAGCACCTGGCTAGAACAAAACATTAAAAAAATACCTCCTTTGCCTCCACGAAAAATTAGCCATCATAATCTACCCATCACAAAATACCTTAATGGATAAAAATCTGAAATCCTTTCAAAATGTGGCCTCGAGAACAAACACCTTCTCTCACACTTCGACCCATACACATATCCCATCTAACACTTCCAATAAAAAAACAAACGACACCATACCAACCCTGAAGCACCCTAAGTACCATTTTCCTCCACCAACCATCACACCTGCTACAGTATAGGGACCATCTTTTTCCATTAACTCCCATACCCTTCTCCCTACGCCTCCACTACTGCTATATTTATATTTTTATGATCGTTAATAATAGGCCTCAACACTCTACCTTCATCTTATCTACCACGTACACACTATCTTGTACTACAATAGCGTATAAGTCATACAACGTTAACACATAATAGATAACTATTAAAAATAACCATCACAACTCCCCCAACTATTACCCGTATCTCCGAAACTCACCATCTATTTCCTTAATTTTATAATGTCAACATTTCGCTCTTCAGTTATAATGATCCTCTTACATAATAAACTAGCTATCATATATATATATATATATATATATATATATATATATAGTTTTGTAGAGGTCGAACTTTATGAGAAAATTTTAGAGTCGTCTAAAATCTATAAGGTTGAATTTAAACAATTATAAAAACTTGACACCATTTCTTTGAAGTTTTATTAAACTAGTCAAAAGAAAAAAATTAATGTTATATATATATATATATATATATATATATACATACATATATTTCTTTAAGAAAAAACAAAACCGGTCACATTAGGATTATAAATTTATTTCCATCTTGTTATGTGTTTTTGATATAAACCAAAAACACGAAAAAAATTTAACAGGACTTATGGAAATAAATTTATAATCCTAATGTGACCGGTTTTGCTTTTTCTTAAATAAATTATTGCTCGGTAATATCATTTACATTGAGCTCTTTACCAGGAAGATTTAAATGTTCATTTTTGAAAGGTTTTTCTTGTCCTGACGGAAGTACTCCCAACTCTGGTTTAACTGGACCGAATAATACTGCTATATATATATATATATATATATATATATATATATATATATATGTATATATATAGTTTACGAAACAAGAAATATATATATATATATATATATATATATATATATTATGAAACAAGAAATTGTATTTTTTCTAAATTTCTTGTTTTGTAAACAAAACAAAATATATTTCGCTCTGCAGGTATATTTTGTATTAAATAGCCGTTCATTGAGCACTCATTCTTTGGATATTCACAGTCTTCATTTTCTTTATATATATATATATATATATATATATATATACAATTTGTACATTTAAACAAATAAAATCCATCCCCACCAGAAAAAAAAAACAACAAAAAATACAGAACAAAGCAACATATTCTTCATGATTTAATGGTGACTTGGGCCAGCAATTTTTTTCGGGGCCTTAACGTTATTGCCACAAAACCAGAATGTTCCTGCTGTAAGTCATGATGGCAGACATTTCTTTTTGTCCACATCATGGAAAGGCTGAATCAAACTGAAGTTTCATCGTGTGATCCTTTATTCTACTAGCACCTTTCCTGTCAATTTAAAGGAGCCCAGCAGTGAAGCATAAACTTACTGATGCAAAATTTCAATCACCTGACGAAAAGTCAAGACACTAAACGTCAAAATGGAAGCAAAATTTGTGTGATATTCACGAGCTAAGTCAGCGTAGAAAAACTCAATAACAAAATGTTAATTCAATGGTGTTAAACTAGAATTAACAGACTAGATGACAATTTCAGATTTGACTGGCAAGTTTAGACATTGTCCAGTATAGTATATATATATATATATATATATATATATATATATATATATGTGTGTGTGTGTGTGTGTGTGTTGAACACAGGCATCTATATATAGTCGTAAATCAATTCATGGATGGATGGGCATAAGTACTTATGATATGTTTCAATGATTGATATTATCGTATAACATTTCTTCGCTTTCTAGAAGCCAATCGTTTATATAGAGTTTTGTGTTGAGATGGTTGGTTCATTGTGGATGAATATGTCAGCGAAATCAGGCACTGCCCTTGTCTCCTGGGGATTATTTGTCATTTATCAATCACGTTCACTACGTTAGTCAACTGATATTTATCACACACACACACACACACACACACACACACATTCACTTATATATATATATATATATATATATTTACTAATCCAATAACTATCAGTATTCACGGTACCAGAAAAAAAAAAATAAATAACCCTGGCCAGGAACAAGAGATAAAAGTATCTCGAATCACCGCCTAGGGAAAAAGAAAAAAAATTTGGGTCAAAAAGAAAGAAAAGGCCAACCGACCCCTTGAAAAAAATCAAGGGATACGCAGTCAGTGGTCAAAGAAAACCAAAAAATCCTCCGCAAATCCTGCAATGCTACAATTACTAAAGTGCTCAACACAAGACAATGGAGCCAAATATAAACGATTTAGGTTAAATTTATATATATATATATATATGTGTGTGCGTGTGTGGACATGAATTTTCCATTTCGTCGGACTACAGTTAGCGGACTAGTCCGTTTAATAATAGATGGTTTCTTTGTTTAATGGCATATCAACTCTTTTTAGGTTATTTAATGCCAAAGCCATTCTCCAAAAAGAACAGTAGTGGTACTATTTAACCCATAGCTGGGAGGATACGGGGGCTCATACCTTTCCCAAGGGTATTTGCCTGAAAGTGAACGCAATAGCGCGACTGGAGTACGAACTCACGTACTACGATTCCGCAGTCCAACGCTTTAACCATTACACCACGAGGATAACCCCTTTAATAATAGAGCATCGTATTCAATCATCACTAATCCTCTAAAACGTCTATCATTTTATCAAAGAAAAGAGAACTTCGTATATTTTCAGGTTGATTTTTAAAAAATGTTAACATTTCTATGGATATATATTATGATATCTAACTCTTCATTTGTTAACCGTAGTGGAAAACTTATTTTGCCCAGTCGGCTGAGGCTGTAGAATACACGGATTGCGCCTCTGCAGTGGGGGGGGGTATAAGACCCTCCACACAACGAGTGTCCAGGATAAGACACTAAACAATCTGATGGTGAGGTTCCTGTAATGCTGGAGCTTTGGGGAATGTGGAGTATCCCTTAGCTGCAATCATTCCCAGGTTCACTCTGGCTCGGAAGGGAAGCAACTGATAGGGTTTTAACTATGGGTCAAATACAACTAAACTGGGTACTTATGCTAAACTGAATTACTTGAAATAGAATTTTGACATTTAAACTACGTACTTATGCTAAACTGAATGGCTCCAAATAGAACTGTTTGAAATTTATCTGTGTGTGGACAAAAACTATACTAAAACTGAATTGAATTGTTTGAATTAGAACTATTTGACTAAGCTGAATAGCTTTGAAGTAGAAATGCTTTTGACAATTAAACAGTGTACTCATGATAAACTGAAATAGAACAGATCATTTGTATAAAAACATTTTTGGCATTAAATAACTTACAAAGGCTGTTATGCCATAAAACCAAACCACCCAACCATTTGTTAACCATTTCTACCAATACATTTTTCTAATTTGATAAAAATGGTGAATAACAATAAGAAAACTTATATAAAAGTACGTTTATTTCTAATAAAGGTACTTTTATATAGGTACTTTTATAAAGGTACTTTTATATCAGTTTTGATATCGTTATGCTTTTCTAAAGCATAACGGATATTGACGAGACCACTTAGAAATGATTTCAATAGTGTTTTAATGGTGAACACGTAGACATTGTTCGCAATCATAATGTCATAAAGATACTCCATCAGAGGTGATAATATTCTTAATCATCCTATATATATATATATATATATGTATATTTATATGTGTGTGTGTGTGCGCGTGCGTTTGTTTGTATGGGTATTATATCAATATAGTTATGCTGATTTGCTTATTTTCATACGCTCCCCCACGGGGGTTGAGCACTCTGGCAAAGGAATTTATGACTGCCACTCGCATAATGCAAACCTCTTCGAATGAATTGAGCATTCTGGTATCCAGTAAGGTAAAAATGTGTACAAACGAAAGCTGCTACATAGTGCCTGTTAGTTCCCGAGCTGACGTTATTCACGAGTTGGCTGAGCGGTAAGATACTAAGTCCAACGTAAAGTTGGGCGGTTTTCGATCCCAGCTTCAAGCGTCCTACGTGTCTAGCCACACCAAGGAGTTGTGATACAACGAAACAGTATGTCTGTCGATGACAATATATATATATATATACACACACACACACACATATATATATATATATATATTATACTTTAGCAGCAAGTCGTTATCTAAACATGTTCTGTTAAAGACCACGGATTATTTCTGTTTCAAAATCTTTAAGTGAGTAGTCTTTTGATAAATAAAATAGCATTAACATATTAAACATAATTAATAACTCACAACCCACCCAAACAGAATGAACCAATCCCATCTATTTTTTAAAACATCCCTGAAAAACATTCCAAATAAAAATGAATAAAACTCAAACTTACAAACAACCAAACAGAACCCTCGAAGATGACCAGCGAAATAATCCAAAGAGCTTGGGCTAGTATGAGGTAATTTCGTCCTCATTTTGACGTTGACACAAGAAAAATAACAAGAAGGCTCGAACGTCTTCACTTGAAGATTTTGCAAAGGAAACAATCCGTGGTCTTTAACGAAACATGCTTATCTATCTATCAATTTAAATCTGATCTATCTATCTATCTATCTAAGGCGCGCTCAGCGTAACGGTTATCATCATCGGAAGTGGAATCAGTGGCCCGAGTTAAAATTCTAAACCAAGTTGTTCGTGTTTCTGTTCGCACCAATGCCCTTTGTAAAAAGCACGAATCACTGTCTTTTTCTTTTCAGCTATGGGTAAATAGTACTTCAGACTGGGTTAATTAGTCTAAAGAACAAGAGAATTGTTATGTCATCCTATTCTTCGATACAGGTCGTTTTCTCTCCCAGACGTTTCAGAATGTCTCAGTAGAACTTGGCGTGGCCTCACCGATCACAGCTCATGACCTTGTGTCAGATTTTGTTCTCGAGGATAGACGAAGGAATACCGAATTGAAGATTTCTGTCTATTTAGCGATTTTAAGGCAGAGTTTGATGCTCGGTTTCAGCTGAAGATTTTTGTCCCGTCTTTTAAATTGTAAATAGGCATGTGAACCTCTTGAATGGAACACGTGTAAAATCAGTGTAATGCCACCTGGTATTCTGACTCACAACGATTGCCTCTGACTTCCTGTGGCGAACATATGCCAACCCACGCATAGTCTATTCTTAACAAGGACAGTCTGTCTCAAAATTTACGCACACACACACACACACACACACACACACACACACACACACACACACACACACACATACAGGGGTTGGACAGAATAATGGAAACACCTGGAAATTTCAAAGAAATTTATTTTAATATGGTTTTCTGGCCAAGTCGGCTGGGGCTGCAGAATACACCGTCTGGATCTCCGAAGAAGGTTAAGACAACTAAAACGTGTGTCCTGGATATGACGCTTAACAATGATAAAGCTCTAGCATTGCTGGAGCTTAAGGGAATGCAAAGTACCCCTTCATTGCAATTGCTTCCAAATCTACTCTGGTCCGGAGTGGTAGCACCTGATAGAGTCATATCTATGGGTTAAATGGAACTAAACAGTTTACTTAAGCTAAATTGAATTGTTTGAAATAGAAATGTTTTTACATTTAGATTGCGTACTAATGCTCAACTGAATTGTTTGAAATAAAACACTTTATATGTATAAAAAGGGATTTGGCATTAAATAACCAACAATGTTTGATATGCTATAAAACCAAATCAAACCGAATCAAACGAAATTTATATGGTTTTCTGGTTGCAACTTTCCCGTGAAATCTACCTTTGTGCAGCTTCCTTCAAACAATTTTTGTGGAAACTGGGTTCTTGAGATAGTCATTAAGCTATGCTGTAATTTTCGGAGCTATATTCTTGCGATCCTTCCTCACCATCCGCGTAAGAGGCCAACTAGTCCCTATCAGATAGCTTTGGCTTTCTTCGAGAGATTTTCTTCAGTGAGGAGGTTTTTCCTTCTTTCTCAAATGCTGTCATTACTTTCGAGACAGTACTCCTTGCTACACCAAATAATTCAGTGGTTTTTGTTACACTAACGCCTGCTATCCGAGCACTAACATTTTAACCTCTTTTGAAGTCTGATAAATCTGCCATTTCAATGAATTGTCATTAATTTCTTCTTATATCTGTAAAATAAAAACAACAGCAATTGAAATAATAAGACAAGAAAAATCAATTATAAATAAAAAAAATAAAACATAAAAATAACAAACGTTTGATGGTTTTACAGGAGTTTCAAAATTATGATACGAAGATTCTACGTATTTCCATTACTTTGTCCAACACCTATATATATATAATTATGCATATATATTAAAGTTTACGTATATATATATATACATATATATATATATATATATATATATATATATATATATATATATATATATATATATATATGACTCCTTACATACAATCACACAGACACAGACTCAGAGACACACACACAAACATCTTAAAGAAGCTCCACTTCACGAGGAAGCGGGCCTCCAGGACCTGATAAAGTATCTCCACAAAAATATCTTGGTGATCTCCAGAGCTGAGAAGAAGAGAAAACGACGAAAAAGGAAGTGAATATCTTGTGGGTGACTTTTATTTTAAGAAATAAAATTTACAGAAACTCCAGAGTGAAGGACACTGAATGAGAACGTGACGAATTCATGAGAAGATGACAATAAATTCAAGAAAAATAAGACGCTACTCAACCAATACAGCACAATTAACAGAAATAAGATGACACTATAGATAAGGGAAAATGATAACCTTTCCGGTAGCCAGATTTGCTGATGGCACCTGAAGGGGCAGTACTGCCTCAGCTACCGAAACTGTGCTATCATTCCTGGTTTGTAGCTGACAAGGAGAGGGTATAACACATGAAATCGTACGTTGTATGTAAAATAAAAAGAATGTATTTACCCAACCCCTCCGCTGTTGTTCAGATGCGAAAGAACGTCATTCTTTGAGTGGACTATAGCAGGTTTGAACTCAGAAATTTACTTCGAGACTGGTTATATATATATATATATATATATAAAACATTTTAAAATATTTGACAAGAATAATGTTATAACGAGCTATAAATGTATGCCTGATGTAGTAAATTTAATTAATAAAAGTAGCAATAAAAAATCAGTAATAAGCAACGCCCTGAGCCCCCTAAATGTAATGGCATAGATAAAGCTACTTGCCCCTTAAGGGGAAATGTCAGTATGAAAGCATAGTGTACAAGGTAGATTTATATAGTTGTACATCTATCTATAGTAACGTTAGTAGTAATGATAAAAAAAACATATGCAGGTTCTACACAAGAACCCCTCAAAAATAAATATTACAACCACTGCACTTTCGCACACGAAATATATAGACACAGAACTAATTTAATCAACTACGCGTGGCAAATTATAAAGAATCTCGGTACAAATCATCTATTAAAATGGGAGATAGTAAAAAAAAAATTCGTAAATATAAGGCCGGTGATAAATATTACTGACTATGCATTGAAGAAAAACTACCTATAGCTTCCAATAACAATCCTAAAGAATTTTTCAATGAAAGGTCAAATATACTTAATGTTTATTGTCATAAAAATGCTTGGTTACTCGGTATCTAAAATATGATATCTTTTTTCTTACATTTTTTATATGCTAAATTTTTTATACTTTCTGGTGGCCTTTTGATCAATAAAATGTAGTTTGGTCCAACCCTATTTAGTCTTAGTTGTCCTGATGATCCTGTTAGTTAAAACATAGGTAGATTACTTCTGACTCTGTAGGTATTCGTATATATGAATATATTAGAAAAAAAGGTTGGTACCTGTAGTGTAATGTCGTAGGAAATGGAGACTGCAACACGATTTCAAATCTTGAACGAGGGTGATTGCATTTCCCAAAGCAATAATACTCTTATGAAAGGTATGAATCCAATTATTCGCCCCCAGCTATCGCAAATATTAGGACAGACTGTTTTCTTTACTCTCTGATGGGCAACCATTCTTGGTGAAGGTAAATTTTTGAATTCAACCCCGCTTAAAAAATGGATCTTTTAATGAAACAAATTAAAATTTGAGCTAAATTAATAATGAAATAAAAGTTGTTGAATTTTTTTAGTAGAGTTCGGCATGATGATAATTAATACCTCTGCATAGATCGAACCCTTAAGCGCCATTATTTCGAAATAGAAATAGAGGGGGGGTCAAAGTCTAGCTGCTCAAAGAGAGAGAGAGAGAGAGAGAGAGAGAGAGAGAGAGAGAGAGAGAGAGAGAGACGAAAGGGTTTTCTTTGATTATCTCACCGAATACATTTTATTCTCTTGCATAGTTAGTTATCTTCTTCTTTATTCATCGTGTGCAGAGTCCATTCGTGGTGATCTGTTCATTTGTTTACATATCATCCAATTTACTGACCCTGCTTTGCTGTATTTCCTTTGAATTAATTCAGTCTCATTTCTTTCGTTGAATTCGACAATCAATTATTGCAACACATTAATATGTATTCATTTGATGGTTCTACAAAAGAGAAACATTTTCATTAAAAATATCTGTGTACAAACATAAACATTACTATACGTTAATACAAGAAAAATGATAAGTTTGACAGCCCATTGAGTCAAATATATTGAACATTCTGAAATAGAACTCTAATATCAGCGATGAAGTGAATAGAGAAGTGGCGTTAATGTGGGATTTTAAAACAACTACTGAATAAGAGTGAGAGATTTTCGTGAAAGACGAATTTTGCTGAGCGAAGATAAATACAATTCATCTGATTACGAAATGGCCGTATACAATCTAATTCTGATCTAGCTGTGTGCTATCTTGCTATGAACTATCTATGTGCGAACAAACTGTGACAAAACAAGAACACAAGTGAACTTAAATTGAGACTTAGAAAATAAGATTTCACACCTGCTCACCGGACGGTTTGTTTCTGGGAGGGCACCCTACATTAAATTGATCTTGAACCTCTCCCCAAGCCCCTGAAAGAGGGGATTTTTTGAAGGCCAATATTTTCGTGAAAGATAATATTTTTGCGTGAAGCTATGTATAAATCACATTACGCTGAACTAGCTGTGTGCTTCCTTGCAACGAACTAGCAGTGTGCTATTTGGTTTGCAAATACGCTGGGCAAAATTGTAACACAATGAATAGCTATTTCTTAATTATTTCTGTACATTCAGGTAAAGGATTTTTTCTAAGCAAGGGCTTAGTTATTTCTATATTCAAACTTAAAGAAATATATATACCACCTAAAAGTCTTGTATAACGATGCCAATAAGGTTACTTTTTTAAGATTTAAAAACAAATGCTATTAAGCTCGTGAAATACTAAAACAAACAAACAAAGACGATTGCAAGAATATTACATTCAAGAAACAGGAGTCATTCAAGAAACTGAAGATTTTACCCTGATTGGTGGCCTCTATAATCTAATGTCGACATTAATTTTAACTGCTGAAGTGAGGATGTTTACGAATTCATGTGAGTTAGATTTTCTTAGGAAACCCAACGTAATATTTTGATTGTGAAATATAGACAGGCAGACAAAATCTACAGCCGTAATACGTGTACAGAAGGCCCCTTCTCCCTTATCAATTACTTCATTTTCTCTCCCCACTTCTCCTAAACCCGTGCGTAAATGGCTGCTCATCTGATCGCCGTAAAAACCCTAGTAGGCCTCCTTGTCCCGGACTCCCCCCCCATACATTTTTTCTTTGGCTGACTGCACAAAATAATTTAACTTGGCTATTTATGGCGGGGAAACTCTCGCCCCGACAGCTTAGGCATCGCCCCTGATATCTATCGCTGACACTTGTCAAAAAGTTTTAATACGCATTTAAGAAAGACTAACACTAAAATAACAGCTTAAATGTCATTTTAGAATCGCTTAAGAAACTGTAGACATTATATATTTGCGCGTGCATATAAACAGAGAAGCATATATGTTATTTGTTTGTATTAAAAGAATTTTCGTTTTCTTACACACATTCGTTACATAGTATTTCATGTACACATCTAAATATGATAATTTCATATTATTAATATTTAACTCCCTTGGGAGTTTTTCATACGAGCATAAGTTGATGGTCTTCCATTAGAGTTTAAGTGACAGCAGTTCTCTTCAAATCTCCTGGAATCTTTCAAGAATTCTGGCCAATCTTGATAATGCTGCATTTTGAATGGTTTCAAATCATCCTCTTATTTCCATGTCCTCCAGTCCCTGTACCAATACTGAACGCACCAGTTATAATTGGTATCACAGTCTCTTTCATGTTCCATAGTTTTTTTCAGTTCTCTAGCAATGTCTAGGAACATATTTATATTTTCGCTTTCTTTCAGTTTTACTTGTACCTTGTGGTCTGCCGGGACGGCAAAATCGACTGTTCTCTTTATTTTGTTGACTATCACTCGGTCTAATTATTATTATTACTTTTATTATTATTATTATCATTATTATTATTATTATTACTACTTCAATTGGATTTTTTCACATCAGCGTTAGCTGATGATCCTTCACTGGAGTTTGAGTGACAGCAAGTCTCTTCAAGTCTCCAGGACTCTTCTCAGTATTCTGGCCGTTCTCAATAATGTTGTTGTTTGGATGGTCTCTACTCGTCCGCCACCTTTCAAGTCCTCCAGATTATTATTATTATTGTTATTATTATTATTATTCGTTAGAGTTTTTCACATCAGCGTAAGCTGATGGCCTTTCACTGGAGTTTGAGTGACAGCAAGTCTCCTCTTTGAGAGCTTTTCACACCAGCGATAGCTCATTGTCTTCCACTGGAGTTTGAGTGACAACAAGTCTTCTCGAGTCTCTAGGAATCTTCTCAGCACTCTGGCCGATCTTAATATTGCTGTCGTCTGGGTGGTCTCCTCTTGTCCTCTTATCTCAGTCTTCCAGACCCTTTAGTAATTCTTTGGTGATTGAATCGATGGCACCAATTACAATTCTCAATCTTCTGGACCCTTGACTTTTAATTGATCTTAAAAATGGTGTTGACTGGATGGTCTCGATTTCTTCTTCTGATTTCCAATTCTTTCAGTCTTCTTTTTCAGGCCTTTTGAGACCTTTCCAAGCGCACCAACTCCTATTGATATCACCGTCCCTCTCATATTATTATTATTATTATTAGCTCAAAATAAGTTTTTCACACCAGCTCTAACAAATCTCCAGTATTCTTCTCTATTTATCCAATCTCACCAGTACTGTTGTGTTGGCAGTTACAATCCTCCTTCAGATCTTCTTCTTCTTCTTCTTCTTCTTCTTCTTCTTCTTCTTCTTCTTCTTCTTCTTCTTCTTCTTCTTCTCTCTCTTTCTGTCTCTCTCTCTCTCTCTATATATATATATATATTATGAGCAGATATGTCTTTATTTCTCTTCAATTACACTATCTTTGATATGCCAAAAGCTTGAATTTTGAAGCATTCCCCGTATTTCACACCCGAATCATTCTGCTCTTTCGACCTGTTCTTTTTAAATCTGATACTGAAAATATAATTCAACCATAACCTAATTTTAAAACTTTTGAATCGAAGAAAAATAATCTTAAATTGATACATCATTGCTCATCGCTGAGTTCAGTTTTCTCAAGATTTTTAACAGAAAAGATTTCAGTTGAATAAACTCGAAACACATCGATTAATGCTCACCTGAAGATCAGCCTGTGAAACTGAAAGTAATGATCTTTTTATATAGCTTTATTTTATTGTTGAAAGTTCGTCATATCATTTTCCGCACTTTTGAGCAAAGAGCACAGTATTTTATTTTTTAATTAAAACATATCTGCTTAGAAACACACACACACACACACACACACACATATATATATATATAAGTAAATATGGATAAATATGTATATATATATATATATATATATATATATCATCATCATCAAGTCAATATGCAAGCTCGGTATTCCCTGAATTTCTCGCCATTCGTCCCTATTACCCATCGGTCCCAACAGGTCTTCTAGACTACATCTTGTATCCGTACAGAGCGGTTGTAGCTAAGTTCTTGTTGATTGGCTCACACTGACACGTCCATTAGATACCGTCACTTATGACTTCGTCTTCACTTGTCCAAAAGTGTCTCACATATCTTGTTCGTATAATTTGGATAGTTTTAAAAATAGGCGGTAGGTGACCGTACAATACTATTTCATGGAATGTTGCTTCCAGGATTTGTTCAATGTAACTGTTAGCATTCTTGTTCAGTTCCCGTCTAGTTTTTTCACTCTACGCTTACTCAGTGTCAATGTGGTGCATCCATATAGTAGAATCAGCACAACTGCTACTTGGAAGAAATTAAGTTTTTTTTACAATATATATATATATATATATATATGTTGGGTATCACCCACCTTTTTCCACACAATGAAGTACTCCATCTGCCATATATAGCAGTAGCTACTAATACCAGGGCAGACTAGAAGGTGAAGAGCAGCTTCTTATAGGAATAGTATTAGAGCGTTGGAGACTGGAGATTGCTCTAGATCACCTTACTTGCTACCGTAATAACGGGAGCCAGTACTATCGTTGGACTATATCTTTATTTTGTATTCACTAATCCTACGTTCTTGTCTACTAATAGTCTCTCTATTTTATATACTTTTTCCTGAGAATATATCTCTATTTCCTCTCATATCGTGGTTTGTCCTTTATTTAATATTACAAGTGTTCACTAACCTGAAAGCAACAATATATATGTATATATAATGACATATATGGAAATACACGAATAAATAAGCACGCAAACAAGCACGCAAACACACACACACACTCACACACACACGCGTGCACGCACACACACGTACACAAACACACACACACACACATTGCCTGATGATTGTTGTTTTGTAAAAAACTCCATGAAACCCTGCGGTCGCAGTCTAAATTCCCTGAATTAAATATATATATCTAATATATATTTATTTATTATTATATAATTGCTCTATCCTAGATATTGAGCACTGTTCATATTATATTGCACTTGGTTCGGCACATACCCACAAAGGGATTTAGTGACAACCAACACTGCTATAATATATATATATATATATATAGTGAGAGAGGTGTATGTGTGTGTGCGTGCGTGTGTGTGTGCGTGTGTGTGTGAGTGTGTGTGTGCGTGCGTGTGTGTGTGTGTGCGTGTGTGTGTGTGTGTGTGTGTGTGCCTATAATGATTAGAAAAGAGAGAGTTTTGACAAATTATTAAACGAAAACAGCCTCGATGTTTAGAGAAACTGACAAAGTTCATTATAGCAACTTAGAGAATTCCGATGTATGATCACTTATTCACACAACGTCAGTCGAATTCTTGCCAAACATGATTTAACATATATTTCTCAACACAAGCAACAGATGTTCTTTTACGTTGTTTCAGATCATCTGAATAAACAAGAAATAACTTCTACTTGGTATATTCTCATAAGAAAAAAGTCGAAAGCTGTATTATCCTGGACTTTGTGGTGGCCAACACGTGAATGAGATGTTCTCTGCAGTTGCGTGGACAATCCAGTGCGCGGAAAGAAGTTTATGGCCAAGTTTTAGGCGACATTCACTCAGTGGGAACACATCCGTCGCAGTTTGTTGCTATCTATCTATCTATTTATCTACCGTCGACATAGGCCACATGAGGCTCGCGGCGCTTTTTGAAAAGCTCATCTAAGACTTCAATTTTTTATTTATTATAGAGAAGATCTTTTTACTGAAAAGAGAGAGAGAGAGAGAGAGAGAGAGAGAGAGAGACAGACAGACAGACAGACAGACAGAGACCTTTTTGCTTATTTCTTAGGCTGATGTATGATCTACAATTGTGAAAATGTTTGAGGTACCTGCAACGAAAAATTACCTTGACATTTTTTAGTAATGCAGCCCGCCTGATGAAAAGCCACGTCTCGTCAAGTGATCTGCTTCTGAAAAAGGGCTACCCATGCGTGTCATATGCATCTATCTATCTAAATTGCCCAAGATGTGTTCAAAAGGAATCGCTAATAAAACTGAATTAAGCAAGACAGAAATTAACGATTAATAAGATCTTAATTTTCTTCAATTTTCTTCAAGATAGTCATTCAACACGCTTAATTTAGCGAGTTTTACTTTCGCCAATGGTCTGAGAGACCGGGATTCAATCCCAGGTCGAGTCATACCAAAGACTAAAAAAAGGTACTTGATACCGCTTTGTTTACCACTCAGCTTTATAAGATAAAGATCAAGGGTAAAGTGGAACAATCCAGGGAATGGAGTTGCGTCCTCCCCTACACCTCGGTGTTGTAGCTATTAAAAAGCGAATAAGGTCGCCAACTTTACTTAGATTTGTCAAAACACGTCTAAAATGCCTCTTTTCATAAACTAAAGCTGTGCCATTGAGTTAGTTTTAATTTTAATCAATTTCCGTAAATCTTACTCTTGAGGGAAATTTCAAGCGTTTAATTCCGACTGGTTTCGGTTGTTTCTTCCCAACATACTGCATCGGGGTTGTGGGGAATCAACTTTTCAGAACTAGCACCCGCCGATCTGGATTTTGATATTTAAGAACAGGAAATAATCACAAGGACTCAGATTAAGGTGGGATTAAATGGTATATTGTATTTCAGGAATATTCTTTGCGGCCCAAAAACCTGTACATAGAGATGTCGTGTCGAAAATAATAAGACAGATGTTTCTAGTGTGTAAAATGTCATTAGACTGATTTTTAATTTTCAGGTTGGCAACGCTGGTTAAATCTCAGCTGATTAGAACAATATGGTAATCTGATCCCTTTATAGAATAAAACGAGAATCGTGTAGCTTTGTCAATACTATTGTATGACTGCACCATCTGGACTTGAAACGCTTTGAGAAAAAAGCTTGATGTGAAGTACACTAGGATGCCACGAGCTGTTTCATACATATCCTAGATGCAGTATCCCTCAAAAATAGGCGTTATTTGGCAATTACCTTCTGTCACATAAACCAACCCAGTACGAAGAGTAAGTCTTACTTGGAACTATTGGAGAGGCAAAGAGGAACTCCAAAGCAATGCTCGCCTGAGGAATCCTACTCATAGACACAATAGTGACTTTGCGCTATTTAGCGTAAATTTTGTGTAAATGTTGATATCATTGTGGTTTTTTGTAGAATTCGAAGCTGAGATTAAAATGATAGCCATGAAAATTCTGTAGTTCAAAGATTTCGGGGAGAAATAAGTCTTTAAAAGTCGCCGTGACTTGGTACAGTTTGGGCTAAATTTCGTTTAAATTTTTCATGTTGATATTATTGCGTTTTTTTTTTTTTTGTAGAATTCGAGACTTAGATTACAATGGTAACCATGAAAATTGTGTAATTGATAGATTTCCTCGAGATGTGAGGCTTTAAATTGCAATGATTTAGCGCTATTCAGGGTAGATTGGGTAGGATTTACCAATGGCTTATACGAGCGGATTGTGAAATAGTCAAAATATTCCGTGCTATTTGCACAACTTGAGGATGATGAGTATTATATAGGAATACCTGAAACCATATAATTGTATGCAAATTATTTGTATTAACAAGTTATTTGAAGCTATCTTTATTTACAAATTATTATCATCTTTAGTTATTGGAAACCATGTAATTAATTATTTTACTCTTCACAGTTCTTTCATGACAGCGCTAGTAAATGGTCTTTCACAGGTGTCTGAGTGAGAGAAAGTTTTCTCAGGTCTACAGAACTATTTTCAGTAGTCTAGTCAATGTTGTGATCTGGATGGTCTCCATTCTTCATCTGATTTCCAATTCTTCCAGATTTTTTTGTAAAACTTTGGCGACTGTTTCAAGTACTCTAACTACAAATGGTATCACTGTTACCCTCCAGTTCCATAGTTGTTTTGCAGTATTCTTGCAAAGTCCAAGTATTTGTCTATCTTTTGTTTTTCTTTTATTTTCACTCTGTAGTACGCCAGAATGACAAAATCCACTAGATGACGATTTTTTGCTTGTGATTTAAAACTAGCACTGGTTTTCTGGATCAGATTTGGTGATCCGTTTTTATTTCGGAGTCCCAGAGAATTTTACGCGTCTCATTCTCTAGGACGGATTCGGGTTTGTGCATCTATCATTTGTTTTGGTTGGGTTTGGTTTTATGGCATATAATCTATTGTGGGTATTTAAAGCCAAATACATTTCAATACATGTAAACAGTTATATTTCAAACAATTAACTTTAGAATAAGTGCAGTTTAAATGTGAAAACAGTTCTATTTTACACTATTCAGTTTACTCAAAGTGAAATGGTTTCAAGTATTTCTATGTATCGTTAACATTTTTACTAAACATCAGTAACTTCTTTACACAGTTAAATGTTAAAACTGTTCAACTTCAAACAATTCAGTTTAGCATTAACACCGTATATTTCTATTTGAATCATAGATAGGACCCTATTTGGTGCTTCCACGCCGGGTCAGAGTGGGTCTGGGAGCGATAAAGGGGTACTCAGCATTGCCTAAAGCTCCAGCATTATAGGAGCTTCACCATCAGATTGTTTAGAGTCATATTATCAGAACACTCGTTGGGGGAGTCATACCTCTCTGTAGAGATGCAGTTGGTGTATTCTACAGCCCCAGTCAACTGGGCCAATCTATCATTCGTTAGTATGGTCAAATTTTAATCTCTTACACAGTTCCTAGTAAATCACCTTTTCCACCCAACCAATTTTCGCTTTTATATTAATGGTCCTTTAAGCATTATTTTATGGTGCTATCAAAAGCGATTCAGTTTTTCCTTTCGAGTTTTTCTTTATTATTATCATTATTAATATTATTTGTTATGCATCCTTCGGCATCTTCAGTTTCCTCTATCTTCTCACATCGATCTTTAAAATATCTTTACTTATAACATATACACTATTAATACATAATATATGTACACAGCAAATTTTGTTAAGTAATTCATCTGATAGTTCCCAAAAGTACTCAGTCCGGTCGGCTTGGGCTTAGAATACACCGACTGAATCTCTGCAAAAGGGTAAGATACCCCAACGAGTGTGCTAGATATGACACTAAACAATCTGATGGTGAAACTCTAGTAATGCTGGATATTTGGGGAATGCAGAGTACCCCTTTATTACCATCGCTCACTGGTCCATTATGGTTCGGAGTGGTGGCACCTAATAGAGTCCTATCTATTGGTGAAATAGAACTGTTTTACATTTAAACTGAGTGCAAACAAATGACTTATACAAAATTGAATTATTTGAAATAGAACTGGTTGATCATTTAACTATGTGTAAACAAATGACTAATGTTTAATTGAATTTTTAGTGATACATAGCAATAACTATAACCCTTTAACTCTGTTGACTTTTGCTTCATTGAATTGTTAAAAGTAGAACTGTTTGATCGTTTAACTGTGCTTGTCTAAAATGTGTTTACAAGTCGTGAATTTAATATATATGTAAAAACAGAACTTGGCATCAAATAACCAACAATGGTTGATAGGCCATAAAACCAAACCAAACCAAACCTAATCAAACAAAAAGTGCCCTCTTAAATTCTTTCTTACCATTATTTGGGAAATCATCTAATTTATCGCCTTTTCTTTTACACTATTGCGGTTTTTGATCTGTTTAGGCAAATCGTTGTAAAAATATATCAGTTTATAAGCTAAAAAATCTAAATGGTTGGTAAATTTAGTTTTTGAAAGCTTTCTTGACGCTAAATTTCCATTTTGAGGAGAAGTATTGAAAAGAATGTCAAACATTCTTAGAAATTCTACAAATGATTTTAGAAGTTTAAATTACTCATTCTTCTTACTAGTAAAGCAATAATCCTTATTTTTCCAATTTCTCCCTATAACTGTAATCTTTTATTCTTTTTATTAATTTTGTCCCTCTTATTTGTATGCCATCCAATTTCTATACTACTTGTAAAAAGAAAAGAAAAAGAAAACGAAAAATACTGAGTTCGTCATTAAATAATCCAACATGGGTTGACATGACGTTAACGCACCCAACCAACCATGAAAATTATAGAGATGATTTTTATCTTGTAACGAATTTCATATAAAACCTGAATGAAATGTTATTTCATGGTTTCGTAAAAGCAATAGCACGGGAAAAAATACAAAAATAAAACTTTCAATCGTTGTCCCATGCTCGCTTTCATTTATTCAAGTATACGGTGGTATTTTTTATTCATTTTAAATTTTACAAAGATGCAAAAACTGGTATCTTTTTCTTTTTGTCTAACATGTCTAATTTCTTTTATACATTGATATATCCTCAGTGATGTACTTCGTGAAAAACGAAAAAAGAAAGAAAAATTATCTATTAAAGAAATTAGAGCAGTCCAAATACAGGAAAATAAATTACAGAATTGTTGATGTGCCATAAAACGAACCCAACCCAAGCCAAACTAAATCTGTTGAGAGGGCTTTTGCTGCTAAGTAAATTTGGTTTAGGCTTTACAAATGATTTCTTATCACTGTGGCTAGTCTTCCAACCTCAACAGAACGCACCTCTTGTTAACCTGCGCGAAGGGTGACGAGGTTTGGAAGCATTGTTTAATTTAGTGTCATACTAATCTTTTTTTGGCTATTTTTCTCATCAGTAGATGCAACCCTTATAGAACAGTAGAAGTAGCTTCTTATCTGAACTATGTGAAGTTTCTTCATTCAGGATCAGCTGAAGCGCGACGTTGACTCGCCTTTTGATTCATCCGTCTGATTCACATCCACCATGCTGCATCCTGTAGGTTTCTATTTTTCTGCACTTGTATTGCTTGTATAATGCTTCCTTCCCTAAGAGAGTATTATCAAGGGTCAAACAACGGCTTGGACTATTGTAGTGTCTCTTGTTTTATTGTCAGTACTATATTTGATCCTGTGAGCTTTCCTTCTCAGAAAACCAAAGCTATTATACTTATACTGAGTTAAAACTTAGAAATTACAAATATAAGTCAGGTGATAAATGATACGGCGCGTTAAGCAATATTGAATATAACTTTAATGGCATTAAATTTAATTTAAAGATTACAGTTACAGTCTGGTAATCGTCCCAATGAGACATATTTATAAATGTCCACTCTTAGATATCAATTATTTTTTTATTTTGTTTAGCAATTTATTTTTAGTTAGGAATTTATTGATTCTAAAAAGTATTTTCCTCAACCATAGATTATATATATATATATATATATATATATATATATATATATATGTGTGTGTGTGTGTGTGTGTGTATTCATAAATTTATATATATATATGTTGCCAACCGTTTCAATCATCCTTGGCCCCTGGCAGGACATTCACATTGCATCCAGTGTCCGTACAAAACCCCACAGAACAGCAGATGTACGGTCGCTTACTCCTCATCGCACAAAACATTCAAGTTGAATGAACAAGATATGCAGGGCATTGCTGGAGAAGCAAGGAGGATCTCATCAGTGACATTCTTCAATGGACTCCAATGCATGGATACACCAGTGGTGGCTAACCAGGAATATCTTACATTCAACGCACACACACACACACATGCACGCACACACACATTCTTTCTCTTTCACACATACACTCAATTCACACACACACACACACACACACACACACACACACACACACACACACATATATATATATATATATATATATATATATATATATATATACCCAAACGTGTGCTTGTGTGGAAGCGTGCTGATTTTTTTTTATATAGAACATAGGTTCGATACAATTTTTCTCTGTTTAACAATACGTCGAACTTCATGGCACCTATTTTAAGTTGAATAATTTAAAGCGAATGAACACTTAATTGGTATCTCTTCACCCTGTACCAGACTTAATCTAACCCTGAAGGACGAGCAAATTGTTTTTAAACTATGAATAAAACAGGTTTAAAAGGTTCTTAGTAATAAGAAGATTTTGGTATCTTTGAAAGAAAATAAAATCCTTCTTTTGTTTTCTTGAGTATCAGGTGATTTCTTTCAACCACCTGATACCTGACACATTTGCTTTATTATCGGATTAATTTACATATGTCCTTCTTTACCTTCAGAGGTGATCTTGTAAGACCAAAGAAAGAAAGAATAAAGATAGACAATTGATTAGCTAACAGGGCCTTTGGCAAACTCTATCAATTCATCTAAAGAAAGAAAAACCCGTACTCTTATTTAGAGGTCAAATTTAATCCAGTAGACCCAAAATTGATTCATCTCAAAATAGAAGTATTTCAAGATACAGTATGTGACATAACATGTGTCGTCAAGGTGATTTGATTTTTAAAATAAGCAATTATTTGTTGTTGTTTTTTTTTTGCATAAAATAAAAAAATAAAAATTATCTTTTATTCTGATTTTTCATTCTTATTCTTTTGTTAAATAGACTATTTCACTTATCAATCTTCCTTTTTTTTATTCTTTTGAAAACAATGTTTAGGCCATATATATTTCCTGCATTCACCTATATTTGATTCTTTCAATTTTTATTAGCTAGAGACCATTATCCATTAGAATTGGAATTCATTTTTTGTAACAGGAAGGAAATCAGAGTGCACAAGCCCCGGCACTCAATAACACATAAGCGAGAGAAACAGCTCAGTTAACAAAAATATGGATGATGAAATCAGACTAGCAAAATACAACCAAGAAATAAATCATCGTTTTTCAAATTTATTTTTAAATACGGACACTTTTTTTTACAACGAAAGAATATTTTGACTCCCCCCGCCAAAAAAGTAATTTCTTCGCAATTATTCCTAGGCCCACTCTGGCCTGGAGGGGTTGTATCGGCTTGGGTCCCATCTATGGGTCAAATAGACCTATTTTAAAATTATTCGTATTTGATGGGACCGTCTGCAGAAAAAAAGTACCAAGCAAAACAAATAACTAAACAAAAACTGTAATTATGAACTTACAATAAACATAATTTACTAACCTCTAGGCATAAAATTACCCTGGACAGGTTTTCCTGCCGTTAAATTCAATCAATATAAATTGTATCCAGGTAATTTAAAACTAGCAATAAGAATACAATTAACGAGGTTTGGCTAAAGCGTTCATAGTTTGAAAAGTTCATATGATTACGTCATACCTGCGGCTGATGACATTTTGACCAATGAGATTCAAACACTGCTCTTCCACCCACCGATGGGTGTATTCCAAGGAGGACTATGTTGATTAATAAACTTCATTTGGTCACACACATTCCATTAGAGTTAGCCTATGAACTTTTCAGCGACCCTTGGACTTATATTTATTTCAAACCTTAAAATCATTATTTTGCATACCCAAAACAAAACTAATAACTTTCTTGTGAATGGGTTAAGGCATCATGATATAAAACTTAAAGGGTTTTGTATGTTCTTTTGAGATTAATTTATTCTGGGTTCAGTGGATTAGATTTGACCCTTATCTAATAGCAAACCGGGAGGTGTCCATGGTGTAGTCGTTATCGTCGTAGGAAATGGACACGGCGACACGAGTTCAAATCCGGGACGAGACTGATTGCATTTCACATAGCACTAATACCCTTGGGAAAGGTATGAATCCAATTATTCTCCCTCCAGCTATGGGTAAATAGTAGGACAGACTAGGTACTTCGGCCTTGGTTAGGCAACTAGTCTAGGAGAAGGAAAACTCTGAATTCAAACCTGTTAAACTCCGCTTAAAAATTGACCTTGTGTCATATCCTGCCCGAGCGGAGGGGTTGGTAAATAGTATCTAATAGAAAACCTTGGGTCATCTACCCTCCTCTCCTACGTCTATTGGAATGCCTCCACACTATTCTCAAAGAGCATATCGACGACTTGATTAGTTAGAGGAGCCCCCCCCACTATATATATATATATATATATAAACAGGATTTGGCATTAAATAAACTGCAAGGCTTGATATGATATAAAACATCGGCTAAGAAAGTTATTGATTTGTAGAACGATATCATTGGAAGTTTCAACTGCCACTGGTCCTCTGATAAACACAATTATTCTCAATGTTGCAAAAGTCAGTGTCACAGAGTGCACTTTTCTCATGACACTCAACTCCATGTAAAGAGAATAAATAGGCCTTGCCTGTCAAACACGGGTCAGAGAGACGAAACAGCATCCCATGCAACGTGCAGATCACGTGGATTTTGCGAGGACTGTGATGTGATCTTTTCCGTGTGAACGTCGACCGCGAAGGTGATATATATCATTGTTATAGAAATGAATTTCAAATGATTTTTTTTTAAATATCAAACGTAAAATGAAGTTATTGTCAATTGTCACAAAATGTAAGGGTTACTTTCAGAAAAGATTAATTACGTATAATACGTCTTGAACATAAATAGAATTAGCACAATTAGTGGATGTTTACTGAGGGCTTTTAGCAGTAAATAAACTAATAATAATTAAGACGCAAAACCTTTTTCTTTGATAAATGAACATTCTAGCTTCATAAAATACTCCTAAAATTAGATCAATTTGTTTAGATTGATAGTATATTTTTTTCAAAGCCGAGTAGATTTATTTGATACATAAATGAGATCCAAACAGGTACTACCACTTCGGATCTGAGTGGACCTGGGAATAATGGCAATGAAGAGATACACCACATTCTCTAAAATTCCAGAACTGGAGCCTCATCAACTGATTCAGTTTAATATCATACTCAGTATATTTCTTTTTGTGAGGCTCTTACCCCTCTGTAGAGGATGCAGTCAGTGTATTTTCACCCTCACTCCAACAGGACGTCAAATATTCTCAATGCAGTTTCGCAGTTACAAGGTACCAAGTATTTCTGTCAAATACTAATACTTTTTTAACTGATTTATTGGACACATGAATGGAGCCCTAAAAGGTTTTTACTACTCTAGAACTGGCGCCTGATTATTGCATTTTGATATTGAAAGAACTATTTTCGTGATTTATTTTCTGAGTGCCCGGATGTATATCGAGCTGGCAAGGGCAGATAACCCCAACGTTAATCTCTAAATTAATCTTTTGTTTGCACACAGTTAGATAGTCTTAAGTTTTCCGAACACAAATGATTCTATTCAATGTTGACAATTTATTTGCACACAGTTAAATAAACTGTTTAACATTAACTGTTTAACATTCATCAAGTATTCTTATGTTATATTAATGATTTGTATATAGCTGCATGTTTTCAGATATATAATCATAATAATCCTGTGTAAATGATTGAACAGTTCTATTGGACTCTAAAATAGGATCTGAACAATAACTTCCTCTCCGGGTCAGGGAGAACCTGAGAGTAATAGCAATGAATGGAGACTCCACAATGGCCCAAACTTGAGGCACCATCGGATTCAGTTTACTGATATACAAAGAACACTCGTTGGTAGGTGGGGGCCCTTAACCCTCTCTAGAGGTGCAATCGGCCGAATCTACAGCCTCAACCATCAGGGCAGCAAATCGTGACAAAATAATCTGATAAGACTCAGTGGATGAGAGTCAGGTTCCGTCCTGTGTAGTATGGATTCTAGTTTGGGAGCCAAATATCAACTTCCCCGTGCCACGTGCACATAAAAAAAAAACGACCGGTTTTATGAGAGAATATATATTATCTTATTAGCAACTGTCCAAGATAATATTTATAAAACAGTAGAGATAGTTATGACTGACTGGTTTGGTCACGTGCTCTTGCAACACGTATTCCTTTTTTCTTATACAATACAAGTGTCATACGATAAATCAGAGAAATCTTTTGACTAAAGAGGGTCCTATATATACGAGGGTCATTCCGTAAATAAGGGTTTTTTTTTTGTTTGAAGTGGGCCGTATTATATATACGAGGGTCATTCAGTAAATAGGGTTTTTTTTTTGTTTGAAGAGGTTTCGATTATATATACGAGGGTCATTCATTAGATAAGGGGAAATTTTTGATTGAAGTGGGTCATATTGATACGAAGATCATTCCGTAAATAAGGAGAGTTTTTTGACTGAAGTGGGTACTATCATATATACAAGTGTCATTGAAAAAAGAAGGGAATTTTTTTGTCTGAAGTGGGTCCGTTCATATGTTCAAAGGTCATTCACAAAATAAGGGGACAGTTTTTTACCTGAAAAGGGTCTTATTATATGTACAAGGGTCATTCAGCAAATAAGGGGGATTATATATAATGTATTGTACATATATATATATGCACTATGCATTATTTATAATTCCCCTTATTTGCTGAATGACCCTTATTTGCTGAATGACCAACTATATATATATATATATATATATATATATATATATATATATATATATATGTGTGTGTGTGTGTGTGTGTGTAGTTGGAATAAAATCCAACGGTATGTGAAACGAGACAATAGGGAGAATTGAATTTATATCTTTCACGATAAGGATAATTTGTTAGGAATTAAATTTTATTTCAACATTTTTTCGAAATGGATTTTTATTTCAGAAGTTATCCTCATAGATAAACATGTCAATCTAAATTTCTGTTTGTCAATTTCATATAGTTCATTGTGTATGTATGTACGTACGTATGCATGTATGTGTGTGTGCGTGTGTGTATCTGTATGAGCCTCTGTGTGTTTTCTCGCCTCTGAGGTCATCAGATAAAGAACATTGTCTGATGATCACATGGATGACAAACTGACTGTTACCAAGCATCGATGAGTGTGTGTACGATATTCTAACTTTGATCTAGCTATGTTCTATCTCTGATAGTGAGCACTGTTTATAGATATACCAAATTGCATTATTGATGTATTAATAATATATTCTTATTCCTGAAGAAGCTGTCCTCATAGTTAAACAAGTCGATTAAAATATCTCTTTCTCATAATAATATGATTGTTTATATATATATATATATTTATATATATATATATATATATATATATATATATATATATATATATATTTGTGTGGGTGTGGGTAGGTGGGTGTGTGCATGCGTGCGTATGTGTGCGTTTATATGATATATGATTATGTATAAGTATATATTAAGATACTCTTAAAAATCTTTTATTCACACAAATCTTTTCAGATTTGCATCATATAAATATATTTGCATATATATATATATATATATATATATATATATACATATGCAAATAAATATATATATATATATATATATATATATATATATATATTGGTAGATATTTTTAAAATCTCTTCATCTGTATAAAACTTCATGCACACAATTTTTTGTCAGTTTGTTTTCGTTCCCAGCCAATAAGATGTTTCAAATGTCTTTTAAGTTATAACCCCACTTTTTTTCCGCCAATGTATGTCATCGTTTTCGCCAGCTGTTCGTATTACTCAAGGGAGGTAAGTCATCACTAGAAGTGAATCCGTTGCCACAGCGACGTTGTGCATGCTGACATTGTCACTTGAACTCTTTGGGGCTGGCTCTCGAACGAAAAAAAAAAAAAAAAAAAAGAAAAAGAAAAGAAAGGATATGATAACCTTTATTTTATTTTATTTTTTCACTCTAGCAGCTGCCACCTTCATCTACAGTCACATAAAAACTGACAGAGATGGAGCGAGAACATCATCTTGAGAGACGAGACCAGCCGTTTTTCGTTGGCTTCTCAACGCCAAAGTTTTAGACTCTTATTTTGCCGGCGATTTCCTTAGATCGACTCTGCGCAGAACTTTCAACACATCTGGTTCTAATTCAAACTATTGCTGGATTTTTCGTGGCCTTGCACGCGGGACTTTATTACCACAAAACAGATGGCGTACCATCACTTCTACGATGACGATTAATTTAACCTTGTCTCGAGGTAATTGTCTAGGAATTTTAAATAGAGAACTCTTTCGACTCATATGTCTAAAGTGTTAAATGAAGGCTTTTAACGTCATCATTATTCATAGTGTAAGTTTAAAGCATAAGAAATATCAGAATTATATTATCCACATTGTAATATGTCAAAATGAATCATGATTAACATAGCTGTTGGGAAGTGAATAAAACTTCAATAATTTTAAAAGAAATGCTCTTTAAAAATTGAGGAGATCATTAGGTAATATAGTTTGCAATATTCATTGATATAAAGTGCCCAATATCAGGTGATAGAGCAGATGTAAATCAGTTAGCATAGCCTATACACAGTGTTATTGTTAATGGCGTTTAATGACTGTTAGTTAATCATCTATAAGATCATCATACAAAGTCTTGATTCGATCATTGTCTTGTCTACGCTTTCCGTTATATATATATATATATATAAGCAAGTTTGATTAAACAATAAAGACAAATGCTGTCTATATAATTTTCTTACGATCGTTTCAAGTTTCCTGACAAGTGCTTTAGTTTTAGGTTGAAATTGGTAGATTAACTTACCAAAATTGTCCCAAGCACTTTCCTGCATTTCACAGGCCATTATCAGAGATTTTTTGCAAAAAAAAGTTGCTTTTTTCCTTTGTTGATGTTAATTTGTCTTTTTACTCGACGACATCGATACTATCACATTACATCCGAAAGCACTCAGGGTCATTTCGGTGAATTCATCTACCAAATCCAACCTTAAACCAAACCACTTGTCAGGAAACTTAAAAGGGTCCTAACAAAATTATATTGACAACATGTCTTTATTATTTCATCAAACCTACTTAAATGAAGGACTGCTGCCCCCACACATACAAACATGCACACACATATATATATATGCATATATGCATATATATATATATATATATATATATGCTCCCCTACCCCCGTTGGGTTGAGCTCTCTAGTGAATGAAGTAATTGCGTTGCCATTAGCGAATATGCATGGCGCTTCATATGAATTGAGCTCTCGGTAGCCGTTAAGCGGATGTATGTAAATAATAGTAATTGTGATTCATAACCGTTTAGAATTTACTCGGCTGCTGCTGGTTTCCTCGTGGCAGAGGGGTAGAGTCTTGGATTGGCGTTTGAGTTAACCGGGTTTCGATCCCAGCTACTGGAAACTAGTATGTCTAGCCACCTTGATGGATTCTGATAGAACAAAACAGATCTGTCTGTGGATGACAATATATATGTATATATAAACAAAGGTCATTCAATAAATAAGGTTAATATTGCCTAAGAAACTGGCAATAGGAAGCATTATTAATTTACTGTTGTACCTTTTTCAATGAAATCAATAGTGTCAGGTCCTTTCATATCGAAGAGGACTGTCGGCATGACCTTCTTTATTGACGACTGCAGAAGTGTGAAAGTGTTTTCATTCCTTGGAATGTTTCTTTGTCTTAAAATCCTTGTGATTAACTTATGTTTAGCCTATTTGTAGACATTATTTGTAAAAGAAAACGCCTTTTTCGATTCCCTTTATTTATTGAATGATCCTAGTATATTGGTAATGGAGTTGGCTATAGTTGTAAATTTAGAGTGCTCACTATTAATGATACATTGATCCTTTGATAGGATTGCGTAGATACAGAGTGTACGGAGTAGAAGGAATGCTGCAGTTAATTTATAGTACTGGAGGTAGTGCTGCTAAAATTTTCAGTTGATTCACAGCTTTATGAGGATTTTATTAGAGTCATTTCCTCATTCTAGGATAAGCGGATACAGATAGTGTTGTACTTGGCCAAGACTTACTATGAATTTCTTCGATCGACTGATACAGTTTAAATACACACACACACACACACACACACACACACACATATATATATGTGTGTGTGTGTGTGTGTGTGTGTGTGTTTGTGTGTGAAAATGTCGGCTGGAAAGTTCCTTGACTGAATCGTTCTTAGGCTGAAAACGTCTTATGATGACGTCTTATCTGGTATTGATGACTTTTGTGATCAATGGGATCCAAGCACTGGAACACCGATGGTTGAAGTGGTAATTTACTGAGCTTTTTGCTTAGATGTGGCACCCAATGAGACTTGAACTCATTCGTGTACGTTTGCAAGTCGAACTTGCTAACCATTACACCACCAAAGGCACCTCACCGATGGTTGAAGTGTGAAGACCCAAGAGGCGGACTATTTTGAAAAATAAACCTCATTTGGTCACATTTTATGAGAATATCTTGGTTGGCCTATGAACTTTTTAGTGACCCCCGTATATATAAACAACAAAAGGAAACTGATCTCTCATCATTTCAATTCTATCACTTAAATTTTCATGTATTAAAAATTAGAATATTTAGATAAAACACTATTCTATGAAAATGCAATACATGAAAATGTAAGTAATGAAGCCGACGTGATGAGGTGAGATAACTGTTCTTCTTGGCTTTATCCTGTTCTGCTGACAGTGTTTGAGCACTTACTTGAATTAAGAATAAAGCTTTTAAACGTTTTGTTTATTCTCTCTCTCTTTCTCTCTCTCTCACACACACACACACACACACGTATATATATATTAATTTATATTAGTAATGCAATTTATTATTTTTAGGATGGTGTTCCCTATTGGTGATAGAACATAGGAAGAATAAAGTAAGAATAATGTAGACACACTCAATGCTTGGTAACAATCAGTTTCTTATCTATATGATTATCAGAAAATTTTATTCGTCTGACGATCGTATAGCCGACACCACGCGTGCGCGCGCGCACGCACACATGTGAATATATATATATATATATATATATATATATATAAGAAATATATATATATATATATATATATAAGAAATATATATATATATATATATATATATTTCTTTAAGAAAAAACAACGAAACCAATCACAAAGGATTATAAATTTATTTCCATCCTGTTACGCATTTTTGAAATTTCCAAAAACACGAAAAAAATTAACAGGACCTTTGTGATTGGTTTCGTTGTTTTTTCTTAAAGAAATTATTGCTCTGTATTATTGGTACATTGAGCTCTTTGCCAGGAAAATTTAAATATTCATTCATGAATAATTTCTTGTCCTGATGGAATTACTCCCAACTCCGGTTTAACTGGACTAAGTATACTATATATATATCTAAATATATATATATATAAAGCACACTCACAAACATGCAAACAAGCCTATGAATAGATATCTAGATAGACGCGTGTAGCTATGAAGATTATTTCTTCAGGAATAAGAATATATTAATTACATATCAATAATGCGATTTGGTATATTTATAAATACTGCTCAATATCAGTGATAGAAGATCCTATTTACCAACCCCTCCGCTCGGGCAGGATATGACACAAGGTCAATTTTTAAGCGGAGTTTAACAGGTTTTAATTCAGAGTTTTCCTTCTCCTAGACTAGTTGTCTAACCAAGGCTGAAGAACCGAGTCTGTCCTACTATTTACCCATAGCTGGAGGGAGAATAATTGGATTCATACCTTTCCCAAGGGTATTAGTGCTATGTGAAATGCAATCAGTCTCGTCCAGGATTTGAACTCGTGTCGCCGTGTTCATTTCCTACGGCGATAACAATTACACCACGGGCACCTCCATCAGTGATAGAAGATAGATAGTCACACTGAACGATGCTTGGTGACAGATTGTTTCTCCTCTACGCGATCATCAGAATATTTTCTTCGTCTGATGATCGCTTATCCGTAAACACACACGCGCGCGCGCGAACACACACACACGCACACACGCACGCACACACCCAGAGGGATAGAAACGCACTCAAACACACATAAATACATAATTATATGGTAGGATGGAGAGATTTCTGGGCTTTTGTAAAAGATGTGAATGCAATACGAGTGTTTTTTTACTCAAAAAGTTTTGTTTGCTAAAAAGGTTTCAAAGGTTGGTTGGTTGATTGTTTCGATTTTATGGCATATCAACCCTTGTACGTTATTTAATGCCAAACCCATCCTTATACAAACAATCAGCTTCACCTCATGCCATTCAGCCCAGTCAAACAGTTCTATTTCAGACAATTCAGTTTCGCATAAGTACGCAGTTTATGTGTCGAAAACAGTTCTATTTCAGACAATTCACTTCTACATAAGTACGCAGTTTAGTTCTATTTGATCTGTAGAAAGGACCCTATCAGGTGCTACCACTCTGGACTAGAAATAACTCAGGAGAGGTGCTAATGAAGGGGCACTCTGTATTCCCCAGAGCTCCAGCATTACTGGAACCTCACCGTCAGAGTATTTAGTGTCATAAACAGGACACTCGTCGGGGAAGTCTTACCTCTCTGCAGAGGGGTTAGACACCCCTCCCAAAAATTTTCCAGAATATGACCAAACAATCTGATGGTGAGGTCCCAGTGGTACTGGAGCTTTAGGGAATGCGAAATTCCCATTCATTATCATTGCTTCTGGGACCGCTCTGGTCCGGAATGGTTGCACTTGATAGGGTCAAATAGAACTAAATTGAGAACTTATGGTAAACTGAATTACTTGAAATAGTACTGTTTTGATATTCAAACCGCGTACTTATACAAAACTGAACTGTTGAAATAGAACTGTTTTGATATGTAAAACTTCGTACTCTAGCTCAGTTTTGACATTTAACTGTGTGCGTACAAAAACAACACTTATGCCAAACTGAATTGTTTTAATTAGAACGTTTTAACTAAACTGAATAGCTTGAAATAGAAATGTTTTTAACAACTAAACTGTTTACCTACACTAAATTGAATAGTTTGAAATACAACTGTTTATTTGTATAAAAATGGATTTGGAATTAAATAACATACAAAAGTTGATATGTCAAAAAAAAAAAAAAACCAACCCCAAACAAACACAAACGAATGCTCTAATCTTTATCATTGGGGTCTGTATTGAAAAATAAACCTGATTTAATCGCATTCCATAAGAATATCTTAATAAACCTATGAACTTTTCAGCTGACCCCGTATCAAAAATAAAATGTTTAGAGACACTGTAGGCATGCAATAGATTATCAAACCCCCTTAGATAACTTTCATATACTGTAGAGGACCAGTTGGAGGTCACATGGAAGTCCCAAAAAGCCATCATCGATTTCTTTTCGCTCTAGCTCTTTGACCTGTAGAGACGTTATCTAATCTCTTTCAAGTAAAGATGAAGTCACATGTCTATCTTTACGCTACCTTTATCAAGTAAACATTGTGTTATTTTACTCCTCTTCGACTTACTCATGAAACAATATTTATATAGTTCTAGTTGGTAAGACATATTTTTTTTATTCTTTTTAATAGCACTTATTGGTATGTTGAGTGTAGTAGATATTTAATGACCTCGTGTGTACTAAGGAGTTTGTCTTATTTTTCCTTCCATGGAGTAAGTATCCATAGATATACTAATATTATTTTTAGTAATAAGCGACTGGCAACTCCACTTAGATATGGCTCTGTCGGTTGGGGCTGCAGAATACACCGACTGCATCTCTGCAAAAGGGGTATGATTCCCTCAAGGAGTGTCTTGGTAATGACATTAAATAATATGATGGTGAGGTCCTAGTAAAGCGGAAGGTTTGGGGAATGCGGAGTACCCATTCATTGCCATTGCCCCCAGATCCGCTCAGGCCCGGAATGGCAGCACCTGATTTGGGACAAACAGAACTAAACTTTGTACTCATGCCAAACTGAATTGTTTGAAATAGAACTGTTTTACATTTAACTGTGTGTAAACAAAAGACTGTACTTATATCACACTGAACTAAACTAAACTTATGCTACATCAAAGTCTAGACTACATTGCATGGTATTGCGTTGATTTTGATTGTATATTAGTAGTTTTTAAAGTACGAATAAGTCTTTGAACGATTTCTCTTTATGCCTTTGGATGATGAAGAAATATTTTTGTACATAGTGTAGCCAGAAATTAGTGGTCGTTCATTCCACTAGTAAGTAAAGTAAAGTTAGCGACCATAGTCGAGGGTGACCCGAAGGCTCCCTTTTCGATAGCTACTACACCAAGGTGTAGGGGAGGGCGCTACTCCATTCCCAGGATTGCTCCACTTTACCCTTGAACCGTACCTTATAATGCTGAGTGTTAAGCAAGGTGGTATCAAGTACCATTTTTAAAGTCTTTGGTATGACTCGACCTGGGATTGAACCCAGGTCTCCCGGGCCATTGGCGAACACTCTAACCGCTGGGCCAAGTCGACTATATATCATATTTACCCAATCCCTCCTCCCAGGCAGGATGTGAGGGTTTAACAGGTTTGAATTCAGAGTTTTCTTTTTCCTCGAATAGTTGCTTTACCTAGGCTGAAGTACCCAGTCTGTCCTACTATTTACCCATAGCTAGAGGGAGAATAACTGAATTCATACCTTTCCCAAGCGTATTAGTGCTATGTGAAATGCAATCAGTCTCGTCCAGGATTTGAACTCGTGTCGCCGTGTCCGTAAGTCGACTATATATAGTTGTTTAATCTTCATGGGTTTGATATTACGGAATAACCATTTTTTAAGTCCATATTTTTGCTAGGTTTAGAGAATATATATATATATATATATATATATATATATATATATATATGTGTGTGTGTGTGTGTATTCATATGTATATATATAGGGGGAAGAGTGAGTATGTGCGTGCATGAGAGAGAGAGAGAGAGAGAGAGAGAGAGAGTGGGGAGATAAAGAGAGGGAACTGGATAAACGATTGGCAGAATCTTCCCTCTCCCTCTTCCATAGAAACCCTGTTCGTACGTTGACTATCAAAGGGGCCAGCTATTTCAACTGTTAACACGGGCGTAGAAAGTCAACAAATAGCATCAACACAATTCTATGCCTACTTACTCTAACATTTACTTGAACATGCAACCACGCGTGTTTCTTTCCCAACCTTTACTGGCAGTGACTCATCATCTATTCGTAAATGGACTCAAGAAAGGCAAAAAAAAAAAAAAAACATTAAAAAACAAACAAAAAACAACAGTACCCTCTCTTTGAAGTAACCTTTATTCTGTGTCTATTTTTGCACAAAACAAACATAAACAAACGCTACACAGGCCAGTGAAATACATGACACAGACACACACGTACATGACACACAGCCGCACACGCATATGACATGAAGACGTACATGTACAACAAGTATGAATGCTCCACCGAGTCATCAACTACTTACAAATATGGACCGAGAGAAAAAGGAAATCTTAGGAATTCGGTGATAGTTTTATTCGAACTTTAACTTCCCCTAAAAGAAGTAACTAGCATTATCCGGATTGTTTTCTTGTTTGTATTTTTTTAAGTATATCAGCCTTTGTGGGTTATTTAATGTTGCAGCCATCATTGTAGAAGAGCATTGATATTCTTGAATTCATTACCAGAATAACAAAGGAGTCCATACCTTTCCTTAGGGTATTTGTTTGAAAGTGAACGTAATTATAGCACGACTGGCGTTCTAACTCGCTTATTACGATGTTCCAGTCCAGCATCTTAGCCACTACACCCAAGTAGAGGGAATAACACCATATATCGTATATCAGTGGAGTAAGAAAAGTGTTTCATAATATATCTAACCCTTTCAGCGGAGGTTACAATACGTTGTCTTTATCAATTGCAGAGGAGAAAGACCTCTCAAAATTAGTGTCCTGGGTATGACACAAAACTGCATCTGATGGTGAGGCTTCCCTTCTGGAGATCTGGGATCTGGAGTACCTCTTTATTACTATTACATCCAATTTCACTCTGACTCGGAGGGGTATTACTTGTTAAAGTCCCACCACTTGGATAAATGATTCGGTTTAAAATCATTACGGTGGTGGTGAGTCCACGTGACGCAATGAGTGACGTGGTACTATTTACCAACCCCTCCGCTCGGGCAGGATACGACACAAGGTCAATTTTTAAGCGGAGTTTAACAGGTTTGAATTCAGAGTTTTCCTTCTCCTAGACTAGTTGCCTCACCAAGGCTGAAGAACCTAGTCCGTCCTACTATTTACCCATAGCTGGAGGGAGAATAAGGGGGTTCATACCTTTCCCAAGGATATTTGCCCGAAAGTGAACGTAATAGCGCGACTGGAGTACGAACTCGCGTACTACGATTCCGCAGTGCATCGCTTTAACCATTACACCACGAGGACACCCCCAATGAGTGACGTGGTAGACTGTGACCTCGTAGTAAGTGAGTTTGAACTCTAGTCACGCTGTTACACTGCAATTTTTTTACGAAAAGCCTTGGGAACCAATGCCTATAACCTTTACGCCATGGCGTCATAGTTATAGGCGTTGGTTTCCTAAGCTTCTTAGAAGACAATCATCTGGAGGTTGCAGGTTCAATCCTGACCGCAGGCGAATAACCATACAGGAATACTTAACACTTGTACCCGGTTATAGCAAATGGAATCAGAACAGGTGACCCCCGTGGCTTCAATAAAGGACATAGTTCGAAGTTCCGTGAAGTTTCCAGAGTTCGACAAACACCCGAAGAAGGCCGGAGGACATATCGGCCGAAACGTTGTAAAAATAACAATAAAGATGAAGACAATAGTCCGGAAACTCTTAATGATAAAAATTGGGATAAATAGTATCTCAACTTTTCTTCTCCAGGGATGGCTTTGGAATTAAATAACCCCTGAAAGTTTATATGCCATTAAAACTAACGAAACAAACATTTACAAAGAAACAAAAATATTAGTATTGAATTGGAACGTGCATAAATAAAAATATTTAGAAACACCAATAGAAAAAATGTGAATATCCTAGAGAAGATGTGGACAGCTGTCGAGAGATTATTGATCATATGAATGTCTGATCTATCCGATTAAATAAAACAGGAATTCTTCTAATCTGTAGCTGTGTTAATACTACTAAATGGATGCACCACATAGAGAAAAAGCTTATTGGGAACTGCAAGAGAATGCTACAAGTTATTCTGGCAGCAACTCCCCAGCAGTACGGCTACTTACCTCCCATCTCAAAAACCATCCAAGTAAGACACACAAGGCATATGGAACACTGCTGGAGAAACATGGGCACACTCATAAGTGACAATCTTCTATGGACTCCTACATATAGACGTGCCTGTGTTGGCCGACCAGAAATAATTTATTTCATCAGATTTGTACGGACACATAAGGTAGTTTGGAAGACCTGTCGGGAGCGATGGATGATAGGGACAGAGAAAATCAGGGAAATCCATGCTGTCAGCGCGACCTGATGATGATAAATATGATTGTACAAATAATGCGATTCCTTAACATATATTCCTATATGAATAGAATTAACATAGACAATCAAACCTTACTGGTTTCTCACTTGTTTATAGACTTGTGTCAAACCAAACTACTTTTTGAAAAGAACTATAGTCTCTACTTTTATTTCTACAGTTCATGTTTTGCTTTTTCCTGCATATTACCATCTAACTTGATAATTTTCTTTTATTTTGTTCAACTTTTATTAAATAATGTGCACATGTTAGTCAAGGGGTTATCTTGTGTCGCATTATTCTTAATCAGAAGTGAAACGTGAGTAGAAAAATACGTTTAATAAAATGACGACAGTTAAATTAAAAGCATTTTGTTTACGTGGAGGCTGATGACATGCTGTTTAACACCTGCGGTTGATGTGATAACGTGAACGTCAAGGCGCGAAGATTCGGACTAATTTTATGTATATTTGTCACCATTATCGCGTGGTGATAATGTGTCGTGGTGGGTAAAATGAAGAGGTTAAACAAGAAGGTTTTAATTAACTCTTATAATCGAATACAGCGAATATAATCATTTGGGCTATATTTACATCATGACAAGTTGGCAGTACCCATCCCCTGCAATAGTTAGAACATTCATTTATTTGAAGAATCTGTCCATCCATCAACTTATATGGATTGGTAAGATAGAAATAATTGAGTATGTGGTGTAATGGTTATCGTCGGAGCTAATAGGCACGGCAACCCGAGTTCGAACCCTGGACGAAACTGTTTGCTTTTCGCATGGGGCTAATATACTTGGAAAATGACAATTTGTCGCTGCCTCCCACCAGACAGGACTTGACACAAGGTCAAAAGCCCGAAGGCCGATTAAAGTGGGGATGAGGGGGAGGGAAGGTCGGGAACGAGTCGAGACTCGAACCCTGCTGGTCTGTGCTGCTCATCGGCTGACTTGGTGCAATGTGAGCCTGATGAGGCAAGCAGTTTCACGAACCCAAATGTGGGTCCGGGCACGTATGCCGGGTTATGGCTTGAACTAGACAACAAGGTCTAGTGCCATACATCGGTTCCTGAGAGCGTCCGATATACTTAGAAAAGGTATCCATTCAACTCTTCTCTCCCTAGTTATGGATAAACAGTTGTGCAGACTTTTATCCTTGATATGTTAACCAGTATAGGAGAAGGAAAACTCTGAATTCAAACCTGCGAAACACCTTTTAAGAATTTATCTTGAGTTCAATCCTGCTCGTGCAGAGGAATTGGCACACACACACACACACACACACACATATATATATATATATATATATATATATATATATATATATATATTTATATATATATATAGACACGAGAATCGTTAAAAAAGTTCAAAGCCTCACCGAAAAAGTAGGCTCCGAAAGACGTATTAATATAGGAAGTTCAAGCTTGTTCCATATTATCCACTATTATGAAAAGTATATACTCGCAAGGCAAAGATTATCATCTAAAAACATCGTATATGTATGCGACCATATCTTGACATGTGACAATTCCACTCTGAAGGAATTCTCGACCAAACTTTGAAAAACTTCTCAATTGTGAATTATTTGGAACATGCGTGAAACTCCTGAATTAATATGTCTTTCAGACCCAACTTCTTTCTCGATGAGACTTAGAACTTTTTAAACGACTCTCAAGTCTTTCTCTCTCTCTCTCTCTCTATATATATATATATATATATATATATTGAAAATTTATGTTGTGGTAACACATTACCTCTTCTAATAAAACTACAAACCAAATCAGATTTTTCTCGTTTTATTATAAGTGGTAGTATATATATATATTTATATATAGTTAAGATGTCACCTCTTTATATTAGTCTTAAGACTAAAAGTCTCGCCTTTTTATTGAGACTCAATCATCATAAGAAACTCAATATTTTAATCCAAATTTCCTAAATTTCATCTGATGATTGTATCTTGTCAATACATGAAACATCAGTTCAACAGTTGCACAAAGTTTGTAATATTTTGCGATAGGTTTTTTTATCTCATCATCATCATGTCGTGCTGCCAGCACGGATCTCCCTGACCCTCTCTCAGCACCCGTCTCTATCGTTCATCGCTCCCGGTCGGTCTTCAAAGCAATATCCTGTATTAGCACAGAGTTGTTCTATATAAGTTCTAGCTGGTCGTCCTCCCTTTGCGCGTCCATTTGAAAGGGTCCTCAGATGTATGTAGCTTATTAGTTCGTTCCTAACTCTCCATAAGTGTCCTGCATGTCTGGCTGGTCTAACTTGGATAGTTTTCGTGATGGGTGGTAGCTGCTGTTTTGTGGGGTGTTGCCTCCAGGACTTGTTCAATATTGCTCGCAGCATTCTTGTGTAATCGCCGTCAAGCTTTTTCTCCCTGTGTTTAGTTAGCGTCCTTGTAATGCATCCATATAGCAGCATCGACACGACCGCTGCTTGGAAAAACTGCGCTTTATTTTATTGGTCAGGTCTGACTTCCATATGACCGATAACCAATCGATAGCTGTCCATGCCTTTGCTAGTCGCATTCGATCGTAAAAAATGCCTGGCTGGCTTAGTTGGTATTTTTATTATGCACTTTTTTTTATTTATCTAGGCTTTTATTAGTTGGGATTCATCCAGAGACGAATTGTGACATGTCAAGATATGGTCGCACACATATACTATGTTCTTACATGACAGTCAGCTTCTTTTTAGTATATACTTTTCTCAATATTATATTATATGGAGCATGCGTGAACTTCCTGTATTAATATGTCTTTCGGACCCTACTTGACCCACAACTCCACGCTGGAAGAATCTACGTGACCCATTTGAAAGAGACTACTAAAACAAAATTGAGCTTTATAAAAACACTGACTAAACCAGCTGGGCTTTTTAGGTTTCTGTAGACAATGTTTATATATATATATATATATATATATATATATATATATATATATATATAAAGCAGATGTTCAATTCCATTTCCGCACATGTGGAAATTCCAATTGTAATATCTAACAATTTGTGTCGATAAAAGACATAGGAGTGTCTTAAAATTACGCATTCTCTCATACATATATCGGGCTCTTTTATGTTAAATAGCATACTGTCCAAATATGCTTCTCTCTCTCTCTCTCTCTCCCCTTAACTTTCTCTCTCTCTCTCTCTCTCTATATATATATATATATATATATATAATCTAGCTCCGATGCTAAAGATTTATTTTTGTATTATTTCATTTGTTAGCTAGTTGACATATTGTATGTGAAAAACTGCACGATATTTTGAAATTCTTATGCATAAAATGTTGTTTGCTTATAGTTTTGAGGAGGGTTTGGATATATATATATATATATATATATATGTATATATATATATATATATATATATACGTGTGTGTGTGTGTGTGTCCTACCTTTCTGCAAAAGCAGGGTCAGATACAAGATTAGTTTTTGTAAAGCTGGAGTTTAACAGTATATAACACATCATTCAATAAGTCCTGGGCCTAATTAATAAATCAACAACTTTTAGGCAAAATTCGACTTTATTCATCAACATAGTCTCCTTCTAGGGTGACACAGTAATTCCAACGCTTCTCTAACAATTCCATGCCTTTTTTGCTGAACGATTTGTCTTTGGCCGCAAAATACGCCTCAGTTTCCGAAATCACTCCTTCAATGGAGCCAAATCCTTTCCCCTGGAGCATTCTTTTGATGTGTGCAAACAGCCAGTAGTCGCTGGGGGCCATACCTGGAGAATAGGGTTGGTGCAATTCGAAGTGCACTTCATGTAGTTTTGCCATCGTTCCGATCGACTTGTGACACGGTGCATTGTCTTGGTGAAAGCCAGTACACTCGTTGAGAGGGTCTTACCCCTCTGCAGAGATGCAGTCAGTGTATTCTTCTGCTCGGGGCGAACGGGCTGGGTAGTTTAGTGTCTGATCCAGGACACTCGTTGCAGGAGGTCTTACGCTTCTGCGGATATGCTTTCGGTGTATTTTATAGGTGGGTAATTTTGAGTTCAGTCCCTGGTCCTGTGAAAAAAGCAAAAAGCAGCTGATGCGAGATACTTCTAAGGCCAAGACGGTGTAATGAAAAGAATCTATCCAACCCGGATTCAAATAAAGAGTAAAATTTGGAATTCTCTGAAGTTTATCCAGTACAACAAAAGCATCAAAATAAAACCGGAGAATACAGCGACTGATATGTTATGCGTAGATCAGTCAATGTGTAGACAATATATGAGGGTTGTAAAAAAAATTCTGAACATCACTCAGATTTTATATTTGTTGTACACATTCTTAGAAATTATAACAGAAATTTGAATTAATTTTTCTACTTTTATAAGAATTTTTTGTGTGCTATGACTTTTCTTTCTGAGTAAGGCTGAAAGATTTCTGAACGACCTTTCTATCGATCGATCAATCTATCTATCTATCTAGCTAGCTAGCTCGATGAAACAGTTAATTTCATGATAAGTGAACCCAGCAACCATGCACAAAAAGGTATGATTGGGTAGGAATGTTGATCAATTTAGAATTGTGCCAGATATAAATATTTGGCCATGTTGTCATATAGTATACGGACAAAGAAAAATATCTCCATTGAAATGAGATGCATTGGTTTTTTTTTTAGAATTATGTTGTATAGTGAGAAGAAAAGGACGACAACACTTTTAGAATAAAATTATCATCTCTTTCTTTTTTTTTGTGTTTATTATGAAATAGTCAACACGATTGGAGAAATTAGTTGCGTTAATATAGAGTCATGATTAACAGGGAACCGTTAAGATTTACATCAGGATGAGATAAGATATCTTCCGAGAACCTTACTTCTTCGCTCTGTTTCCATCAGGCTGGCCCAGAGTCGACTTAAAACATGTAATCATCTTCGTTCTGCCTCCACGAGGCTGGTACAGGTCAGTTTACTTGGGAGGCCTCCGCTAGGCTTTCCTGTTTTCTTCTGGGATCATACTCGCTTTCGACATTAGCAAGTCTTGAACATTTAGACTTTATCTCTCAACCCGAGGCTGACTTACCCGTCCCACCGGACCCGTACACTGAACGGCGTGACGTCTAGTCTCTCTCTTTCTTCCCCTCTCTCTTTCTCTCTCTGCTCCGTGCCAATTGCTCACTGAATATTGCTCCTTGCTCATTGCTTCGGGATCGAAAATTTCCTTGGTTATATATTTTTCGGTCCCCCACGGACTTCATGGTTACTCTTCCTTCCGGCATCCTACTCCCGCAATTCACGTGCTATTTCCGCTGTCTTTTGTTTACTCTAAAAGACATGTGCATCCTTTTTTTTGAAATCCACCAACTTAGACGGCTTGTCAAACGTCAATTATGTAACAATTTCAAAAGACCAGGCATTATTAATTAAGAGGAATTGAACATTCCAGCAACTGGATTCTGAGTTTAAAACGATCATTGAAAGAAAATTTTAAAAGCGAAAAATATTTGCATCTCATCAGAGAGCTGAAAAAATGTGTAATATGTGATACCAATAGTAGTTGTTGCACTTGGAACGGTAAAAAAATCCTTGAAAAGAGACTGGATGAAATGGAGATCAAAGAATGAATCGAGGCTATGCCTGCGACAGAAGTGTTAAGATCAGCTATAATACGGGACCAGAAATCTGAGGATATCTGCTGTCACTCAGGCGTCAGTAATTAAACACTAGTCAAAACTGATATAAAACTTCGTCTAGAGTGAAAATAACAATGCTTAGAGGCTGCAGTTGAACACTTTTAGCCATTATGCCATGAAGACTCTCGATTGAAAATAATAATAGTGAGCAGCACAAGAAGAAGAAGAAGAAGAAGAAGAAGAAGAAGAAGAAGAAGAAGTTGTTGTTGTTCTATGGTTCTTGAAATTGAAAACGATCTTGAAAATAATGTGGTTGTTGATAAGGTCATTACGGAACATAATCCGAAGTTTAATTAAATAAAATATCTATGGCAAAACATTAATTAGACAGGAACATGTCGCTAAAAGGGTGCCTAATTAATTGTTTATTCTTAATTATATATCATCTGAACGGAGGCTAGAGAGAGAAAGAGAGAGAGAGAGAGAAAGAGAGAGAGAGGTGGGGGGAGAGAGAAGACACCTATTAAAGACAAATATAATGTTTGGATAAAGAAATAAATCATGGAAACATGTATTCTATTAATCACCTGTTAATATGTAAAGATTTTTTTCTATTTCTTCTAATCGTTACATCTTTTTTTTTCTGTTTTACGGGTCGGGGGAAAGATCATGGGGTAAGCAATAGAAAAAAAAATGTAGCTGAATAAGAACGTCCTAAGTCCAGTTAACATGTTTAATGCCGTACACGACTAGAGTCGAATTTGTAGTATTGTTCTGTGTGCCAGTGTCGTCCGATTTTATTCTTAATTCGTAATTTCGACTTATTGGCGAATCTCATATGTTGATAATTTTGTATTGTTCTTAGACCAGTTTATTATAAGCATTATTCATTCGATTGCCAGTCTGTCGTTGATGGAATTGAATTCTTAAACCATTATCCATATATACCATCATAACTGGGAATTTTCCAAATAGGTACAATTTTTAGAGTTTCTCTGAGGGAATCAAGGTATATTTTTGCCTTAGGACCTTTTCCAGTGCTTATAACTCTTTTTCCATGTTTTTTATCCATTCGCTTTTTTTGTAATCTTTTATTTGTTCCTATATTTCTCCAAATTCCTTTGTTTCCTTGTCATCCGGTTGTTGGTATGTTTTCGTGTATTTGCCCTCTATTTGCGGGTAGAATTTTCTTTTGTTGTTTTAAAATATCCAGTTTTCTCTGTATTGTTTGATCCTGTCTCGATATATTTTTAGTCTTCCTTCCTTCGCCAGTACCTTCTGATGTATACCATCGAGTTGTATTGTTTGTTTTAATTGTATTGCTTTTCTCTTTTTGTCCTAAGATATTCCAGCGTTTTCCTATGTCTTATCCTTATTGCTTGTTGTCGTAGATTCCTTATCTGTGTTTCCAGTCTAATTTCCTATTCAGGTTTTGACTTTCTGTTTGTGTTTATCGAGGAAAACCGAGTTTATCACAAACTAATTTCACTCATGCATAGATTAGTTCGTTTATTCTGTAATGTTGTTCGTTGAGGCAAGTGTTAATAATTCATTTATTTTTTCCATATATGCATTGACTGTTCTCCAGTTTTTTTTCTTAGTGATGGTAATGTAGTCTTCTTTTCAGACATAATCATGTTTATAAACTCTAAATTCATTTTTTCTTCTGTGACAGTCTTTGTTCTGTGGGTTTTGGGCATGTGGTGTTTCAATTATTATCACTTTACGGTGAATTTCGGTAAAATATTTCTAGTTTTTCAGTTTTTGGTGAGTCGATTATTGTATTACCGTCTAATTGACTTGATTCTCTATTTATTTGGAGGTGTATTTCTAATATTTCATAATCTGAAAATCAACCCTTCTTTATTATCGCCCTAACTTGGTCAGCGAGTCTTGTCTTCTTTTGAGACATAATCCTCTTTAAATTTTCGATATTCATCTCATCTTCTTGTGTTCGTGTTTGTTCAGTGTAATTTGGGTTTGAGGAGTTTCAATTGTTGTTACTTTGCGGTTCATTTCCCTAAGAAATGTCTTGTTTTTTAGTATTAGGTGTATCGATTATAATATTATGGATATGTTGCCTTCATTCCCTATTTACTCTTTGATGTATTTGTAATATTTCAAGGTCAAAGAACCAACCTTTCTTTATCATCCTCCTAACTTGGCCAGCGAGTCTTTGGCTTGTTGTCTTAAATCTTGCGCATTCTTCCCAGATTTCAACCATTCTTTTTCTATGCCCCGTTTGTATAGGATTGGTCCTAAAAGACGAGGGAAGCGCAGGTTTGTTGTCTTCCCTAGTCCATTTGCTGTGTTTGTGTTTCTGATTTGTGTGGTTGCTTTGCTCGTTGTTCGTGTACATGAAAAAAAGAACAGTCAACATTCGCAGGATGCCTACGGGTCCACCATGGTGGATATCAGAGGAGCACCTGCCGATCATGACACTCAGCCCTGTTCTCTGTGTTCCACGTTGCGTTATGTTTTGATTCGTCATTCTTAAACATGGGTAGTACATTGTGGCTATACCAGAACCAGAGGTTCTTTAATTTCTGTACACCTGTCACAGATATAACTAAGTACTCTTTAACTAAGAGAGCTCTCAAGCAGCTTCCTAGAAACGCTGCCTTCATAAATATGTTAACTTTTATCTTAGTTAAAGTCCATACTGGACTTTTTTTTACTTTACTGAACTATTGATATTTTATTTTTCAGCCCTCCTGAGTTGATAAGCAGTGGGTAAAATAAATATTTAATCCCTAGCTAATTTTCTGAGTTTGCCAAAAATAGGAACGGTCAATAATTTTCATGGTTTGTCCATCTTGAAAATGAGAAATAGAATATTAAACAATTCTAAATAATCATATTATATCAATTTCTGAACACGTAATTGTCTTTTATTGAAAACAAAATTACCCCCGACCAAACACCAATGACTCAGGCCCCAGAAACCAGTTATGTGACCTAGAAGCATAAACCTCCGTCCTATTATGACTTCTAGGAGGGTAATCATTACCTGTATAAGATACACTAGTTCTAGAATCCTTCAGTAAATGGGAATCTAATGTCTCCACAATGGGCGTGGCGAAAGAAGTGTTTAATAACATCAAGGACACAATCTTGGAATGGGCTACAAGACGATTGGCAAGCAGCAAGGTGAGAAGGAGTCAACTGTTGGAAGATACACCAATTGACTATTAATTTCCTTTTGTCTGGAGCTACCCGCCAGATATACCCAGCGTGGAGTAAATCTGATGATGAGAAAGGTGAGGGAACAACACAGATGTACGTGGCAAGAACTTGTTGATAATCTCAAGGCAACTGGAGCCACAGTGACCAAGATAACCATTTGTAACACACTACATGGTAGTAGACTGAAATCATATAGTTCCTTCAAGGACCCCTACTCAAGAAGGAACATGTACAGGCCTATCTGAAGTTTGCAAATAAGCACCTGGATGATCCAGAGGAGGGTTGGGAGAAAATGCTGTTGTCAGATGAGTCTTAAATTGACTTTTTTTATATCAACTCGAATCACCGTGTTTGAAAGAAAAAAAAGTTGACTTGGACCCAAAGAACATCATCTCAACCATTAAGAATGGTAGTTGAGACAATATGCTTTGGGGCAGTTTCTCTTCTTAGGAGACAAGACGACTACACCGAGTCCAGGAAAAGAACGGTGGAGCGAAGTATACGGAAATCTTGAATAAAAACTTCTAGTCTCAGCCAGGACACTGAAGATGGGTCATCGATGGGTGCTTCAGCATGACAATGACAAACGAATGGCTCAACAAGAAGCACATTAAGATAATGGAGTGGTCTACCCAGTCTCCATACCTTAATCATTTAGAGAATCAGTGGAGGGAGCAAAAGATTTGAGTTGCCCAATGACAACCTACAAACATTAAGGATTTGGAGAGGATCTTCAAAGAGGAGTGGGCCAACCTCCCTCTCCCTGATCTGTAAAAACTTGGTAACCAACTACAAGAAGTGTCTGATTGCTGTGCTTACTAACAAAAGTTTCTTCACCAAGTACTGAGTTATGTTTTGCTATGAGGTGAAATACTTATTTTTTCAATCAAATACAAATAAATGTTCAAAAATTATTATAATGTAATTTTCCAGAATTTTTAAATATATTCTATCTCTCACTTTCAAGACAGACCAACTCAGAATATTAGAGACTGTTCAAATTTTTGTAAGATGTCAGACTCAGAAAATCAGCAAGGTATGAAATACTTATTACACACACTGTAGATGTCATCCAGTTATTGTGAGTTACCCTCTGCTTTTAGGGGTTTTATATACTTTTGGTTACCCTGCAACACGTAAGTGATTTTGATTGAAAAAATTCGACACCTGATTATCAAGACTCTTCCGACCAGCTTTTGTTTACTCTTTATTCTTCAATTTCCACTCAGACAGCACTTGCAGGCCATTTAATACGAAATCCTGTTTGTACATATAATGAATATATATATATGTTTTATTTTTATTTTGATGGCATATCAACATCTGTGGGTTATTTAATGCCAAAACCATCCTTCTAGAAGAACATCAGTGATGCTATTTAACCCATAGCTGGGAGGATAAAGGGATTCTTACCTTTCACTTGGTTACTTGCCTGAAAGTGAATGTAATGGCGCAGTTAGAATTTGAAATCGCTTACTACAATTCCGGAGTCCATCACTTTAACCATTACACCACGAGGACACCCACAAATACTTATATTATGTGTTAACAAATAGTAACATTTTTAAACAAGCCAGATTTCATTCGCTTGTCTACATTTAATTGGTTTCACGTATTTCTATCTAACACTAAAAATTTCATTCAATATTGATTATTTGTTTGCACTCAGTTGAATAGTTTCAAGTATTGCTATTTAACATTAAGAATTCAATCAAAGATTAGTTTTTCTAGCACAAAGTTAAATGCTTCAACATTTTTATTTGAACCGTAGATAGGACCCTAACATATACCACCACTCCGGGTCAGTGTGGAGCTGGGGCAATGATATATTCCACACAGCTTCAGAACTAGAACTTCACCATCAGATGTAGCATAGATCATACTCAGGACCAAAGTACTATTCATAGATTAAATCTTAACAAATACTAAAACTCCGGCTCTTGGTGGGCCTGGGAATAATGGCAATGAATTGGTACTCCACATTAATTGGGTGTGTCCTTGTGGTGTAATGGTTACAGCGATGGACTGCGGAATCGTAGTAAGCGAGTTCGTACCCCAGTCGTACTATTACGTTCACTTTCGGGCAAATACTCTTCGCATCCTTCAAGCTATGGGTTAAGTAGTACCACTACTGTTCTTCTAGGAGAATAGCTTTGGCATTAAATAACCTACAAACGTTGATATGCCATTAAACAAAGAAACCAAACCAAACCAAACCATCAACATTACCTAAAGCTACAGAACTGAAGCCTCACCATCAAATGCATAGATCAAGCTCAATACACTAGCACCATTCAACTCACATATGAAACCCTAACAGATACTTCAACTCCAGGTCCAAGTGAACCTGGGAATGATGGCAATTAAGGGGCATTCTGCATTCCCCAAAGCTACAGGAGTGGAGCCTCAATCAAATACAGTTTCATATTTACCAACCCCTCCGCTCGGGCAGGATATGACACAAGGTCAATTTTTTAAGCGGAGTTTAACAGGTTTGAATTCAGACTTTCCCTTCTCCTAGACTAGTTGCCTCAGCAAGGCTGAAGAACCCAGTCCGCCCTACTATATACCCATAGCTGGGGGGAGAATAATTTTATTCATACCTTTCCCAAGTGTATTAGTGCTATGTGAAATGCAATCAGTCTCGTCCAGGATTTGAACTCGTGTCCATTTCCTACGACGATAAGCATTACACCACGGGCACCTCCATATCCAATCAAATGCAGTTTTATGTCATATCCAGGACTATCTTTGGAGGGGGTTATCCGTCTGAAGAGATGCCGTCGGTGTATTCTAGAGCCCCAGCTGACTGGACAGAGACGGAGATTAATGTCGGAATGTGCTGTAGTGTGTGTGTTAGTGTAAGTGTATGTGCGTGTGTATTTGAATGTGTGTGAGTTTCTGTGTGTGTATGTGCCCGTAATTACGCATATGTGTAACTTTTTCCTCTTTCCTAAACTGAAGATTCATCTCAAGAGTGAGATATGAGGACATCGTTGATATTAAAAATACGAAGAATCAGTTTAGGAAGATTTTCGACAAATGGAAAAAAAGCAGGAATAGATATGATCAATACAAAAAGAACTATTTTGAAGGAAATTAGCTTTTCACTCATTGTTAATTTCCTGTTTTGGTAAATATAGCTTTAAATTTGAGTTTGAGTGACCATGGGGTAGTGGCTAAAGTGTTGGATTACGGCTTCGAATTTAGTGAGTTCGAATTCATTTAGCTATGTACGATTTCGGACTTATACCATTGCGAAAAGTATGAAACCCCTTACCCCTCAGCTATGGGTTAAATAGCACAACTACTGTTCTTCTATAAGGTTGGTTTGTGTATTAGATCAACCACGAAGGTTTATATACCAGCAAACAAAGGAACCAGTTCAAACTCGATTTTTTGATATTTCTCATAGGCCCTGGAGTCCGAGGTTCAATCCCAGATCGATTCATACTAAAGAATCAAAAATAGTTCTTGATACGTCCTACTAAACACTCAGCATTATAAGGTATGGGTCAAGGGTACGTGGAGCAATCCAGGAAAAGGAGTGTATAATTTTTATTTTAAAAAAGACGAAACATATTCACACGCTTTTATTCCCTTTTTTTACGTATAAATTTTATTTGTGCAAATTAGGTTCCTAATCTTTATCGCCCGAGGACAAGACTGATTGCATTTCACATAGCACTAATACCCTTGGGAAAGGTATGAATCCAATTATTCTCCCTCCAGCTATGGATAAATAGTAAAACAGACTAGGTTCTTCAGCCTTGGTGAGGCAACTAGTCTAGGAGAAGGAAAACTCTGAATTCAAACCTGCTAAACTCCGCTTAAAAAATTGACCTTGTGTCATATCCTGCCCGAGCGGAGGGGTTGGGTAAATAGGATCGCTCGAGGACCACAAATTTTTACCCAGGATGATACGGGATAGCAAGCTTAAAATAACTGGAAAAAAGTCAACGAAATTTATAAGGTAAGAATTAAAAATATAAAAGCAGCATTTGATGTTGTTTGTTAAAAGTAATGAAATAACAGAGTGAAATGAAGAGGTTGTCAGAAGGAACATATCAGACAGGTGATGATGATTTGACACTTGGTAACCCATTATACTCTCGGCCTTCTTCATTTTGAAGCCCATAGGTTAAAAAGAGCCAAACATGCTTACCACTTGCGGCGTGTCGAGTATAAGGTTGGATAAGAAATCAAATAGAAAGCACGTGTTTCTTATAAACATAATGGATGTGTCAAACAAGAAATTTTGATATCGAATCATTTAAAAACTGGAGATAGATAAGTTCCATTTACAGTCTTAATGTCACTTCTTCACTATCAATATCAAAAGACGAAGAGAAAATTTGGGGATTTGAGATTTGGGTCGCTGTATTGGTCCCCAAGTGGTATATGTGGTCCTCGTGTTGGGGACCCCAAGTGTACGATATAATTTCGTTGTAGCAAAACATGTCTATTTGATTTTCGTATGGTATTAGTTTCAATTTCTCTCTCTCTCTCTCTCTCTCTATATATATATATATATATATATATATATATATATATACACATATATATATATATAGTTATATACATCAGCGTGAGGATCAATATCATCTATACAGATGCATATGTATTTGTATGGTTACGACGTAATCACTCCAAATTCGGCTAATTTTACTCAACCTAATTTTCACTGTCTCCTTCAAAGTAATCCCTAACTTCTTATTTGAAAAGTCAATTTCAACTGTACTACTTACAGAATAGCAGGAAAAGGGTATTATCAGTTTCGTTTGAGCGTGCATTTGAAATTCGTGTTGCATTTATACACACACACACACAGACACACACATATATATATGTGTGTGTGTGTGTGTGTGTGTGTCTGAGTGTTCGCGTGTGTACCTATATAAATATGTATCTATATATATATGTGTGTGTGTCTCTCTCTATATATATAGATAGATACACACACACACACACACACACACACATATACACACACACACACATATATATATATATGCGTGTGTGTGTGTGTGTGTGTGTGTGTGTGTGTGTGTGTGTGAGTGTACGTGTCTCTCTCTCTATATATATATGTACAAACACACACACACACACACACACACACACACATATATATATATATAATCAAAAATAGACATTCAGAAAAACATACAAAAGTATAGAGAGATTGACATACTGAAAGATTTTAACAGACCTAGATAGATAGATAGATAGATAGATAGATATTTATACATTGATTAGTCTCAGGAGTTGCATTACTCCTACATTTCCTTTCAAAGCTGCCAAGAAAAGAGGGGCCCCTCCTGCCTATTTCACAGCCTGGCAACCCAATTAAAGTCCTCAATTTGGCATACTAAGCCGACATTAGTAACGTATACTTTTCACTAAAGGCGGATTATCTCCTTTTTTTATATTCTGACACGTTCTTCCTCTTTTGACACCCTAAGCATAGAGGTCATGGCCGGACTTATTGAATCTGCCAATTGCCACTTTTTATAAAAAAAAATATTATCCAGTGCGTTTTCCTTTCGGCATGTTCAAGTTCATTTATAACATGATTTTAAAAAAATTCAAAAACATGTCCATAAAATAGAGAGAAACATACGTTTTTGGTTGAAAATACAGAGCAATATCAGAAATGCTATAAAAAATGTAATATTTAAAATGGAATAATAATAATAAATTCACAACTCAGAATTTCACTTTGTTGTTCCTCAGGTGAGTTAGTATTTGACATGAATGAATTCTGTTAGATTAAACTGAATATATATATATATATATATATATATATATATATATAGGGTTCAGCTCTCTAGCGAATGAAGTAGTTGTGTTGCCATTAGCGTATATGCAAGGCTCTTCATATGAATCCGTTAAGCGGATATATGTAAACAATAACTATTGTGAGTCATAATTTCCTTCGCTTGCGCTGGTTTCCTCGTGGGTGAGTGGTACAATCTTGGATAGGCGTTTGAGTCAACCGGTTTTCGATCCCAGCCTGTCTAGCCAGACTGATGAGTTCTGATAGAACGAAACAGATCTGTCTGTGGATGATAATATATATTTATATATGTGTGTTTACTCTAATCTAATCTAATTTAGATTAATCAAAATTGTTTATGACAAACAAGACATCAAACTAGGACAGTTTACTCAAGAAGAACTCAAAAAGATTTTGGAGGTGCCCGTGGTGTAATGCTTATCGTCGCAGGATATGGGCACGGCTACACGAGTTCAAATCCTGGACCTGACTGATTGCATTTCACATAGCACTAATACCCTTGGGAAAGGTATGAATCCAATTATTCTCCCTCCAGCTATGGGTAAATAGTAGGGCAGACTAGGTTCTTCAGCCTTGGTGAGGCAACTAGTCTAGGAGAAGGAAAACTCTGAATTCAAACCTGTTAAACTCCGCTTGAAAAAAATGACCTTGTGTCATATCCTGCCCGAGCGGAGGAGTTGGTTAAAAAAAAAAAAAAACTCAAAAAAATTAGTAGCAGTGAAGCTGTCGGTCTCATTCCCAGAAGTAAGGAAAGCGATTTACTTCTCCGATATTGCAACGCCGTATATAACTAGAACATGATAAAGAGATGGACAGAAGGCTGCAGCCTCCCTTTTCTCAAGTTATCAAAATGTATACTGGGGCTATCTATTTAATTACTTCATTTATGATATGTAAATAGACACGATATTAAATAAAATGCCGATTGATTCATCAGTTAATCAAAATGGTTAAAAAAATTTTTTAAAAAAATCTATGAGAGGAAAGGTTTCTTAAATTTTGTTTCAATTTTAATCCTTGACAATTTGAGAAGAATTTCAGATATCATCATCTGCCATCTAAAAGATATTTTACAAAAGTGGCGTCTCAAATGAAAGCAGTGATTCGTCAATTAATACAAAAATACGTATGTAAATATTACAGTTTCCTGAGATTATATTTGACCAAAAAGTAACGCATTTTTGGTATAGAAATCAATCAATTATCCATAGACATTTCCTCTCTGGATCAATATATGTATATATATGTTTGGATATCGTTGACAACGGCGGATGGTGACTGTTAGTTTTTGTTCTATGCAAGTATCGTAGATGGATGATCGCATCGGCGAGAAACTAAGTCACCAAGTGCCAATTTCGATCATGTACTAATATATTTATACTTTAAAGCTGACATTGAGCACACTTATTTATATATATATATATATATATATATATATATACTTTACCGGGACATTGGCCCAGCGGTTAGAGTGTTCGCCAATGGCCCGGGAGACCTGGGTTCAATCCCAGGTCAAGTCATACCAAAGACTTAAAAAAATGGAACTTGATACCACCTTGCTTAACACTCAGCATTATAAGGTACGGTTCAAGGGTAAAGTGGAGCAATCCAGGGAATGGAATAGCGCCCTCCCCTACACCTTGGTGTAGTAGCTATCGAAAAGGGAGCCTTCGGGTCACCCTCGACTATGGTCGCTAACTTTACTTTTTTTTATATATATACTTTAAGAAAAACAACAAAACCGGTCACATAGGATTATAATTTTTTTCCCATCCTGTCACGCATTTTTGAAATTTTCAAAAACACGAAAAAAATTAACAGGACTTCTTCAGATCCTTTAGATAAAAAACTCAGTAGTTTTGTAAAAAAAAAAACCTCAGTAATTTTTTTATCTAAAAGATCTGAAGAAGTCCTGTTAATTTTTTTTCGTGTTTTTGAAAAATTCAAAAATTCGTAACAGGATGGAAATAAAATTATAATCCTATGTGACCGGTTTTGTTGTTTTTCTTAAAGAATTTATTGCTCTGTATTATTGGTACATTGAGCTCTTTACCAGGAAAATTTAAATATTCACTCATGAATAATTTCTTGTCCTGATGGAATTACTCCCAACTCCGGTTTAACTGGACCAAAGAATGCTATATATACACACACACACACATATATATATATATATACGCACACACAGTCATAGACATAGAGGTATTGTATGAGGTATTGTTTACCATATATAAATATATATCTTTTAAAGTTTCCCTTTAAGATTGTACATATTTTACATCCAAGCATATCTAGATATATAAATCTACATAAAAGTCTATTTGTTTCTGCGTATATACCAATGTGTGACTGTTTATCGAGGTATGTGTGTATTTATGCGGATAGATATTAAATGTACATGTCTAGGATAGGAATCTTTATGAAAAGGGATTCACAAAAAGGCCTTTTGCATTTGAGTAAATATGAAAGTGAATGGACATCCGAGTTAATGGAAAGGAATTGAAAGATGTAAATCGCTAAAAGGTATAATATTTGGTCGACACTCCACAAGAGGTTTTATAATTCATAAGGCTATTTATGCAAAAATCTATCTATCTATCTATTCCGATTTCTTCCTTATCCAACTGTTTGTTCCAATCACTTCACTATCTATCTATCTATCTATCGTAGTCTCTTCACAAGCCAGTCGGCTGGGGCTGTAGAATACGCCGATGGCATCTCTGCAGAGAGGTTAGACCCCATAAATGAATGTCCTGGATATGACACGAAACTATTCGAGGATGAGGCTCCAGTCCTGGAGCTTCAGGAAATGTAGATTGCTTCTTTATTATCGTTTATTCCCAGGTCCACTCTGGCCAAGAGCGACTGTACATGATTGGGTTCAAAATATTGGTCAAATAGAACTGTTTAATCATTTACGATACCGGAAACGATAAAACTATTGAAACCATTTAACTGTGTGCAATTAAAACTGTTACCGTTAGCAATACTTGTAACTTTTTAACTATGTGTAAACAAACGTTTTCACAAGTGAGTTCGAGTCTCATTGGGTGCTCTATTCACACGGTTTTGTACCACAGCTAAGCAAAAAGCTTAGTAAGTTACTATATATCTAGCGTATATGTATAAAAAGGATTAGGCACTAAATAACCTAAAAGGGTTGATATGTCATAAAGCTCAACTACCAGCCAATCAGTCTCAGCATTATCTATTTTTGTATCTTCATAAATCTATCTATCTATCTATCTATCTATCAGTCTGTTTGTCTGACAGTTTTTCTGCTGGTAAATATACTTAACTGTCTACATATCTCCAGTCTGTTTATTTCATAGGATTATTTTCAATAGAATCATAATATATATATCTATCTTTGCCTGTTCCAAGTGCAGTTCTAATCCTTTTTTCCTCCTATGCACATATTTGTCAATCACTCTGCTTGCTTTCAACACTTATGGTCAATTTTACATGATTGGTAAGGCGCGAACGTTAGAGTATGATTAACATGTCAGTCAATCTTCCAATACTTTCGAACATTTTTAAAGCAAATTGCTTTGACAAATATCGCAGCCATTTTTTCGAATTTACAGTACTTTCCTTTAAGATCGAAGAACACACACACACACACACACATATATATATATATATATATATATTTTCAGTGTCTTCAGTATCAATCTGTCTATCTGTGTGAGTCTCTTCATTATCTATCAATGTATCTTAGTAGTTTCTCTTTTATCTATCTATAACGCTGAACCTCCAAGGATATAAATGAAACGCAAAGAACCCTGTCCAATATTTCCAGCCAGTGAATGACATACAAAGAAGGCTACGGATTTATAAAGTTGCAAGACAAGTTAATCCATCTCATGGATATGGACAATATTAAGATTTTTTCTCAGAATGATATTCAATTAGGAATTCTAATTCAAACAAATTTAATCTTCGACTAAGATATAGAGATGGAATTTGGTAATAAAAAAATGCGCAATTCTTGTAATGAAAAAAAGGAAATAGAGAAATTGAGTCTCACAATCAAGACAGCGTAAAAATAAGGAATAAATGCCTTAGATGAAAACCTCTTGAAATAAAACCTAACAAAAGAAATTTATTAAAAGTTATGAATATTTAGAAAGTCATTTTAGTAAGAGAACCTGGACCCTTTTTAAACTTGACAAGGGAGGAACTCAGAAATATGGAGCATAAAACAAGGGATTTGATAACAATGTACACGGCTTTCCATCCGAGGTATGATATCGACAGACTCTATGTAACAAGGAAAGAAGGAGAAAGAGGACTTGCCATCATTGATATATTGTGTGGAAGCTGCAATCAAGAGATTTCGGAGAATATAGAAAATAGAAGCAAAAGATGTTGATCACAGCAGTAACATCACTTGCGGATATAACTTAACATAAACAAAAAACAACAAAAATCTGGAAAATAAAAAATGGGGAAAAATAACAATATATAAACTTCAAGAGACAGACTAAAGAAATCGCTCCTGGGCTGACCTAGGCAAGTCTACAAAACGATCATCTCAAGAGGGAAACTAGAACTCTTTTAATTGTTGCATGAAATTAGCAAAATTGACAACACTCAGGAGAAATTGAGTAGGCTATAGAAGGAATCGTAGTCGATTGGCTTAAGGGATTGAGTGTTCGCCAATAGCCCGGGAGACCGGGTTTCAATCCCAGGTAGAGTCATGCCAAAAACTCAAAAAATGGTGCTTGAAGCCTCCTAGCTTAACACACTTCATTATAAGGTACGTATTTGAGTGGAGCAATCCTGGGAAAGGAGTGGCGCCCTCTCCAAAACCTCAGTGTAGTAGCTATTGAAAACGGAGCTTTCGTGTTGCCCTCGACTATGATCGCTAACTTTACTAGCTTTACTTATGGGAACAAACAGTTAGTAATAATAAACGAATAAATAATAAACTTAATTACTAAAGAATGCAGCAAACAGGCACTAAAGGAGTATAAAAGTATAACTAAGCGGTGATATACTCTGAATTGTGAACTCGACTAAAATTTGACCATTATGATAAATAATAGATGTGCAAACCGAAATCTATCCTAAAAAAGAAAAGCCTGAAGTTATGTTGGATTTTGACGTTCAAACGGATTACATTATACCGACCAGATTATCATCATCATCAACATCATGTCGTGCCGCTAGCACGGATATCCCTGACCCTCTCTCGCCACTTCTCCCTATCGTTCATCGCCTCTGGCAGGTCTTCATGGCAACATCCCATATCCATAGCTTTTGATCGACCATATGCGGGGGTCCATAGGAGTACATCACTTATGAGCTCGTCCCTGCTTCTCCAGCAGTGTCCTGCATTTCTGGTTCGTCTAACTTTGAAAGTTTTCGAGATGGGAGGCAGGTGGCCGTATAGTTGGTGCCTTGTGGGGTGTTGCTGCCAGGACTTGTTCAATATTGCTCGCAACATTCTTGTGTAATTACCGTCTAGCTTCTTCTCCAGTCGTTTAGTTAGCGTCCAAGTGGTGCAACCATATAGCAGTCAAGTATTAATTATCAAGAAAAATGAAAGAAGTAATTCCAATTAACAAAAATAGATAAGTAAAGTTGACGACCTTGTCTAGGGCGACCTGAAGGTTCCTTTTTCAATTGCTACTACACCGAGTTGTAAGGAAGAGCGCAACCCCTTTCATTAGATTGGCCCACTTTATCCTTGATACGTACCTTATAATACTGAGTGCTAAGCACCATTTTTGAGTTTTTAGTGTGACAGTACCTGGGATTAAACCCCGGTCTCTCGTGCCATTGGCAAACACTCTACTCTATAGGCCAATGGGTCGCTCATTAACAATAATACCAACTATTAATAATACCAAGTATTAATTAAGAAGGAAAATGAGAGAAATTGTCATCTTGGAGAGTTTGCCGTTGCAGCTGATCTCAAAGTGAAAAAAAAAAAAAAGAAAATAAGATTAGCAAATTCTTTAATGATACCAGAGTGCTGAAAAAGCCATGGAATATGAAGGTGACGTTGATACTTGGAACAATCGCAAAAAGCTTGGAATAGAGATAGAGGGATTTAGATAAATGAAGAACTGATTAGATACAGACTACATATAATATGGTTAAGTTGTGCGTCGAAGACCCGGAACTAGAGAAATCTGAGAATGATTTTAATAGTTGAAAAAAAAACCCAGTAAAGATTTTAAAAGAATAAAACCAGTACATTGATTTTTACAAGTATGATACAATACTTGTCAGAATGGAAAAGCAGCCGGAAATATTGTTTAATTTTTCGTTAGGCAGACACCCCCCCGCGCGAAAAATATGAAATTATTTGTTTTTTCCAGAGAAAGGAAAGTGAGAAAGCTAAAATATCTATTTTCATTGTATTGACAGTAACATAGGAAATAGCGTAGTCAAAACAATGACAAAGCTTGAGTTGGGGTCACATGAAAGGGTCAATCGCGACTTAGGTGCAGACATGATTATGTGAGAAATATCAGATCATGAGAAATGGGATTTTTTAAATTTATTTATTTTCGTTCGGAAGACTTAGTATTTGCTGACGTGACGTGTTGGTCACATGAGTGAGAGGGCTGCCAACTGCTGAGAGAAGGTAGAGAATATAGAAGAGGGAGGAACCCCTCCTTTGAGTAACGGTAACAGAACTTTGAATGAAATTAATTACTGGAATCTAATTAAAAAGAAAACCGTTGATGAGATACGCCCACTTAGAAATAAGAAATTAATTATATCAACCACGATTTTTTCAAAGGCCGGGCAAATTGGAGACAGAAGTCAGAGAGGTAGCAGTAACCAGTAACCCCCCCCCCATCGTTCTGCATTTGAAGCCTTGTATGAGACCTTCTGAGTCTGAGAAGTGAGAATGACGAATTAGTTACGGAAGACTGCCGTGAGAGAATTGATAGCAGTATTGCGAACTTCTTAGCAACTTAGCTCTTCGAAAACTATGCCAACTACTACAGCTAGAATGACTGCTTTAGTAACATATTGACCCTTGACCGAGCCATCAATCAAGAGATGCATCTGTGTAAATATGCCGAAGAACAGCGGAGGCAGGTGAACGTGAGACAATTATATAACCAGGTGCCGTGGCAGTTGGAGTCAAATGGAGACAAGATACCGAATTGAGAACCAGTGGCAGACAGAAGGCTGTGGACCCTCAGTGACCCACGGTTGAGCAACCAAGCCAAGATAAGGAAGAAGTGCTGTGTGTTTTTTTTTTACTCTGGCCATCGGCTTCAATTTATTATTCTTTGAGTGATCAACACTATCTGATTTATTTGGCGATCGGTGGGTGGTGACTACGGTTATCTGGATCTAAAAACATAACGTGGGCAGAAAACCGGACAAGATTAGGTTTAATCCTTGATTGGAGCAGTGACTCGTTGTCGACTGGGTGACAAAAGCATTGATAAGATCGGCGAGAATACGTAGAAGAGCTCTTGAGATCTGTGAAGTTTCGCTGTCATTCAAAATCTTGAGAAAGACAATCCGTTAATTATTAGGGGGATTTTATGATACAAACAGATCACCTAATCCCGGCTAGAAGACCAGACCTAGTAATAAAAAAGTGAACCTGCCGAATAGTGGAATTTGCCGTCTAGGCCCACCAAAGACTGAAATCAAGGAAAATGAAAAGAAGCAGTAAATAACTAAAAAAAGCTATGGAACATGAAAGTGACGGTGATACCAGTTGTAATTGGTGCAGTCGGAACGATCCCTAAAGGCTTTGTAAAAGGTCTAGAAGAGTTGGAAATTGGAAGACGAGCGGAGACCATCAAAACTACAGCATTGTTAGGGTCGGTCAGAATACTTAGATAAGTTTTGTAGACCTAAGAAGACTTGCTGTCACTCAGACTCCAGTGAAATACTATTAGCAAACGCTTATGTGAAAAACTCGCCTAGAGTAATATAATGAAGCCACTATTTCTATCAGTGCAAAGATTTTAAAAGTGTGAAACTTTATTAATCTTAATACGGAGATGATACCTGTATATTAAGATTATATGTTGTAATATTTTTCTAAGAAAATCACCAAATTCTACTTGGAGAAAGGTCGAGGAAGAAAGACATTATGATAAACAAGAAAAGAAAAAAAGAACAAACGTGAACAGCAAACACACCGAAGTTCATTTGTTACACACAACAAAATAAATGACAATGACTCAAACTTAAAAGGCTTTTTCTTACCTATCTTCTTTAGATAGTATTAGCGCCAGTTTAGCCCAAGGCAGAATTGAAGGGCGGTATTGTACTTTCAAACTCTGTGGAACGGAGCATTTCGTGTGAAGATAGATTTGCTTCACATGTAGCTGAGGGAAATATTGCTTAGATTAAACAAAAGAAAGAAAAGGAGGAAAAATAGTTAAGAAAAAAGAATCTTTTATCAGACAAATATAAGGTTTTTTGAATTGAGCGTTCATTGAAATAGGGAAGATCAAGGTCTCTTCATTTCAGTGCCAAGTGCCAATGGGGTCTTATCTCGCTGTTTGTTGTGGGAACATGAATCTCATTTGGCTTTTGCTGGGATTTTCTCGGCTGTTTGTGAGAAAGTTTAAAAAAGTGGAATTAAGTCAGATTTTATTACAAGCGATTAGAATCCGAAGGCTCCCCACTTTTAGAATTTTGGCTGCTTTGTAATGGTCTTGTGAATTAAAAAGAAATCCGAATTTAGATAGCTCAGTCGGTTGGGGGTTGTAGAATAGACCGACTTCATTTCTGCTGAGGGGTAAGACCCCCACCCAACAAGTGTCCTGGATATGACATTAAGCCATTAGATGGCGAAGCACTAGCGTTGGAGATTTGGAGTACTCATTCATTACCATTGCTTCCAGGTCCACTCAGACCCGGAGTGGTAGCACCGAATAGGTTTCTATCTATGGGTCAAATAGAACAAACTGTGTGTGCAAACAAATGATTGATGTTAAATTGTGATTGTTATATAACAATACTTGAAACCATTTAACTGTGTGCAAAAAAAAAGAACTCAGGCTCGTTTAAGAATCTTATCAACAAAATGTGTTTACAAATCATATATATTTAACATATATGTACAAAGAGGATTTGACATTAACTAACCTACAATGGCTGATATGCCAGAAGACCCAAACAAACCTAACCCACTTTGGATTCCGGCGAGATCCCCTAATTTTAGTTAACCTCTTTAAATAGACGTTTTATTTTTTCTTTTGGTGGGAGGACTCCCGGGCAAATGTTTCAAGACACAAAAATTGAAATTCAACCAAATTGATCAAATTATTCAAAGATTGCTATCGTAGAATAGATTGGTTTGATTTGGAAGGAAAAGCTCCTCCAAAAAAAGATTTACAATAGGCTTGATTTATAAAGGCTTTTTCGAGTAGTTTCCCTCGGTTAGATTTCACCTGCAATTAATTATTCCTTTTTAACTTAGAGCACTCAGATCTTACATTTTGTATATTACTTTCTCTCTAATGCAAATTAACTATTACATTACCGCAGATTCGCATCATATGTGGTGTAATACATTTTACCAATTAAAACTCCGACTTAGGATAGTTTACCTGACATTATTGTTGATTTTTTGCTCGGTAACTTTTACTTGAGATCTGGAACCTTTTACACATAGCCTTTTACCTTTTATTTTTTTTTTTATCTATCCATTCACTCTAAACAGCTGGGCCATTGAGAAAAATTTTACCAAATTTTTACCGACGACGGAATAAACTGCATTATATAAAGATTCAGGCGTAAAATTTTATATTTATCCAGTTGGGTTACCACGAATAATTAACTCCCTTGACTAACTTACATGTCCAGTAGGGGCCAGTAAAATGTCACGTGACGGTACAAGAAAGCCGTTCTCAACTTCTTTTTTTGCCAGTGGATTTTGGTCAGTTTGTATTTAGCCAACACTTCCGCTATGAACCGGATGTGACACTTGGCCGATTTTTTGAAAATTAGGAACCGTAACAGTATTACTGTAGGGTTGCACTACTTAGATTCTTATGAAATGTCTGCAGTAAAAGCTAGAAAGTAACTACGCAAAAAAACTAACTGCTGTCTGGAAAAATTTCTCAAAGCAACACCCCAGAAAACTGCAACTGTATGGCCACTTACCTTCGATCTCAAAGACCATCTCAGGAACACCAACAAGACATGGTGTATACTACGCGGGAAGTAAAAAAATACAATTCAGAAGTGACGCATAGATATACCAGTGTCGTCCGACCTGCTAAAACTTGTATTCATCAGCTTTGTGCGGACTCTGAATGCCGTCTAGAGGACTTATCAAGAGCGATGACCGATGAGGATTTATGGATAGAGTTAGAGAGGGAATCTGTGCTTTTTTGTTGGGTTGGGTTTTATAGCATATCAACCATTGTAGGTTATTTAATACCAAATACTTATTATACATATATATATAATATATATGATTTGTAAATAAATTTTGTTCATAACATTTTTAAATGAACCTGAGCTCATTTTTTTTACTCCATACAATCAAGCTTTTCTATCTAATTCTAATAAATCTATTCCACATTAATCATATGCTTGTGCATAGTGAAGTGGTTACAAGTATTGCTATTCAACACAAATTATTATATTACACAATACTCATTTGTTCACACTCAGATGAATAGTCCCAAGTATTGCTATGTGTCACTAACAATTCAATTAAACATCAATCATTTGTTTACACACAGATGATCAAAGAGTTCTATTTCTAACAATTATATTTAGCATAATTCATTTGCTGCACTCAGTTTAAATGTCAAACTGTTTTCTTTGACACATTGATAGGACCCTATCAGGTGCTGCCACTGAGGGCCAGAGTGGACCTGAAAACAATAACACTGAAGGGGTACTCTACTTGCCCCAAAGCTCCAAGACAGGAGACTCACCATCAGATTGTCCAAGATATGACACTAAGCAATCATGGGGGAGGGTTATCCCTCTGCAGAGATCCAGTCGGTGTATTCTATTGCCCCAGTCAACTAGGCTTGTCTGTGCTGTTTTCACGCCTTGATAATGATGAAGATGAAAATTCGTTATAAGATTTTTTCTCTTAGGCTTCATTGCCATAGGCTAAAGTACCCAATATGCCCAACCATTTACATATCACTGGATGGAGAAGACGTGGATTCCTGACTTTCTCAAGGACATTAAAACGAAGAAAAACACAAGTAATCTCATCTTGAATTAAATTCAGGTCTCTGATTCTATTTCCTTCGATGATAATCGTTACATTAATCGAGCCTCTATTAGTCTTTGACCAGTAAAGACGGTATCTCTAACCATCCCTAGGGAATGGTTTGACTCCATGGCTATATAACTTATAATCATGAATGAAGTATTTTTCCATATTTTCGTACCTCTTCGGTATACAGAAATATGAGATTTTTTCTAGCTATTGAGACACATTTGTGAGTTCTTTATTTTGATATTAGTAGTATATATATATATATATATATATATATATATATATATATATATATATATGTATATATATATATATATATATATAGGGTGCAGAAGCAAAATATGGAATGATTTTTAAAAGGCTTTTTTAGTCTGCTTAGTCCAATTTTTGAAAAAAGAAGCAATAAATCTAAATTTTTATGTTTGGCTCTATTATTCAAGTACTTTTCAATAAAATTCAGCCCCATATGAGCAAGAAAAGATATGACAAATAATCTATGATTTGCTTAACGCTGAAACCAAACCAAAAAACAATCTACGAAATAATTGGAGTTTCTTTTTGATCTCCATCAAGCCCAGACCTTAACCCCTTGATTATACTATATGCGTTGTTTTACTAAATAAATCAAATGCAACTTCCTATTCAACTATTCGTTCGCTTAAGATTGGTGTTAAGAAGGAATGGAATAAAATGTCTGAGGAATTTATTTTGAAGGCAGGCAAATCTTTTCGAAGGAGTGTTGGTACAATAATTAAAGAAAAAACGGCTGGCATATTGAGTAAATTTACTGTTTTCTGTCAATGTTCATATTTTGTTTTTTATCTTTCAGAGTTAAAATACATTTGTTTTATAATAGACTCGTTTATTGTTATACTAGAATATTCCTAATTTTGATTCAGCACCCGGTATATATATATATAATGGGAATAAGGGATTAATTTTCTAAAATATTAAATTCAGTGACTTAAGTGTAAAAAGAAAGCTACTTGGTTAGATTTGGATAAGGAATTTTCATTATCTTTGCCAAATATCTTAAAGATTCGACAAATTAGCAGATTAGATCATTCTGATGGATTACGACTGAAGGTAAATGTGACCATCTCAAAATAAGATAAGGTTAAACTTCTACGGAAATAAGACGCTACTTAACGCTACATCATTAACTGAAATAAGAGACAAAGAGATGCACGACATTATAGATAAGACAAAATAATACCTTGTCCGGTGGCAAAACTGTCGGTGGCGCCAGGGATGGTAGTATCGCCTTAGTCACCGAAACCATAGTAACACCTCAGGTTACCAAATTTTACCGGCTGATGAGGCCGGGGTATAGCACATACAATCGTACCTTGTATGTAAAAAAAATGAAATATTAAATATTCTTGTATGTGGAATTGAGTTTTTTATGCCCTTCCTTTCGTTGTTTTCCGTGTCAGTATATCATAAATAGAGTAATACTAAAATAGGTCCTTAATGAGTGGCGATGTGACTACTCTAACCATCAAGCATCTACAATAAAACCCTCCTTCCGTCACCCGATCAATTTTTAAGAGGAATATTTTCGTGGCAGTTTCCGTTTTGGGGTCAAAGAATCCAATCTACCTTACTATTTACTCACAGATACTAAACTGCATCTTATGGTAAGGCTTAATTCCTTGAGCATTGAAGAATGTGAAGTACCTCTTCATTGCTATTACTCCCAGGTCCACTCTGACCCGAAGTGGTCGTACCTTTTAGGGTCTCATCTACGGGTCGAAGAGAACTGTTTAAGCGTTGCATATTGACCTTTGACTGAGCCGTCATATTCCAGCTGTGTAAACAAGACTAATGCGTAGAGGTAGGCAGCTTACTTTGGTTGACAGCCGGAAGCATGCTACATGGTTTGACAACCAGAATGCGTTGGTGTTATGAAACCATACATGCAGGCACCCATAGCAGTAAAGTTCAGTCTCCCACGATCAGTCACAGAGTCACGGCTAGCCTGTGCCCAAAGAGGAGCAGTGGTCCTCCGGTCGAGAAGCAAAAGAGGTGCTAAGTGAGTCCCTGAATATGGCACCACGTGTTTAAGAAGATATGAGTCAATATAACAGTCATCCATATGTCTCCGTCTCCCTGTTTCTCTCACATTTACAGTCACTTTTAGACCCTTTCGAGAAAGAAAGATGTGAAAGGTATATTTTTATAACCAAGTCTTATGGTAACTCCTTCTTTCATCATGTTTTGCTTCTTAATCAGGCTACACAAAATAAGCATTCAACAGTGGGAAAAGAATGACTGATGATGAATTGACTAATTTTTGTTATAGAGCCATAGTTATAATTATCTAACTGTGTGCAAACAAATGAATTTCGTTCCGTTTTAACATGTTAACAACTGATTGTTTGCAAGTTATATATATATATATATATATATATATATATGTGTGTGTGTGTGTGTGTGTGTGTGTGTGTGTGCGTGTAAACGGGATTTAGCATTGAATAACCTACAAAGATTGATATCCCAAGAAACCAACCAACCAACCTTGCTGATTGAAGCAAGGTTTAATCGTTGCCTTGCCAGTATAGATGGTGTCACTAATCCAACCAGGGAACGTCATCACCACATTGCCAGATAACGGACAGTCATCAAGTAAGCTCTTTTCCACATTTTTGTGCCTCCTTGATTTACAAAGATATGTGTATATTTCTAGCTGTGGGGATAAGATGGGAATATTCATCGAGATGTACAGCAAACATATGGACTTGAAAGATCATCTTGCAGCCCATTTCGGAATGTCCTGAGAAATGGTTGACTTTGAAAGTTCTATTACCGAAAGGAAAAAAGCAAATTTTAATAGAAAAACTGATATATCCCATTTACTTCAGGCATGAACAATCACAAAATACCATTTTCTCCCTAGAAACAAACAAAAAGTAAAAAACTTCTTACATAGTGTAACTACTACGAAAAATTAAGTAAAGTTGGCGACCGTAGTCGAGGGTGATCCGAAGGCTCCCTTTTCAATAGCTACTACACCAACGTGTAGGGGAGTTTTTGTCATAATTTTTTTTTTTGTTTTTTAAAAGGAAATTGTAAGTAGACATTTCAAACATTCTTTGTATTAAACGCAACCGGAAATCATTTGATTAAAGAGTGCCTTTGTCAGTCATTTTTATTTTAGAAGTGAAAGAATGCGTATCCTAATCTAATCAATGAATTCACATCTCTGAATGGAGGAATGGAAACTGCATATTCGATATGTAATGTTGTGGGACTAAGAATTTCGAAAACGTTGCAGAAACAGCTAAGCAAACTTCACATTTTTATTATCAAGGTTTAATTACTGACCGCCAAATCAAAAAACTGGTTTTCAAATTTTCATTCAAGTAATACATCATTATAGATGAACTTAGACCAGGATTCGCAGCAGACTCATTTCAAGATGCTTTTAAAAGAATTATTGGGGTCTAGTCCGTGCAAAATTACTTGATCTGAACATATTTTCATCCACAACTAACTCCATTTGAAAAATTTTGGAAAACTGGTCGTTTGGGTTCCTCATACTATTAGTGAGAATAAAAAAAAAAGATGCACAAAGACAAGTTTTCTTGAATAAAGACTTGTCACTATGTGAGAGAAATGATCCTTTCTGAAGAATAGCATTAAAAGTAACGAAGAATGATTCTTTGTATGTGTCTGTAAGAAATACGCTTGTTTAGTTATAAAAAGGTAACGTCATCAGTTATGTCTTTAGCTGGGTTTTTATGATAGATTCCAGTGCAAAAATCAATGGGTTTATAAGAATGAATCTCCGCAGCCAATCCTAAAGATGGAGCTTCATGGAAGGAAATTTCTGCTGTGTGTATTTTAGAATGACTGCGGTACAATCGATTTTGAATTTTTAAACAGCTATCAGACGTTCATGGTTGGTTGTTTAGGTTTCATGGCATATCAACCTTTGTAGGTTATTTAAGGCCTCATCCCTTTTATACAAATAAACAGTTCTATTTCAAACAATTCAGTTCAGCATAAGTACACAGTTCAATTGTCAAAAACATTTCTATTTCAATCTATTTATTTAATCAAACAGTTCTTATTCAAGAAATTCTGTTTAGTATAAGTACAGTTTTTGTTTACCCACCGTTAAATGTCAAAACAGTTCTATTTCGAACGATTCAGTTTAACATAAGTATGCAGGTTACATGTCAAAACAGTTCTATTTCAAGTATTTCAGCATAGCAAAAGTATGCTGTTTAGTTCTCTTTAACCCAGAGATCGGGCCCCACCAGGTGCTACCACTCTGAGCCAGTGGACTGGGGAGCGATGACAATGATGGGGTACTCTGCATTCCCGAAAGCCCCAGCATCACTGGAATCTCACCATTATATTGTTTAGTGTCATAACCAGGACACTCGTTGTGGTGGGAGGTCTTACCCCTCTGCAGAGAAGTAGTTGGAGTATTCAACAGCCCCAGCCGACTAAGCAACTCGATGGTGGTGGGGGGTCTTACTCCCCTGCAGAGATGCGGTCGGTGTATTCTAGACGTTTAGTGAAGCATTATACTGTCAACAGTTGTAACTTGTGCATAAAAGCTCCAGGACTGAAGCCTCATTATCAGATACAGTTTAGTTTCGTGCCTAGGAGACTCCTTTGGTGGGTGAGGTTTCTATACTTCTGCAGAGGTGTAGTCGGCGTATTCTCTTACCCCAGCCGAGAAAATATATTAAGAGGCTTCAAGATTTGGCTTAAGATACATCGGAATCGATGCGATACGCCAACACTGTGATATAAAACCACAAATACATGATGGTTTCATGAGGTACTGAAAGAGATCTCCTGATTACAAGTCATGATGCTTCAGTCTAGAAACCATTCCAGACCTCAGGGTTACCATCTGATTAAGACTTTGTTGAAAGTACGTCAACTGTTTACTCTCTCGTCAATACATATATATGTGTGTGTATGTGTGTGGGTATTTTGATATAAGAAAGAGAGAGAGAGAGAGAGAGAGAGAGAGAGAAAAGTGGGGGAAGGAGAGAAGAGATAGGTTCTATTGCAGCTAACGTAGGAGTATATTTCATTGCATTGGTAGTGATTGGTATTTAACTGAAATCTATTGGACTTAACCAAGAAAGGGATGAATTTTGTTTTAATTTTTTTCTTTTTTCTTTTAGTTTGCTTTTAATAGTACAATTATAAAGTTACAAAATCTTGAGAAATAATGTGATTATTATGTTTAAATATGGAAATCAGACCTGACCGATAAAATGAAACAGTTTCTTCCAGGTAACGGTCGTATCGATGCACTTCTTGGACGCTAACTAAATGGCTGGAGAAGAAGCTAGACAGCAATTACACAAGAATACTGCGAGAAATATTGAACAAGTCCTGGCGGCAAAACCCCACAAGGCACCAACTATACGGCCACCTGCCTCCCATCACGAAAACTATCCAAGTTAGACGAACCAGAAATGCAGGACACTGTTGGAGAAGCAGGGACGAGCTCATAAGTGATGTACTCCTATGGACCCCCATATATGGCCGGGCAAAAGCAGGACGACCAGCTCGAACATACATTCAGCAGCAATGTGAGGATACGGGATGTGGCCCAGAAGACCAACCAGAAGCGATGAACGATAAAGAGAAGTGGCAAGAGAGGGGGTCAGGGATATCCGTGCTAGCGGCACGACATGATGATTATGATGATGTTTAAATATATGGTAAATATTCGGGATCTACCTTTCATGACTCGAGTGCAGGGTTTCTGATAGTGGTTCTAATAAACCTCTTGGAGCGAGTAAAATATTGGAAGAATAAATAAAAGCATAAGGATCCAAGGGGTCAGTTCAATAGTTAACATTTATAAATTCCTTTATAAAAAGAGAACTAAAGTCACTGGATCATGTAGACTAGATTACTAGATATCAACCATCTTGTAGAACGACTGTTTGGGGTGTGATAGAAGCTATTTATGTTTTGTTCATATAAAATTTTTTCGAAACATATGGATTATTAAAATAAGTGAATGATGTTGAAGAAGAAAGTACAAATTTAGTGTAAACTTGATCACCTTTCAAACAGAAGAATATATTGAAGTGACTTACCAATCTTGAAATAATGTCCAATTTTTTAAAAAGGTATATATATAGATTATGTAAACATTCAAAAGAACTGTATATTATTAGATTAACAAAAAGTTGTTGTAAAATATCCAAAGCTTTGTTTAACTGTTGATCCGCTTTTATTACATCATCAAAGTTCATATTTGATGGAATTTATGAAGGCGTTCGTGGTTTAATGGTTACTTTTGTAGGAAATGGACAAGGCGACCCGAGTTCAAATCCTGGACGAAGCAAGTTTATATTTCATATAGCGGTATTGACTTTGAGAAAAGTATGCATCAAACTATTCTCCCTCTATCTATAGGTAAATAGCAGGGCAGACTAGGTTTTAACCGTGATATGGCAACCAGTCTAAGAGGATGAAAATTCCCAATTCAAACCCATTTAACTCCGTTTAAAAAATCACCTTTGTATCGCATTCTGCTCATTTGGGACTGGTTTTTAAATGGTGGAATTCTGGATCATTCTATGTGTAATATTCATGAATCAAACTCTTTGGATATTGAATGTGGTGATTTGTAGTCAAAACTTACCAACCTACAACCTAATATTCTCGATCTCCAGTGGCACCAAACTCATCGTTCACAATAAAAAAAATAATAATACAAGAATCAAAGGTGCGTTTGCATTTATTGTAAACTGATTCTTTCATGTAAAAAAGTAAAGTTGGCGAGGGTGACCAGAAGGCTCCCTTTCAATAGCTACTACACCGAGGTGTTGGGAGGGCGCTATTCCTTTCCCAGAATTGCTCCATTTTACCCTTGATACGTACCTTATATTACTGATGTTAAGCTAGGTATCAAGTACCATTTTTAAAGTCTTTGGTATGAGGCGACATAGGATTGAACCCAGGTCTCCCGGAACATTGGCAAACACTCTACCCACTAGGTCAATGAGCCGGTTACACTGGTAAATTATTGATGTTTTGTAATTCAATATTCAATTAATTTATTTCGGAGTAATCGGCAATTAAATTTAGTTATAAGTAGTGCATCGAACAAAAAAATGTGTGTGAGATGCCCTGGTATAAATCATTTTCTTTTGGTTGGGCCCAGTATTTTTACGTGCCTCCTTGGAATAATGTTTGAACCAAATTAAATCAATATCTAAGCTGTGAATTCTTTTTATTTCAGTAACCTAGTCTTACGTTCAATTAATCACAGTCTAGTGGACCTTCTAATGCACCAGCAGTTAAGGAATGAGTTTCTCTTAAATATGTGAGCGTCCTTGTTGTGACATTAAATTATTTCCACCTGTGACTGACTAGGTCTGGAGTTCTGACGAGTTTTGAGTCATTTCTCCTTTGTCATTACTCTCAGGCCCACTATGAGCCGGAATAATAGTACTTGCAATGGTCAGAGCATAAAAAATATCCGGAAGAAATACGAGAAGCCATGTAACTGCTTGCGAAGAAAAGATTCTTATTTAAAAAGAAATATTAACTTGCGACAATTCTTTATAAATTATTAGCATTAGATAGGAATACTAGAAACAACATTACTGCTTGCCAGTGTATGGTGTTTGATAGGAATACTTAAAACGATACTACTGAATACAAATTATTTGCTTTAAGAATTGCTACTTGACACAATACTTGCTTTTATATGATTATAATCAGTTACTTCAAATCAAAAAATGACTTGAAATAATCAAAACTTTATGATAAGTGTGAAATGATTCGTATTAGATATGAATACTTGAAACCATATAACAATATAAAAAGAGATTATTATTAAATAGAAATGGTTACTTGAGACCGTATAACTGTGCGTGAAATATTAGTATTTGAAAGGAATACTTAAAACTCTTAATAACTTGATTCCTTCACCTGTTTGTCTAAAATAATCCGAGACGGGAGTTGACACGTTAAAATCGATTTGTTGCATACCACAACCATCATCATAATAATATCAATAACAACGGTACTACAAATACATATTCAAATACAGTCAAATACAAAACACAGATGACTCCGTTGTTCAGGTACGAACCGTTTATTAATTTCTAACTCGGTTCTTCGACACGAGGAGAGAGACAATTCTTAAAAGTTTTTCATGTCATACTATGCTAACTACATATTTCAATGGCTGAAATTCAACTCTATGCCCCAATGGCAGGAATCAACTATCGTCTTCCATGGTCCAACCTCAAAATCCCAATTGCCTGCTCGGACTTCAACTTCTCAAACACCACGGTCGGGACACAACTTCTCCACACCATTGTCGGAACTGAACTGAATCTTTTTCAAAATCTTCCAAATTCTCAGCCCATCTCTTCTAGGCCTGACGTCATCCGCCCTCCAGCCTCATTTTCTGTCTGGGGTTTATTATGACAATGGTGATTGTCATATCCTTTGCGCGCGAGAGTAAACTGTACCAATTGATTACACTCTTAACTCGAATAGTTCAAAGCCCAACGAAATTAAATGATAAAATATAAATAATGAAAAATATTCCTAAGCACCAACTATACGGCCACCTACCTCCCATCACGAAAACTATCCAAGTTAGACAAACCAGACACGCAGGACACTGTTGGAGAAGCAGAGACGAGCTCATAAGTGATGTACTCCTATGGACCCCCACATATGGCCGAGCAAAAGCAGGACGACCAGCTAGAACATACATACAGCAGCTATGTGAGGATACGGGACGTGAATGATAGGTGATGAATGACAGGGAAAAGTGGCGAGAGGGGGTCAGGGATATCCGTGCTAGCGGCACGGCCTGATGTTGATGATGATGATATAACAGATTATTCAATCATTGGCCCCATATGACTAAGCGCAAATTAATTGTTCAAAGAACTGTTACTAGAAGTTATACTTGTTTATGAATTAGTGTTATGATTCACTATTTGAAACTATATGATTACTTGATATAATTAAAACTATATAATTGCTGATGTTGATGTTGATTGGGTTTTATGGCATATCAACCTTTGTAGGATATTTAACGCCAAATCCATCTTTATGCAAATAGTCAGTTCTATTTCAAACAATTCAGTTTAGCGTGAGTACACAGTTTGTCAAAAACATTCCTAATTTAGCTAATTCAGTTTAGTATAAGTACAAATTTTGTTTACACACAGTTAAATGTCTTTATTAAATAATTCAATTTAGTGGAAGTAGAGTTTGAATGTCAAAAACAATTCCTTTTCAAACAATTCAGTTTAGCATAAGCACGTAGTGTAAATGCAAGTACAGTTCAATTGCCAAAAACTTTCTTTTTCAAGCTATTCAGTTTAGTCAAACAGTTCTAGTTCAAACAATTCAGTTTAGCATAAGTATGCAGTTTAGTTCTATTTAAGCCGTAGATAGGGCCCTGTCAGGGGCTACCATTCCGGGCAAGAGGGACCTGGGAGCAATGGCAATTAAGAGATGCTCGCATTTCCCAAAGCTCCAGCATCACTGGAACCTCACATCAAATTTCTTAGTATCATAACCAGACACTCATTGGAGGGTGGGACCTTACTCCTCTGCAGAGGTGCAGTCGGTGTATTCTACAACCCCAGCCGACTGGGCAATATATAACTGCGTGAAACTAGTTGTATTTGATACTTGAAACCACATAGCTCTGATAAACGAACAGCTATTATTAAACAGCCGAAGTTACCAGGAAATATGTAATTGTTTAAGAGTGATTTTCAGCATTGAATGACCCAGGAAGGGTTGACGCACCATTAATCAACCAGCAAGTAACCACTAAAATGGGAAATTCCGTTGTAAGTGTAGTATAAGGCTTGTTCGCTTAAAGTATTTCCTATTGCCATAACCACTATAATAATAATAATAATAATAATAATAATAATAATAATAATAATAATAATAATAAATAAATTAGAGACATATGTATATTTAATCCACAGAAAATAATATACCACCCTGGGTTTCATGGATTAAATTAATATCTAATATATATTTCGTTATTATTGTATAATAGCTCTATCCTAGATATTGAGCACTCTCCATATTATATTGTACTTGGTTCGACACATACCCACAAAGTGATTTAGAGACAGCCAACACTCTTATAATATGATATAATATAATATAATATATATATATATATATAGATATATATATATTGACCAGTTATGCCAACATTTATATAGAGCATTGTAACTTAGTGACGCTCAATAAATAACAATATGAACAGTTTAAGGGAGGTGTATCAGTGTGTTGCTGTATTCCGATACTGGGATGTGAAATGAGCTCTTCAAATAAATAAAAAATGAATATTTTTGCAAAACTATTCACTTACGTCATCATAAACGAACTCCAGTGTCAGTCGGTGCCGCGATAGAAGCTTCTCTTTAGATTGCAACCTTGACACTATTTCAGCAATATTACGTTTTAGCAAAATACAAAATGAAGACCTTCTAGAATTCTCTGCTTGAAGCTCTTCAAACCGGGTGATCTGCGGTACTTGTATGGACTTGAGCTTTGATTCCCTCTCCAGGGAGTTGTTTTTTTTTTTGTTAATTTGTTGGTTCGTTTTCTTTCTTCTTTTTTCGAACTGTTGTGAACATGCTTCAAGGAATGTATTTTGGTGAGTGTCGTACCTTAGGATACAAAAAGAGAACATGGGTAGGGAATGAAAGAAGATACGGAAGTTTTCATGGAAACGGCACGTGTTTCTTTCATTTTCGAGAAGTCTTGAGGTATTTTATAAGAAATGAATATGGAATTCTTAATTTGATACACGAAAGAGTCGTTTATATGCACGTGCCTGCTTGCGAGATAGATAGATAGATAGATAGATGAATGCATGCAGACAGAGACAGAGAGACAGACAAATTGTGAAAATTATCTTTTATGAAGGGAAGTGTAGATAGTCCTCCATATCATACCGAAAATGACTGGACGATTCCAATACTTTTAAATGACCTCCACAGGGAAGTCAGTTTTAAGAGATGATTATTGGTGTGGAAAAAATAATAAAATGTATTTGGATCGAAAAATAAAAGAAACCATATTAAAATAATTTCAAAATTTAATCTATTTACTAGAGCATTATTAAATATTATATAAAAGAAAATAGTAGACCTTATGAATCTGGTGCTATATATATATATATATATATATATATATATATATATATATATATATATATAGGAGTGTGTGTGTGTGTGTGTGCGTGTTTGTGTGTGTATGTTTGTGTGTGTATCTGCATGAGAGAGAGAGAGAGAGAGATGAGAGAGAGAGAGAGAGATAGAGTATGTTTGCGTGTGTGTGTGGTGTGTGCTGTTATTATTAGGTTGTAAGTCTGAAAAAAGACATCGAAATGATATCTCTCTAACAAATAACTCCCCGTCTCTCCTCTCTATATATATATATATATATATATATATATATATATATATATATATATATATATAATTTACACACACACTATATATATATATATATATATATATATATATATATATATACATACATACATATATATATATATGTGTGTGTGTGTGTGTGTGTGTGTGTGTGTAAAATTATTTTTTTTGTTGTAGATTAAACAGAGGAGGAGGAAAGAAATCTCATACAGAACAATGACCTCTATATAATATGATAGAAAACCTGAAAAAAACATTTCAACTAACAAATCTACACGAGTGTGTTAGAGTTTCATTTGGCTGCCCCATTCACTTGACCTTGTTTCACATATGTTCTCTGACGAATGCAACCAGGTGGAAATTTACACTTATGTAAAAACGAAATAAATAATTCTTTAAGAATACAAATCTCTTAAATGGACCCATTCATTTTGAAATACACACACACACACACACACACACACACACACACACACACACACACACACACACACACATATATATATATATATATATATATATATATATATATATATATATATATAAGAATTCCTTTGCTATCAGTATGGATTGCCAGTTTAAAAAAAATTGATTTTGGACTACGGAGAACATTATTTCGACTTACTTGAGACGTTATCGTCACATATGATGCATTTCAAATTACAATCACTTAATGATTTGCTCTTAGATTCTTTGTAGCATAGGAATTTCACAGATTTTTCTTCTTGTTCATGTCAGTGTCAAATTATCAATTCATTCAAACCTTACATTATTGAAATTAGCATATCCTCCCCAGGAAAAGCTGTGACTACAATGAAAGATTAGATGATGTGGTTGCATCTCACATCTGACATTTTCCCGATGTGACAGAAAACCAACAATGTTTTGTACCATTCTAAGATATTTCTGGCGTGTTCTGAGCTAGTGGTAATGATGCGTTGGCGCCGAAACCATGTCTGACATCAGAAACATCGTCTGATGAAGATTGATTGTCGTACAGCTGTTCTTTTGTTTGTAGCAGAAGGTTTGCATCATCATCAATATATATAATATATATATATATATATATATATATATATATATATATATAGTAGAACAAAGATCAAAGTTTGCATAAAATGCATATATTTACAATTATGATTAAAATTTAAAGCTGACAGTGTTTGTAATCCATAAAAACTTTACATTACTCTATGCATGAAAAGGTTAACCGATATCAAAAAATCTTTCAAGTATACAATGGAATAATAAAAAAACTGATATTAAAAAAAACTCACGACTACCATTTTCATTTTGTTGATCCCAAGGTGAGCTGGTAATCAATGTTTGCATCGCGTCGAAGTCGTGATGTTACGCTACCCCCATGGAGGTTGAGCACACTGGCGAAGGAATTTATAGATGCCACTCGCATAATGCAAAGCTCTTCGAACGAATTGAGC
>OY757914.1:27383866-27386366 GCA_963585895.1 Sepioteuthis lessoniana
CGTCATGAAAAGTGGCAAACGACATATGACTGACGGAATTGAACTACCAAATCACGCCAAAATTAGAACGCTCGAAGAAAATGAAACCTACAAATACTTGGGGATCTTCGAGGCTGACACCATCAAACAAGGGTAAATGAAAGACACGATCCGAAAAGAATATCTTAGGAGAAGCAGAAACCTCATCAAAGGAATAAGTAATTGTACTGTGCCCCTGGTCAGATATTCGGGATCATTTCTCAAGTGGACCAGAGAGGAACTTAAACAAATGGACCAAAGAACAAGAAAACTAATAACCATGCATAAGGCATTACACCCCAGAGACGACGTTGACAGACTATATGTATCAAGAAAAAAGGGAGGAAGAGAACTTGCCAGCATCGAAGACACCGTTGACGCATCGATACAACGGCTCGAGGACTACATAGAAAACACGAACGAGGACTAATTACAACCATCAGAAACGATAAGGACAACACGATAGACGAAAGAATGACAACAACTAGGAAACAAATATGGGAGGGAAACAACTCTATGGCCGCTTTAAATGACTAATAAACAACATCTCACGCCAGAAAACCTGGACCAGGTAAAGAAAAGGAAACCTTAAGAGAGAAACGGAATCCCTCCTAATAGCAGCACAGGACAACACCATAAGAACCAATCATATCAAAGCAAGAATAGATAAGACGCAACAAAACAGTAAATGTAAGCTATGCGTTGACAGAGACGAAACGGTCAATCACATCATAAGCGAATGCAGCAAATTAGCACAGAAGGAGTATAAGGCAAGACACGACTGGGTTGCCCAGGTGGTCCACTGGGAAATGTGCAGAAAATTTCAAATCGACCATACAAACAAATGGTATACGCACAACCCAGCACCTGTCCTAGAAAATGACTCGCATAAACTCCTATGGGACTTTAACATACAAACGGATCACCTAATCCCTGCCAGAAGACCAGACCTCATAATAATCAACAAAAAAAAAAAAAAAAGAAGCCACAAAATTGTCGACTTTGCTGTCCCGGCGGACCACAGAATAAATCTGAAGGAAAGTGAAAAGAAGGATAAGTACCTCGACCTTACTAGAGAATTGAAAAAGCTGTGGAACATGAAAGTGACGATTGTGATTGGTGCGTCAGGCACAATAACTAAAGGATAATTAAAAGGCCTGGAGGACTTGGAAGTTGGAGGACGGGTAGAGACTATCCAAACGACAGCATTGCTGAGAACGGAGGAATCCTGAGACGAGTCCTTGCTGTCACTCAAACTTCAGTGAAAAACCATCGGCTAACACTGATTTGAAAAACTCTTAAGGAGGAAATAATAATAATTATAATAATAATAATAATAATAATAACAATGTGAAAGAAAGTGTTAAAAAATGCTCTATACATTTTTTTTAACTGCATTGCTTTAGAACGTGAAATATTAGATTTTTTCCGCATTTCTCGTTTAGTTACACCAAGTTTCATGTATTATCTCAATTTTCAGCACAAAAATGATTGTTTTGTGATGAAACGAGAAACCCAGAGTTACGGAGTGAGTAATGTAGTATTATAATTATATATATATATATATATATATATATATATATATATATAATCTATTGAGTTTTTCACAACAAATTTAGCTGATAATCTTTCATTGGAGTCTAAGTGACAGCAAGTCCCTCAAGTCTCCAGGACTCTTCTGAGTATCCTTACCGATCTTGACAATGATGTAGTCTTGATGGTTTCGATTCTTCCTCTGATTTCCAATATCCACAGTCTTTTTCACTAATTTTAAAGACCGTTCCATGGACACAATCAGTATCACCATCACTTTCACAGATTTAAAAGTTCTCTGACAAGATCAACTATTTGTCTATCGATTCACTTTCTTTTATTTCTACCCAGTGGACTACCAGAACGACAAACCCCCACCCGAGATATCAATTTTTTTTATGTATCTCATTCTTGTGGATGGATTTTGCTTTGTGCATTTACCATTTGATAGTATGGTCATATTTCAATCTCTTGCACAATTCCCAATGTCTCAGTTTTTCCACCCAGTCATGCTTACTGTTGTACTTACTGTGTGCTAGTTAGCTGCATTCGCTTATTATGTAATTAACCATTTCATCTCTCTCCACATAACCTATACTTGCTATTCTATTGCGCATTATCAATTTTCGCTTTTATCTCAATGCTCCTTGTGGCATTATCTTGTGCTACTGTTAGAGAGATTCAGTGTCTCTCTTGATTTTGCCCTTTTCTGAACCATGTTTATGTCGTCTTGTGTGCAATCTCCCCAGTTTGTTTCTTAAAATATCTGTACAGTTGTTTTTCTCCCCATTTTGTTTTCTAGTTTTTGTTCTTTTATGTTTGTTTGTATGTCCCCATTGCCCCTACTGACAGCTGTAAATAGTCTTTATCTGGTCTTTTTCATGTATTCCTCGAGTCCTTGTATTGCTGCGTCTACACAATCTTCCAAGCTTGTGAGTCTCCTTTCTTC
>OY757914.1:27391366-27421366 GCA_963585895.1 Sepioteuthis lessoniana
TATATATAAATCAATTGAAATGAAATTAGAATATTATATATATATATATATATATATATATATATATATATATATATATATATATAACGGAGTGGTATCGGTTTTGGTATGTACATGTTGACTTATAAGTGAGAAAAGCGAAATCTTTGAGCATTAAAATTGCCTGTACACTTTTATGTATTCATGATAAAGAAATCTACTAAAGTTTTTTTTTATTTTAACTGATTAAATGATACAATTCAATAAATAAAAATCACTCGATATGGGAACACTTCATATTTCTTGATAAGTAAGTACAAAAAGCACGTGCAACTTTTCAGTTCGTCTTATGTTCCATACTGTTTAAACATAACTGAGTGCTTTTGGAAGACAAAAAAAATTTTGAAGACCAAAAAAATCCAAAATACAGTAAACAAAAACAGGACACAATATATTTTAAACCTTTTATCAAAACAGGGTTACATATTCTAAATGTAAACTGAAAAGAAAAATTAAAACAATTTATAAAAATAAAAAAAATCATTTGAATCAACAGCCGAAATCATTCAACAATTAGATACTTTTTAAAAAATTCTGAACTTTCTCCTCTCTTTCCCCAATTAACATCAATCATAAGTATTTCTAAAATCTTTCATGTGCGTTCTTCTTTTGTTTCCTTAATCTTTTTGATTTAATATATTTGATAAAAGTAAAACTTAAATGATACGAAACATGTTTTTGCTTGGAACAGAAATCTTATCAAAGGGATAAACGCCTGGTTTGTCCGTCGTGTAAGATACTCGGGGCCATTCTTGAAGTGGACTAGATGAGAACTCCAACAAATGGACGAGAGGACAAGAAAACTCCTAACAATGCATTAGGCCTTACATCCCAGAGATGATGTGGACAGAATGCATGAGTCAAGAAAAAAGGAAGAAGATGACTCGCAAGCATTCAAGATTGCATCGATGTAACGATACAACAACTAAAAGACTTTAAAAATGCAGAGGAAGACTAATTACAGCCACCAGAAACTATACAGACAATACAAGCATCAACAGAACAAAAATAACCAGAAAAAAATGAGTAGAAAACAAAAATGGGAAGAAAAACTACTTTATGGAGATTTCATGCGACAAACAAGCGAAATCCCACACAAGAAAACATGGACGTGGCTAAGAAACGGTAACCTTAAGAAACGGTCAGAATCTCTTCTGATGGCAATATAAAACAACACAATAAGAACTAAATATGTTGAAGCAAAATATACAAGACGCAACATAATAGTATATGTAGGTTATGTGTTGATAGAGATGAAATGATCACTCACATAATAAGCAAATGCAGTAAGTTAGCGCAAAAAAAGAGCATAAGACTATACATGACTGGATGTGAAAGGTGATCCATTGGGAATTGTGCAAGATGCTTAATTTTGACCATAAGAACAAATGGTATATGCATAACCCGGAATCCATCCTGGAAAGTGAGACTCACCAACTTCTCTGGGATTTTGGCATACAAACGGATCACCTAATCTTGGCCAGGCGACCAGACCTAGTGACAGTCAAAAAAAAAAGTAAAAAGACAAAACGGGAACCTGTTGAATAGTGTACTTTGTCGTTCCGGCTGATCACAGGGAAAAACTGAAAGAGAGAGAAAAGAGAGATAAGAATATAGACCTTCGAGGAGAACAGGAAAAAACAGGGAATATGAAAGTGACAGTGATATCAGTGGTAATTGGCGCGCTCGGTACGGTCACCAAAAGATTGTTACAAGGACTCAATGACTTAAAAATAAAAGGAAGAGTGTAGACCATCCAAACTGCAGAATTATTAAGATCGGCTTGAATACTGAGAAGAGTACTAGGACTTGTAGAGGATTGCTGTCACTCAGATTCCAGTGAGAAACCACTTGCTAACGATGGTGTGAAAAACTCTCAAATGAGTAAATAATAATAATAATAATAATAATCCCAGCACCTGTCCGAGAAAATAACATAAATCAACTCCCTAGGACTTTGACATACACACGGATTACGTAATCTCGACCAGAAGACCAGACCTAATAATAATCAAAAAAAGAAAGAGAACTTGCAAAATTGTCGACTTTAAAGTTCTAGCTGACCAAAGAATATGAAAGAATGTGAAAAGAAGGATAAGTACCTCGATTTTGCAAGGGAATTGAAAAACTATGGAACATGCAGGTGACAATTATACCAATTGTAATTCGTGCTTTTGGCACAGTAACTAAAGGATTACTAAAGGGACTAGGGGACTTGGAAGTTGGCTTTCGAGTGGAGACCATCCAAACTACAGCATTATTGAGAACGGCTAGAATACTGAGAAGTGTACAGGAGACTTGAAGTGACTTGCTGTCGCTAAAACAGTGAAAGAACATCAGCTAACGCTGATGTGAAAAACTCTGACGAGTAAATTATAATAATAATATATACCGGCTGACCACAGAATAAAAATGAAAGTAAGTGAAAAGAAGGACTTCGATCTTGGTAGGGAACTGAAAAAAACTTTGGAACATGAAAGTGACCATTATACCAATCGTGACTGGTGGATTTGGTACAGTAACTAAAGGATTATTAAAGGGACTGGAGGACTTGGAAGTTGGAGGACGAGTGGAGACCATCCAAATAACAGCATTGATGAGAACGGCCAGACTACTGAGAAGAGTCCTAGAAACTTGAGGAGACTTGCTGTCACTCAAACTCGAGTGAAAGACCATCAGTTAACGCTGATGTGAAAAACTCTCAAGGAGTAAACAATAAAATAATAATAATAATAATAATAGTGGTAAACAGAATAAAACTGAAAGAATGAGAAGAGAAGGATAAGTATCTCGACCTTGCTAGGGAATTGAAAAAACGGTGGAACATGAAGGGGACAATTAGACCAATTGTAATTGATGCTTTTGGTACAGTAACTAAAAGATTAGTAAAGGGACTAGAGGACTTGAAAGTTGGCGGACGAGTGGAGACCATCCAAACTACAGCATTATTGAGAACGGCCAGAATACTGAAAAGAATCCTGGAGACTTGAGGAGACTTGCTGTCGCTCAAACTCCAGTGAAAGACCATCAGCTAATGTCGATGTGAAAAACTGTAATAGCGGTAGTATAAAACAAGACATGACTGGGTACGGAAGTTGATCCACACGGAATTGAAATTTGACTGCGCGAAAAAGTGTTATATACACAACCCAGAATCCCTCTTGGAGAATGAGATGTTGAAAATTGCCTGCGATTTTGAGATACAAACAGATCATCAAATCCCGGCCAGAAGACCAGACGAAATGATAGTCAAAAAAAAAAAAAATCTGCCGAATAATTTACTTTGCAGTTCCGGCCGACCACTGAGTACAAAATAAAGGAAATTAAAAAAAAAAGACCTTACCGGAGAACTAAAATTATATGGAACATAAAAGTAACGATGATACTATTTGTAATTGGCACACTTGGACCAATCTCCTAAGGATATTTAAAAAGACTAGGAAACTTAGAAATCAGAGGATGAGAGGAGATCATCCAAACAACAGCATTATTAAAAATCGGCCAGAATACTGAGAAGAGTACTGGAGAATTAAGGAGATTTTTAATCGCTCAAACTCTAATAAAAACCATTAACCTAATCTAATATAAGAAACTCTCAAAGGAGTGGTAATAATAATAATAATAATAATAATAATAATAATAATAATAACTAAATCTAAAGACGTTTTAAGTGACTAATAAGCAACATCTAAAACGAGCAAACGAGGACGTGGCAAAGAAAGGGAAGCCTAAAGAGAGAAACTGAATTTCGTCCTATAGCAGCTCAAAACAACACCATGAGAACCAATCAAAGTAATAATAGATAAGATGCAACAAAACAGCCGATGAATGTTACGTGGTGATAGAGACGAAACAATCAATCACATAAGTGAATGCAGCAAATTAGCGCAGGAAGAGTATAAGAATAGACACGACAGGGTGGGCAAGGTGGTCCATTGGGAATTGAACTAGAAATTTAAATTTGACCATAAGAACAAATAGTATATGCACAACCCAGATCCTGTCCTACAAAATAAAACACAAATTCCTCTGGGATTTTTACTACAGAGAAAAAAAGAACATGAAAAGTACTGCACTTTACTGTACCGGCTAACCACAAAGTAAAATTGAAAGAAAGCGAAAGAAAAGGATAATTATTTAGACCAAGCAGGGCACTTGATAAAACGGTGGAACATGAAAGTGACGGTTATATCAATTGTAATTGGTGCTCTTTGTAGTCACCGAAGGATTGATAAAGAGAATGTGGAACTTGGAAATAAGAAGACAAATGGAGACCATCCAAACAACTGTATTATTGAAATCGACCAGAATTTTCAGAAGAGTTCAGGAGACTTGAGGAGACTTGCTCTCACTTAAGCTCCAGTGAAAACTCTCAAGGAGTACATAATAATAATAATAATAATAATAATAATAAGAAGAAGAAGAAGAAGAAGAAGAAGAAGAAGAAGAGTGGAGGTGCCCGTGGTGTAATGTTTATCGTCGTAGGAAATGGACATGGCGACACGAGTTCAAATCCTGGACGAGACTGATTGCATTTCACATAGCACTAATACTCTTGGGAAAGGTATGAATCCAATTATTCTCCCTCCAGCTATGGGTAGATACTAGGGCAGACTAGGTTCTTCAGCCTTGATGAGGTAACTAGTCTAGGAGAAGGAAAACTCTGAATTCAAACCTGTTAAACTCCGCTTAAAAAATTGACCTTGTGTCATATCCTGCCCGAGCGGAGGGGTTGGTAAATATAATGATGATAATAATAATAATGAGAAGAAGAAGAAGAAGAAGAAGAAGAAGAAGAAGAAGAAGAAGAAGAACAACAACAACAACAACAACAACTAGACGATTCAAGAACACATTGTGTTCCTGTCGTAACGACTGCTCATTATGATATTATTTGTCAGTTTAATGGACCATAGAGTGTCATTGATATTAACCATAGTCGGGGTCCTTAAAACAAGCCTCACGACTTGAAGAATTGGAGATTAGAGAAATAAATGAAACTATAGATATCACAGTTCTGCAAAAATTGGTAAGGATAATTAGAAGTGTCCGGGAGATCTTAGAATACTTTTCACTACGACTTGAGAGAAAAGCAATCAATTTGATCTCGTCAGAAGAAGAAGATCATAATGACACATGAACATATAGGCTTCGCGTTGTAACAACGGCTTATGATAATATTTTGCCGTTCCAGCGAAAATAAATGGAAAATAATTTTTTTAAAGTGAAAAGAGAGACAAATACTTAGATCTTGCCAGAAAGCTGAAAACATGTACACAACAAGGTGACAGTGATACCGATTGTACTTGGATCAGCTCCAAGAAATCTGAAAGAGATTGTGGAAAAACTGAGGAAGAATCGAGATCACAACACTAGAACACCTAGAATATTTAGAAGAGTCTTGGAGAACTGAGATTTGCTGTCTCTTTGAGTTCAGTTTAAAAAAAAAAATCACCAGTTAAAATTGGCAAGAAAAACTCACAAAGAAGGACAATAATAACAACTAGACGAATTGTGAACTCATTGGGTTCCTATTTTAACTTAGAATAATGATAATATTGTTGCTCCGATTTCTGTCAGAGGTCGTTCTGATTTGTTGTAGTAATACCTGTAAGGGTCCCATTCATGTGTCAAACAGATTCGTTTAAAATTCATTCTTATTCTATATTAAGACTTGATGCGATATAACTGTAAATGATTTGCATAAAAATTCTTAAAGTCATAATAGTTTACTCAGGATTATTATTATTATTATTATTATTATTATTATTATTATTATTATTTACTCATTAGAGTTTTCACATCAGCGACATCTGATGGCATTTCACTGGAGATTGAGTGACAGCAAGTCTCTTCAAGTCTCCAGGACTCTTCTCAGTATTCTGGCAGTTTTCAATAATGCTGTAGTTTGGATGGTCTCCAGTCGGTCGCCCACTTCCAAAACTTAGTTACCGTGCCAAAGGCACCAATTACAATTGGTATAATTGTCACCTTCATGTTCCATAGGTTTTTCAATTCTCTAGCAAGGTCGAGGTACATATCTCTCTTTTCACATTCTTTTAGTTTTATTCTGTGGTCCGCCGGGAAAGCAAAGTCGACAATTTTGAGGATTCTCTTTTTTTTTTTTTTGTTGATAATGATAAGATCTGGTCTTCGGGCCGAGATTAGGTGATCCGTTTGTATATCAAAGTCCCATAGGAGTTTGTATTTTCTAGGACAGGATCTAGGTTGTGCATATACCATTTGTTGGCATGGTCAAATTTATTATTAGTATTATTATTATTAGTTATCTAAAACTATATAACACTGTGCAAACAAATGGATTTCAAATAAAGATAATGACTTGAAACCATTATTATTAGTATTAGATAGGACTACTCAAAACCATAAAACTGTTTGGAAATTATGAGTATCGAACTGGAATTCTTTATATCATAAAACAGCATGAAAAACACCCTCTTACGAAACAACAATACCAAAAAATATATCTTAAATTTACAACCAACATAAAAACTTAAGTTTTAGTCATGAAATAACCCCAGATGGGTTGACATTCCTTTAAAATCAATCAACCAATCAATCGATTATAAGCTTTGTACCCTTTCCTGCCGAGTTAATCTGGACAGATTTTACTGAGCGACGCCTGAGCAGCAACTTTTTAATGGGAGCAGCTGAGACTACCGCAATCGCTCAATCTAGGAACCTCAGTGAAGGATTTAATGCCCTTATCTGGCTGAGGCATAAATAAGTTGTACGCAGACTCTCATGCGTAAAGATGAGTGATGCCAAAAGTAGCCCAACTCCCTCGTTATCAAAGATTTGTTCTGACCTGTTTGTTAGTGTTACTATGGAAGTGCTATTTAAGGGAAAGGGTATCTGAGGTACAGTCAAATGATTATTTCAGGCAGTGGAAGACTGGAAGAGAAAAAAGTTATGTACTTGTGTGTGCATATATATATATATATATATATATATATAATGTATGCACACGCGTGTATCACCCTTTAAATACGTTTTTGAGCATGTGTGTGTACATAGATAATATAAATGCTGATTGAAAAGTAACTTCCAATATATTAGAAGTTTTTTTTCAGTCACCCAGTCTCCCCATCTCTCTCTCTCTATCACTCTTTCTCTGACCCAGGTAGGCGCAGCTGCAGAATACTCTGACCTCTTCACTCCCCAAACGAGTGTCCTCGGTATGACATTGAACAGTCTGATAGTGAGCCTTCAGTAATGCTGGAGCTCTGGGGAATGCAGAGTACCCCTTCATTGCCATCGCTCCCATTCTAGCTCGGAAGGGTAACACCTAACAGGTAGCACCTTACAGGTACTATGGGTCAAACAGAAATGGACTGTGTAATTACGCTGAGCTGAGTTGTTTGAAATTAAATTTTTTTGAATTTAAGTATGTGCAAACACAAAACCTGCACTTATGCTAAACTGACTTTTGAAATGCAACTCATTTTGACATTTAAACTGTCTACTTATGTTAAACAGAATTGTTTGAAATATAACTGTTTTAACATTTAACTGTGAGTAAACAAAAAGACTATAATCATACTAAACTGAATTCTTTCAAATAGAACTATTGATATGAATAAAAATGGATTTAGCATTAAATAACCTACAACGGTTGATATGCCACTAAACCAAACTAAAAGAAAGTTTTTTTTATCAAAATGAATTGATTCGGCATTAAATAACCCGAAAAGGGTTGATACTCCGTAAAACAAAGCAAACAACCAACGTCTCTCTCTCTCTCTCTCTCTCTCTCTCTCTCTCTCTCTCTCTCTCTGCGTCTACAGAACTAATTCCGAGTTGTGCGTTTCCCATTTGTTCTTCTTGTCAAATTTAAACATTTTACTCAATTCCCAGTGGATTAACTTCCCCAACCAGATATATATATATATATATATAGAGAGAGAGAGAGAGAGAGAAGTCATGTCTAGTCTTATAATCTTTTTTTGCTAACTTATTGCATTCGCTTATTATGTTTGATTGTTTCATCTCCATCAGCACATAACTTACACTTAGTATTTTGTTGAGTCTAATCAGTTCTTGTTTTGATATAATTCTTCCTTATTGAATTGTTTTATGCTCATCTTAGAAGAGATTCAGTTTTTCTCTTAAGATTTCCCTATTTTAACCACGTCCAGGTTTTTTCCTCTGAGATTTCGCTTGTTTGTCGCTTGAAATATCAATACAGTTATTTTTCTTCCCATTTTTGTTTTCTGGTTATTTTTGTTCGGTCAATACTTGTGTTGTCTATACTGTTTCTCGTCGATGTAATAAGACTTCCATTGCTCCTTTTTATGTAATCTTCTAGTCGTTGTATCGAGGCATCGACGCTATCTTGTATGTTAGCGAATCCTCTTCCCTCTTCTTTTCTTGACACATACAATATTTTCACGTCATCTCTGGGAAGTAAGGCTAAATGCATTGAGATGAATTCTCTTGTTTTCTGGTACATTTGTTTGTGTTCTTGTCGGATCCACTTCTAGAAATGGCCCCCGGGTATCTTTCGAGGAGGACAGCCCAGTTATTTAATTTTTAATAGCGTCCACTTCCAATATTCCCATGTATTTGCTTTTCGTTATTAGCATGGTACCCTTTTCTATGGTAAATCCCATCCCTATATCTTCACTGTATATTCTCACAGCCTTTATTCGGTTTTACAATTCTTTCTCATTTTTGACAAACAGTTTAATTTCATCCATGTACATTGGGAAGTTGTTTTTTTTTCTTGCGATATTACATTGTAATTATTTTGTTCGGTTATCTTAATATATATCATGAGCACAAGCTGGAGGCCGAAAAAGAATAAAATATCCTAAAATGTTCAGGCTGACCATGCCATCCAATCTGGATAAGAAAAATGGCTAAATCGTCGGAAACATTGAAAGATGACACGAAACTCTGAAAACATGTTAGACGTCACTGCAGAGCAATAAGTTACAAGCTTGCTTCGCATGTGATTATTACTGCATTGAGTTCATTCTTCACCTTGCGCTCGGGAATCTGATTTGAACTTTGATCATAGAACGTGCTGTTTTCAGGTTCAAACTCGCAAAACTGCAACCGTTTTGTGATCAATTCAGTACTCATGAAACTATTTTTCCTATTAAAATTCCAAAACTAAAGGTGCTTTTTTTTATCTATAGTTTACTGATTCTTTTCTCATATAAACATGGGTGAAATTGAACGGAAGCGAAAAAATACGAAGACTTAAAATTGAATAAACAATGTAGCAGATAGAATAAGTTCATGTCAATAATATTTGATAAATTTTTAAAAATATCACCAGAACAAGAGATTGGACGAATGAGGAATTCGAGGAAGAGTTCTGTTATTAATGGGATGAGAAATGATTCTGAGAAAGGTGCTGAAAACTGGCTGTTACGCATTCTTTGATGATAGCCATCAAATATCTGCTGGGTACATGCAAATGCATTAAAAAGGACGTAAAAAAAAAGAGAAGGAAGAAAAAATAGAGAAGAGGAAGATAAAGGATAAAAAGATTATGCGGCAGAATAAAAGAAATGGGGCAAAGAGAATGCTGTGGCCATAAAACTGCATGAAAAGAGAGGATAATAGATAAAAAAGAGAATCTTGAAAAGAGTAACGGATCGAGGATGATAAAGAAGAACACAAGGGGAGAAGGTAAGTTAGAGGAAGATAAAGAGGAGGATTACACGGGGAGGATGATAGAGGATGCAAAGGAGAAGGGGATGTTGATGAACGAGGAGGAGATAGAGAAAGGAAGAAAGAGGAGACAGTAGAGTTTGAGGATGTTGGCAGATAAAGGGGATGAGAAGATGTGAGAAGAGGAAAAGGAGAAGAAAAGAAGTGATGGGGGAGGATGAGAGCTTGTTGAACGCATACCAACCTAGGTAGAAAAATTAAATGTAACTAATGAAAAAAATAAAGAAATAACGAAAAAAGAGAAAGAAAAGAAAAAAAAAAGAAAACGGAAGTTGTAAACGTCAAACCGGAAGCAAGTCGGAAGTGACTCGTTATAAATAAGAAATGATAATTTTAAAACAATAAAGAAAAAAGAACTGACATACGTTTTTTATTAACTACTAATATGAACTTGAATAACAAATAACGTCGCCATTAGAATTAGCAAGTGACCTCTATTTTGTCTTTCCAGCAAATATCCGCACTAACCCATTTCCTTTGTTTATTTGACGTCTTTGCTAATTTTTCAGGTGTTTATGAGAAAATTTGATGACTGAGGCGTGGCTTGGAGGGGATGGTTGTGTTGTTATTAAATAACTAATATTAAAGCCGGGAGTTTATCTACTTCTTTAACTTCTTTAGCTTAAGCTAAGAGTTTCTGCAGAATTAATGGTCTAAAATAAAAAGAAAGCGAAAAAAACCTCAAACATCAAGGAGCTAAATATTGCCATAGCCCAGGAAATTTTCCCTATTCTTTTTGATGATTTTTTCGTTGAAAGCATCAAAGATCAAACGCAATTATCTGTTCGGCTGTATCTAAAATATTATAGCTTTTAATCCACTGAGAGTTCGTGAAGAACTTCTCAGAAGCTTTTGTAAGCTTTTTAAACAGATATAATGCTTTAGATATGTTATCTTTCGATGATTGCTCTTCAGAAAGTTCTATGTGTGTTTGTTATCAAGTTCTTATCTATCTTGCATTTAAAGATTCGTAATTGATGACACTTAGTCGTTGACTTTTGAGCTTTTCTAAAGGGGCAATTCACCAACTTTAAAACTCTTTTACAAGTTTTAGGCAGAATGGTTGGATATTGTTTAACTTTCTTCCACTCAGGAAATTTAGTTACTTATAGCTTAAAATAACTCTAGAAAATTGCCAGTGTCTGAACAATCTTATGAAACTATTTGAAATCGGAGGTGGAGCTGAATAGTATTGGTAATGATATATTCATAATAACTAATATAAGTCAGTCTTTGAATCTATACATCAACAAAGATTTGGAATTAGTCATAAAAATTACTTTAGATTAAACTATATATATATATATATATGTATATATATACATTGTTATTCACAGACAGACTATTTCGTTGTATCACAACACTTCAGTGTGGCTAGACAGGTACAACGCTTGAAGCTGAGATCGAAACCCGCCTAACTTTACATTAGACATAGTATCAGACCGCTCAGCCAACAAGCCTACCACATCAGCTAAGGATTTATAAAGTATTAAGTAGTAGCGATCGTTTGTTTACACTTTATACCTTACCGGATACCAGAGTGCTCAATTCGATCGAAGAGCTTTGCATTATGCGAGCGGCAACCGTAAATTCCAGAGTGCTCAACCCCCATGGGCGAGCGTGTATATATATATATATACATATATACATATCATTATTATTATTATCATTTTAGAAAAAAAAAACAATATTCGGTCACATCAGGGTAATAAATTTATTTCCACCCTGTTAAGAGTATTGATATGAATTAAAGGCTCTCAATAATTTTTAACAGGACTTCATCAGATCAAATAGGAAAATAAAATCTAATTTATTATCCTAATGTGACCGAAATTTATAATCTCAATGTGACCGAATATTGTTTTTTTCTTGAAATAATATTATCATTTTCTCTAGTAATTCATTTACATTAAGCTCCTTACAAGGAATACCTAAATATTGGAAATTTGTACAATTTAATTCACTGGCGGAATTGTAGCCTACTCCGGATTTACTGGATTGAAGAATTCCATATATATATATATATATATATATATATATATAGTGGAGTCATAGTTGATCTTTAATCGTTTAGATAAAGTAAGCTTTGGGATAAAAATTTCTAAAATATTAGTACATTTTAAAATCTTCAAATTAGTTCCTTTCAGTAAAATATAAACGATATATCTTCTTATTTGCTAAAGTTCATTTAGTCTTGTTAAAGCTCTTAAATAAAAAAAAAAGCTAGTGAATATTACGCTTGGTAGCAAAATATTTTTGCTTTTACTCAACCGAGAGTTCATGGAGAACCTCTTAAAAGCACCCGAATGTTTTTAAGCTAATGTATTGCTTTGCATGTGTTATCCTCTGGTGATCTTATCGTCTATGAAAGTTTATGAATATTGGTCGTCAAACTCACTCCTAACGTGCATTTTAAGGGGTCACGATTGCCGACTGTTAGTGGTATGGTGGCTTGTACCACGTGAATTCCGGTATCGTGGAGGTATAAAATATGTTGTATTTCTTAAGCACAAGAGTTCTGCAAGATCTCGGTCGGTAGTAAGACAAACTTCGGACGTAACACTCACAACACCAGACTTATAAATTTGTTAGACTGTACTTATTCAGTTAATAAATAGTTATCTCTATTTCAGGGTGTATCTCTTCCTTACAACGATACAAAAGTTAGTGACCCAATTCTTGTCTTTATTTCAAGGTTTGGTTTGATTTGTTGGGTTTTATGGCATATCAACCCTTTTAGCTTATTTAATGCCAGATCCATTTTTATGTAAATAATCTGTTCGATTTAAAGCAATTCAGTTTAGCATAAGTACACAGTTTAATTGTCAAAAACATTTCCATTTCAAACTATTCAAGCAGTTATATGTAACAATTCAGTTAAGTGTAAATACAGTTTTAATGTCGAAAAACAGTTCTATTTCAAATAATTCTGTTAAGCATAAGCACGCAGTTTAAATGTAAGTATGGTTTAATTGTCAAAAACATTTCTATTTCAAGCTATTCAGTTTACTCAAACAATTCAGTTTAGCATAAGTATGCTGTTGGTTCTATTTAACCCATAGATACAGCCCTATTAGGTGCTACCGCTCCGGGCCAGAGTGGAACTGGGAGCGATAGCATTGAAGAGGTACTCCTCATTCCCCAAAGCTCCAGCACTGCTGGAACCTCACCATCAGATTGTTTAGTGTCATATCCTGGAAACTCGTTGGGTACAGGGTCTTACCCCTCTGCAGAGAAGCAGTCGGTGTATTCTACAGCCCCAGCCGACTGGGCAATCTTTATTTCAAGGGAAAAATCACCATCATTAAAACGTTTAAAACAAATTTGGATAAAACGATGAGATAATATTTCATTCAACGTCCCTAATTCTGTGAGCAGCTTAATGATTTTGAGGTCCCGTTTTAAATGACATTTCCTATTGGCTAGAAGTCTTTATAGGATCAAATAATCTGAAACAAAATGAACACTCGAATCTTATTTATTATAACATGGTAGATGCACTATGAAAATATATAGTCGAATAATAGATAGTAATTAAATGTGCACATGAAAAAAGGTTGGAGTAATGGTTTGTAGGAAATGAATGAACTTTTAATACACCTCCCAGAGATGACATATTCTGCATCCGTCAAGAAAAGAAAGAAAACTCGTCAGCATTAAAGATAATGTCGATACATCGATACGATTACTGGACGACTACATAAAAAACAAGAAAAGAAAGACTTATTACAACGATCAGAAACAAGACAAACACAATGATGAACATAACAAATTGTTCTGTTGATCCTTGAACTAGAAGATAAAAACGGGAAGAAAAACAACTGTATGGATACTTCAAGCCACAAACAACCGAAATCTCATATGAGAAGACTTGGACATGGCTAAGATCTTAAGAGAGAAACTGAATATCTTTTAATAGCAGTATAAAACAACGCCATAAGGAAAATTTATATAGCAGAAAAAATGGATAAAACGCAATAATTTGCAAGTGTAAGTTATATAGTAATAGAGATGAAACGTTCAATTATATAATAAGCGAATGTAGCAAATTAGTGCAAAAAGAAAATAAAACTAGACACAACTGGGTAGGAAAGGAAATACACTGGGAATTGTGCAAGAAGTTTAAATGTGACTATTCTAGCAAGTGGTACATACACAACCCAGATTTCGTTCTGGAGAATGAGACGCAAAAACTTCTCTGGGATTGTGCAAGAAGTTTAAATTTGACTATTCTAGCAAGTGGTACATGCACAACCCAGATTTCGTTCTGGAGAATGAGACGCAAAAACTTCTCTGGGATTGTGCAAGAAGTTTAAATTTGACTATTCTAGCAAGTGGTACATGCACAACCCAGATTTCGTTCTGGAGAATGAGACGCAAAAACTTCTCTGGGATTGTGCAAGAAGTTTAAATTTGACTATTCTAGCAAGTGGTACATGCACAACCCAGATTTCGTTCTGGAGAATGAAACGCAAAAATTTCACTGGGATTTTGAGATACAAACAGATCACCAAATCTTGCTCAGAGGACCAGACCTAGTGATAATCAATAAAAAAAAAAAAAGAAGAACCTGCCTAATAGTGGACTTTGCCGTTTCGGCAGACCAAAGTTAAATTTCTAAAAAGTGAAAAGAGTGATAAATGTTTAGACCTATCTGAAGAACTAAAAAAAAACCCTGGAACATGATGGTGACGGTAATACCAATTGTAATTAGTGCATTTGGAACAATCCCAAAACGGTTTTTAAAAGGACTAGAAGACTCGGAAGTAAGAGGACAAGTGGTGATCATCAAGACTAGGCTATTACAAAGATTGGCCAGAATACCGAGAAGAGTCCTGGAGACTCAAAGAGACTTAATTTCACTTAAATTCCAGCAGAGAACTACAAGCTAACTCTGGTGTGGAAAACTCTCGAAGGAATAATAATAATAATAATAATCGTACTGTCTCCAAAGGATTATTAAAGGGACTGGAGGACTTAGAAATAAGAGGACGAGGAGAGATCATCCAAACTACTACATTATTGAGAATGGCCAGAATACTGAGATGAGTTCTAGACACTTGAGGAGACTTGCTGTTACTCAAAATCCAGTGAGAGACCATCAGCTAACCCTTGTGTGAAAAGCTCTCAAGGAGACGCATACATTTCCCAGAGATAAAAATGGATCACCCCGACTAGAAGACGAGACCTAATGCTAAGTAACTAGTAAATACAAATGATTATCTTGAACTTTAATAAGTTATACAACGCTGATGGCTTACAACAGCGACATATATACGTAGAATGACAGTCATTCGTTTATCTTATAGATTACCAAGAGAGTGGGTAAAGACTGTGTGATGGATGCCATTTTCCAACAAAGGGCAAACTAAGAGTGGTAGCCTTGTTAGGGACCAGAAATTTAGACACAAGACAGGAATTGAGTTTAACAAATATTTAAACAAAGAACAGTTGTACAAATTTAAACAAATGAGAGGGTTATAAGTGAAACTGTTCGGTCCAATTGTCATGGCTGTCGGCTGGAATACTGACTTCGACTGAACAGCAGTTCTTGCTACTACTTATACCTGGGTGTGTTCAGGTGTGCGTAGGTAAATTACCTTATCACTAAGATATGTGTAATGAAAGACAGAAGCTATCTAAAAATTAATTTTAGCTGAATGGCCAAAAGTTTAATATATTTCAGGGCAAAAATCTGATGGATTAATTTATCAACCCATCTGGGGTTATTCTATTACTTACATAAAGGTGCAGTTGTTCAAGAGTTATATATATATATATATATATATATATATATATATATATATTATTTATTTATTTATTTATATGTTTATTTCAAAAGGAATAGGTCTACTAAGAGATTTGTATTTTTTTAAGAATTATTTATTTCGCTGTCACATACGCGTATGTTTCCAGCTTATACTGCTTTTTTCAGAGAGCATTTAGTGATTTACTATTTTTTTGTTCAGATGTGGCACAAGGCCATATGAATAGGGCATCCAATGAGACTCGAACGCACTCGTATAGAAAATATCTAACACTAGGGTGTTTGACATGCGATACTATGATTGTTGTCCTTCTCTCAGTAGGTCTTGTGTGACCGATATCCAATCGAGATATAGGAATTAGTTGTTTTGGAATTTTATGAAAGTTGGTTCCTATTCTGCTAGATTGGATTTTATCCAGTAGAGTTACTTTTACATATAGTTATTCCATTTTGTACAGGAGAATTATTGGTTTTGGTTGGTTTGGTTTCTTTGTTTAATGGCTTATCAACCTTCGTGGGTTATTTAATGCCAAAGCCATCGGTCGAAAAGAACAGCAGTGATGCTATTTAACCTATAGCTGGGAGGATAAGGGGGCTCATACCTTTGCCAAGGGTATTTGTCCGAAAGTGAACGTAATCGCACGACTGGAGTTTGAACTCGCTCACTACGATTCCGCAGTCCAGTTTTTTTAACCATTACACCACGAGGACTTGGTCATGGATTTTTGACGTCTTTATTCATCCAATTTCCCAAGTTAACTGCTCGGCTGAAAAGATAACAATTTTAAGCAACCGTTCCTAAGGGCACCTTGGAGTAGGTATTTGTCATGCAGCCCACCATTTTTAAGATGGGCACAGGCACAGAACCGTAACCAAGACACGCTCAATATTCCCCAAAATGCCTCGGCGCTCGCCAGCATTCCACTAAAAAGGGGCGCCTCAGGCGATAAACCTAGCCCTTCCAAGGAGGGTTAGTACATGAGGATGGCCCTCTGAGGCTCAAGGAGCGCTGGACTTTGCACGCAACATGAATGCCGGCTTCCCGGAACTCATGTCAGACGGCCTCGGCTGACTGCCACCGGAAACAAGACACACCTGACCTGATCCGCGTACCTAGCTACACAGCCAGCTGAAATGTGTCTTGAGCCAGCAATGTCCGGAGGACTACAATTTTAATTCACTCTACCCGACTGACCCGTTCTCACGACTGAACCAACCAATCAGAAAACAGCTAAAAAGGCCAGACAGGTTATTTTCCATGACACTTCTTCTAACGAATATCCAGTTAACTTTTAAATTCTATACTTACAAAATTGATCGACAACCTATTTATTACGTAACATTAGGAGTACGGAGTGACAGATATTTGATGAATTATTATAAGATTTTTTGAGAGACAAGAACAAATAAACTGAATTAACTTTAATTTACTTGAGGACAAAATGCATTGCTTTTCATGAGTTTTTAACATACAACATCCTCCTAAGAACCAGTAAATGCCTTAAGGTACACGTTGTAGTTAAAATTAATAATGGATATTTAAGCAATCAGGTGATGCTGTTACATCAGAGAACGAATCAGGCGACATTGTTAAATTTGGGGAATGCGCGTGACGCCCCCGCAAACGGAGAGCCGAGCGGTGCGTTTACTTTTTCCTTTCAGCACTTCAGCTACAACAGACCGATGCTAAAATGGTAACAGATGGAAACGAGTAATGCAAATTCTATTCGGCTGACAAAACAACGAATGACATGCAAAGTAGGATTAATGTCTTCTCACTGAGTGTTTCCCGCGGGGAAAAAGTCGCGATTTAGGAAAGTTGATAAGAGCACAGGTTAAACTTCTGGAGATTGACCTTTGACTAGAAAGGGAATTGAGGGACCGCATTCCCAATAATATTCGTCAGAAGGGAATACACTATACGCAAACATTTACAGTTCTGTTTGTACGTGTCAAATTAGAATTATATATATATATATATATATATATATATATATATAATTGTTCACTTCTGTCTACTTAAAGATATAAAGATACCAGATATAACGATTAAAATATATAAGGAGAAACGAAAAGATTATATAAAGATTAAAGATGTAAGTAGAAATAGCTCGCTTTCTTTCTCTCTCTCTCTCTCTCTATATATATATATATATATATATTATTTACGGACAAATATATACACCCCAAAACACTCACACACCTGTGGGTGTTTATATATATATATATATATATATAGTCATCCACAGACAGATCTGTTTCGTTCTATCAGAACTCATCAGTGTGGCTAGACAGTATCTCCCCGTAGCTGGGATCGAAACCCAGTTGACACAATATATATATATATATATATATATATATATATATATATATATATAAGAGGCAGCAAGTGAGAAAAATGGTTTGCTGGCTAAGCAAGCTCATCATTACTCCACGATTGACACCTTTTATCAAGGCAAGTACTGAAGGTATATATATATATATATATATATATATATATATATATATATATATATATATATATATATATATATATATATATATATATATATATATATATATATATATAATCTCCCATACATGAGTTCAACCCTGACAATTTCATGATTCAAAGATACCAGAAATTATTGTAGCTTGGTTACACACAATCACACACACACACACACACACACACACACACACACACACACATATATATATATATATATATATATATAAAGAGGAACAAAAGGAATAAGACTTTTCTGTTATTTATTGTTTCTTATTTCTTTTAGTTTCAAACTTATATCTTCGTTAAAAAGAAAACTATTTGGTTCCAAAAATTAAGACCAATGCATACGCTAAACTAACATTATATATATATATATATATATATATATATATATATATATATATATATATCGGTAGATGGATAGATAGGTAGAGAGAGAGAGAGAGAGAGAGAGAGAGAGAGAGAGAGAGAGAGAGAGTTATTTTGAAATCAGACTTATAAACACGAAATTTGGATTAAAGTTTTTGATAATCTTATTATATTTATCGGGCTTAGTTTATTAAGTGATTCTTTAATTAAAAAAAAAATTTGAAATTTTTAAAAACTTTAATCTGAAAAAAAGATTCTTGCTTTATGATCTATTTGGATACATCAATCAAATTAATTGTTTAATACTATTAAATTACCTAACCTATACCATGTGCTACTTGTGTCAGTAATATTTTCACCGGATACAGAGATATATTATTGAAACTTGGTCTTTCTTTTATGGTTTTAAAATGAGAGATGACTGCAGATTCGATTATTTTCTTCAGCATACATCATGTTTATATAGTATCATTTGAACTTTTCAAAAGTTGAAGGAATGGTCTTTATCGTGAAGATAAACAGAACAACAGTATCAACTAGACTTCATCCTTACACAAATTCACAAGTTCTCGGTTTAAGATATTTCAATTACAAAAGATCTCTTAAAAACTCTTAATGTCACAATATATTCTCGTAACGTCATGACACGTTAAGACATAATAAATAGAACAACAGTATCTTTTTCATCCTTACAAAACTCTCTAATGGTGAAAAAAACTTGTATAATGAAGAACGAAATGTTACACAAAATCAAGACAACTGTAAAACTGACTTCAAGTTTTCAAGTCTTATTTCTTTCTGTTTTGTTGGATATTTTACGCAGTATATATATATATATATATATATATATATAATGATAGCAAGCTGAGCTTATAGACTGACTTGATCGAGTTTAATTCTCACTGGGTGCTAAACTAACATACATTTTGTAAATGGAATAGTTGCAGTCAAGTCATTCGGAAAACAGCGGTTCCAAAAGGTAAGCAGCGATGATCCGTCTCAGCACTGTTTTGGAGAGTGTGAGAGTAAATTTTATATATATATATATATATATATATATATATATATATATATATATATATTGCGTGAGTAATATATACATATATACATATATATATAATTTACTCACAATTGCGAACACAGACCAATGTATATATATATATATATATATATATATATATATTATAAACAGTGTTGGTTGTCACTAAATCACTTTGTGGGTATTATACCAACATTGTACAATATTATATTGCAATACAATATACCCTTACTTACACCCATTGTGATTCTCGTCTACCATATAATATATCCGTTTAAATACGCTTACAAATCAAATCTTTATCTATTCCCCTCGACATGCTATGATGATTCATTAGCTATAGTCACCTACACATACAGAAATAAAATTATGTAGTGAAAAATTAAGATACACGTACGAATTCACATCCGGCTAAATAAGCATGCCGCGTTTGTAACTTCACTTAAACCCATACTCACACACATTAATACGCAACTATAACCGACATAAGCATACGGACACAGCCACACACACTCATACACTTACAACCAAACGGAAAGAATCATACAAAATCCCAACAGTCTTTTGACTGCCTTTTTTCGATTTTCGGGTCATTTCATTTCATTTTCTTAACTGCCTGATGATTGTTTTGAAAAAACCTCCATGAAACCCAGGGGTCGCAGTCTAAATTCCATGAATTGAATATATATATCTAATATTTATTTATTTATTATTATTTACTCTTTTAGAGTTTTTCACATCAGTATTAGCTGACGATTTTTCACTGGAGTTTGAGTGACAGCAAGTCTCCTCAAGTCTCCAGGACTCTTCTCAGTATTCTGGCCGTTCTCTCTGGATAGTCTCTACCCGTCCGCCAACTTCCAAGTCCTCCAGTCCCATTAATAATCCTTTAGTTACTGAACCAAAAGCACCAATCACAATTGATACAATCGTCACTTTCATGTTCCACAGTTTTGTCAACTCCCTAGCAAGGTCGAGGTACTTATCCTTCTTTACACATTCCTTCAGATTTATTCTGTGGTCAGCCGGGACAGCAAAGTCGACAATTTTGCCTATTCTCTTTTTTTGTTGATTATTATATGGTCTAGTCTTCTGGCCGAGATTAGGTGATTTGTGTGTATGCCAAAGTCCCATAGGAGTTTATGAGTGTCATTCTCCAGGACAGATGCTGGGTTGTGCATATACCATTTGTTCCTATGGTCAGATTTTAATTTCTTGCACATTTCCCATTTACTCACCCAGTAATGTCTAGTCTTGTGCTCTTTCTGTGCTAATTTGTTGCATTCGCTTATTATGTAATTGATGGTTTCATCTCTGTCACCGCATAGCCTACATATGCTATTTTGTTGAGTCTTATCTATTCTCACTTCGATATGATTGGTTCTTATAGCGTTGTTTTGCGCTGGCAGTAGGAGAGATTCTGTTTCTCTCTTAAGGTTTCCTTTTCTTAGCCATGTACAGGTTTTCTGGTGTGAGATTATTATTAAAATATATATATATATATATATATATAGTGAGAGAGAGAGAGAGAGAGAGAGAAAGAGAGAGGGAGAGTTAGAAAAATAGATACGAATGTGGATCTGCATAAACCATTTAGGTTTCTAAATTTTGAAGTGGAATATTCGTTGCACAGTTTTTGATTTATATCTTTTTTTGAACAAATATAAAAGTTTTATTGATTGATTTCTTGCTTGATTGATTGATTACTTTTACGGCATGTCATCTTGTCTCGGGCTATTTCCTGCCTAGTTTTTAGCAATTCGCGTTCATTGTACATTTATGTTTACAATTTTGTTTATTAACAGCTTTTTGCCTACAGTCGTATAGTTTCACTTATTTAATATTTTTTTTAATCTAAGGCCAATAATTTGCAAACAGTTTTACTTGAATGTTTTCAAGTAACTAATAATAATCCTTCGGTGCCAAGTCTTCTTATAATTTTAAATAAACATTCACAATTTATTTGCACACCATTATATAGCTTCACATATTTTTATCTTATACGAATTTTCAAACAGATCTTATTTAATCCACAAATAGTACCTGAACAGGTACTACCACTTCCGGTAAGAGTGGACCCGGAAGTAATGGCAAATTAAAGGGTAATTCATACTCCCTTAATCACCAGAACAGGAGCTTCAGCATAGGATGCAGTTTAGGGTCGTACTCCGGACAGGGAGTAATGTCGTGTTAACCCTTCCTATTTTTCAAGTCATCCATGTTTCTAAAAAAAACTGTGATGCATTAAACTGCTTAAGAAATAAATTTAAGAAATATTCTATTTGTTTTTTCTAATTGAAATTATGTTTTGTATTGCAATTAATTTGTCAATAGAATGTGGCATCCATTGCAATTCGTGCTTATGAAGTGATAGCCTAGCTGGTTCACCATGATACAATGCAAGGTCCTGATGAGATAGAACAAGCGTTCAGCCAAAGCTTAAGTCCATATTTCGAAAGTTAATTTACAACATAACTAGGATTATCCAGTTGGATGGAGCTGTAGAATACACCGACTGCTTCTCTACAGAGGGGTAAGACCCCCCCCCGCAACGAGTGTCCTAGATATGACACTAAACAATCCGATGGTGAGGTTCCAGTATTGCTGGATTTTTGGTGAATACGGAGTACCCGTTCACTGTCATCGCTCCCAGGTCCAAAGTGGCCCGGAGTGGCAGCACCTGATAGGGTTCTATCTATGGGTCAAATAAAACTAATCTGCGTATTTCGGCGAAAATGAATTGCTTGAAATAAAACTGTTTTGATATTTAAACTGCATACTTATGGTAAACTGAAATGTTTGAAATAGAACTGTTTTTGACATTAAAACTGTACTTAGGATAAACTGAATTATTTGAATTAGACTTGCTTGACTAAATTAGATAGCTTGAAATAGAAATGTTTGTTACAATTAAACTGTGTACTCATGCTAAACTGAATTGTTTGAAATAGAACTGATTATTTTTGTAAAAATGGATTTGGCATTAAATAACCTACAAAGGTTGATATGGCATAAAAACCAAACAACCAACCAACCTAGAAGCCGCACATTCATCTCTCTACTAGATCTAAAGAAATGCTGTAAATATTGATTATACCTTTCTTTGCTTGGACTGTGAATTTTCCAGTGACTTTTCATATTTTCTTGTGCATATATATATATATATATATATATATATATATATATATATATATATTACAACGGATTTTCCGTCAATTTCTACCTATAAAGGGTAAGCACCTCTAACCAGTTGTTATGCCTGTGTCTCATATGACATTTCCAACTATCGACTTGTATACAAGTCCACAAATATTGCATGCAGGAGAATTATCAGATGAAGTAATTGGTGTGACTGATTTAGCTTTTGCTTCCTTTCTCAATGATTTCAGATCCTAGAGATGGTTTTTGTTAAAGTTATTGGTGACTTCGAACTATATTATCCTTCAAATCTCTTTGTTCAAAACGTTAGTTTTCTTCTAAACCAAAGATTGGAGGATTTTAAAGATTATTTTGAGTGGAACATCATTGAATCAAAACCGATATTATTAGGTACTGTTTAATACCACAATCTACAGCGTGGAAGCTCAGGATCCAAAAATAAAATTGTAATATCTGTGTAAACAAAAATAAAAGTAATGTTGGTGACCGTAGTCGAGGGTGATCCGAAGGCTTTCTTTTCAATAGCTACTACACCGAGGTGTAGGGGAGGGTGCTATTCTTTTCCATGGATTGCTCCACTTTACCTTTAATACGTACCTTATTGTGCCGAGTGATAAGCAAGGAGGTATAAAGTACTGTTATTTTTAGTCCTTGTTATGACTCGACCTGGGATCGAACCTAGTAAACTAGAAATATATAACGGGTGTATATATTCATGGACTGCTACATATTTGATCCTTTGATAAAATCCTGGTATTTCTGGTTTTAAGGAAGTTAACTTTTGGGAAAAAATTGTTAGTTGTGTGTCCGTATATATATATATATATATATATATATATATAAATATATATATATATATATATATATATATATATATATATATATATGTGTGTGTGTGTGTGTGTGTGTGTATTCTTCAGTCCAGTAAATCCAAAGTCGGGAATAATTCAGTCAGGACAATTAAATTATTCAAACTTCGAATATTTAAATATTCCTGGTAAAGAGCTCAATGTAATCGATACTCATTGCAGGATGGAAATAAATTTATTATCCTAAAATGACGGGATTTTGTTTTTCTTATATATATAGCAAGTTTAATAATTCACAGATCACTGCAGGCACTCATAATCTCACCCTCCAACGTCTACAGACGTGGATTCACAAATCTCGCCGTATGATCTTTCACATGAAACTCAAAGTAATACTGTTCCTACTTTTTAGTTTTTAGTATTGTTATATATGTTGTTCGTTTTATCCGTTTCAGTATTTATCAAATTCAAATTAAACATTTGAATTCTTTCTCTTTCTCTCTCCCCCCTCTCTCTCTCTCTCTCTTAGTCTCTCTCTCTATGTCTATCTCTCTCTCTAGATATATGTGTGTGTATGTGTGTCTGCGTGTCTGTGTGTGCGTGCACGAGCGTTTTGCCGAGTCTGGCAACACTGTCTTAGGTTATTTACGATACCTTCAGTTTGTAAGCAGTTACTATTCTAAGTACTGAGTACAGCTCATAGCTGTTTATCTTTTGGGAACTAGTGTTTTCAGAATGAATTGACTGCAACTATTCAATTTTCAAAGTTTAGGTTTGTTTAACACCCAGTGAGAATCGAATTCAATAAGAGCTGTCTGCAAGCCTAGCTTGCTATCCATCATATTACATGAAGCATTCTCAAACCTCCAGTCGCATTATTACGTTCACTTTTGGGCAAATACCCTTGGGAAAGGAATGAACCCCCTTATCCTCTCAGCTATGGGTTAAATAGTACCATTACTGTTCTTCTAGGAAATAGCTTTGGCATTAAATAACCTATATAGGTTGATATGCCATTAAACAAAGAAACCAAACCAAACTTCTTTAAAGTAATTTTTTTCCTTTTTGAATACCGGCCATTGTTAATTCTCATTATTCTCGAAAATATCGAACACATTTAAACTTTGCTCCTGGAAACAGACATTTGTTCAAAGTTACATCATTATTTTATAAAAGGAAAGCGTCAGATTTATCATGATTTAAGGGTCTAAGTAGCATTAGTTTTCTTGAATTTAATACGTCTACTTCACTGTAAATTCAGTTTCTTAGTTTAATGGCATATCAACCTTACTGTGTTATCTGATGTCAAAGCTGTACTTATAGAAAAACAGCAGTTCAACTATATAACCTATAGCGGAGAAAGGATAAAAGGATTTATGTCTTTTTTAAGGGTGTTTGTCCAAAAAAAAAAAAAAACAGCAAAAAAACACGGAAGAGAGGATGGATTTCGAACTCACTTATTTTACAGCCGCAGTCCAGCCATTACGCTACGGGGGATTTTCCCGTACAGAATTGTTGTCTTCTACCATTAAATAAAACTGATTTGAAAAAGAAATAGAAGTTTATAAGATAAACATTGTTTATATAAACCTCGTTTTATTTAAACGTAAGCATATTCACGTACGTGCATATATAAATATATATATATATATATATATATATATATATATATATATATATATATATATATATATATATATATATATATATATATATATATATATATATATGTGTGTGTGTGTGTGTGTATTTCAGCTTATATCATTTATATACCTCTGCTACTCAACCGCATTGAACCTGAAATTGAAAAAAAAAAAATCTTAAGAAAAATCAAAATGTCTTTCGGAGAAATCGATCCACGACATCACAGATTTTGACAATCCATCACATTTTAGAAGTGTTTCGTGCAAAAAAAACCACGAGGCGATACTATTATTTTTAGACTTCTCCAAGGCATTTGAGACATACACAGAGGGAAAATGGAACAAATATTTCTATCCTGTGGTCTCCCCAAAGAAACCGTTGCAGCCATAATGATGCTCTATAAAACACAAAAGTAAAAGTTCACTCACTGGATGGAAACACAAGTGTGCTGCAAGGAATCATATTGGTCCTACCGGTTTATAATCTGCCAACACTACGTACTTCGAACGTCGATAGACTTAATGAAGCTCTATTTTGGCAAAAGCAAGAAGCAGACATTACCCCGAAAAAACGATTATTTCGCGGACTACGCTGATGACATAGTGCTTCTGGTAAATACTCTCATCCAGGCTGAATCCAAGCTGGATAATCTGGAACGAGTAGCAGGTGGCATAGGTCTCCATAGGAACGCAGACAAAAAAGAGTTCATGGGATTTAACCAAAGAGCCGAAATTTCCACACAAAATGGTAGGCCTTTGAAACTTGAAAACGAATTCATCTAACTCGAAAGCAGCGTTTCATCAACAGAAAATGACATCTGTACGTGACTAGCGAACGCCTGGACAGCTATCAATTAGCTATCGGTCATATGGAAGTCAGAGTTATCCGATAAAATAAAACGCTGGTTTTTCCAAGCAGCAGTTGTGTCACTATTGCTATATGGTTGCACCACATGGACTGCAATTGTACAAGAATGCTGAAGACTATATTTAACAAATCCTGGAGGCAACATCACTCAAAAGCAGCAATAGGCCACCTACCAATCATCTCGAAAACCATTCAAATTAGAAGAACAAGACAATGTTAAAGAAGTAAGGTCGAACTGATAAATGATGTACTCCTGTAGTCCACTTCATAAGGACGAGCAAGAGTTAAACAACCAACTAGAACCTATCTACAACAGCTCTACACTGAGACTGGATGCAACACTGAAGATCTGCCGGGAGTGATGGACTATAGAGACGAATGGCGAGAAAGGGTCAGGGAATTCTGTTCTAGTAGCATGACATGATATATATATATATATATATATATATATATATATATATATATATATATATAATAACTTTTAACAACCACACATACACACACACACACATGTATATATATATATATATATATATATATATATATATAATGCAATTAGAAGAAAACTCAAACCTGGTTAAATTGTCAGTAAAATTTATTTTGGCGAAGAATATCATTATACTCTTCATCTCATCAGATAACTCCACACGTTTAATTTGAGATTGAAAAACAGTAAATATGAATTACAGTCTATATATGTGTATGAAAAAAATAAGGAAAATAAACCTGGATAGAGAATATATAACAATAGCTATACATCAGGTACTCCCATAGATTTATATGAAATTCCTCATATATTCTATATATTTGAATGATCCACACCCATTCTCTTCAGACGCTGACTGGATATTACTAATACATATATATATATATATATATATATATATATATATATATATTAGAATTATATTGATTTCCCGACAAAAAAGTGTTAATTTTTGTGTAACATATCTGCTCGTGTCATTATTTTGCATGTATGGACCAATTAGCGCTTTCACGCTAGTTTTAAAATTTTGAGGTCCTTCTCAGACGACAATATACGACTTGCCGCGAAAATTTTGATGGATCAAAGCTAAAGAAAAAAATAAATAAATCTTTACCCATCAAGATTGTTTAAAAATACATTTTTTATTTGATTATAAATAAATAAATCATTAACTTTTGTCTAATTTGAAGCCTACCTCGATTGCATAAATAAGCGAAAAAATGCATTTTTCTTCAGTAAGTTTATTTCTTTTGACTGAAAATTTAACATTCTTCTCTTTCAAGTTTTGGCTTTAAGTTCCACATCCTTTAATTATTTTGAATATGAAAGCATTTGCTTATTTGTTAAAAGTATTCGTACTAATACTCCATTTGTCCCCTCCTGGTAAAAAAATTCAACTGCAGCCACATATACTTTCAAGGCTTATATACTTTTCCCTCACTAGACAGTGACTCTCTAACACAAGATTTATTACACTTGCAAAATTTATCAACTCAGACTTAAACCACACAAACTCCTACATTGAAAGTATCATCTTTTTTTCTTATAACATAATTATTGGCAAATATTTCCGCTCTAAGTAGTATTACCTTTTCTCTGAAGAAAGTTCTTCGTAACTTCTATTTTGCAACAATTTTTTCGCTCAATTTAAAGAAATGAATCTATGAATTTACAGATCGGAGTTTTATACAATAATTTACAACTTTGTCTACCACACACACACACACACACACACACACACACACACACACACACACACACACACATATATATATATATATATATATATATATATATATATATATTTGGTTTGGTTTGGTTTTATGACATATCAACCATTTTAGGTTATTTAATGCCAAATCCTTCTTATTAAAATATAGTAAATGTAAATTTGTAAAAACATTTTTTTGATATCATCCCAAATTGAGTCTTAGCTCATTTTTTTGCCCTCATTTAAATGATTCATTTATTTTCACACAGTTAAATGGTATCAAGTATTGCTATGTATCTAACAAGGCAATTGACATCAGTCAATTGTTTATGCACAATTAACAGTTTCATTTCTAAAAAATTAATTTGGCAGAAGTCACTTGTTTAGATACAGTTTGAATGTCAAACAGTTATATTTAATCCAAAGATAAGACCCTATCAGGTTTTACCACTCAGGGCCAGAGCGGACCCCTGAGTGATGAAAGAGCATTCCACAGAACTCCAGCATTAGTGGGATCTCACCATCAGATTTTTGCTCACATCCTGGATACTGACTGGACGAGTTTTTTTAACCCTCTGCAGAGATGCTGTCGGAATATTCTACAGCCCCAGGCAACGAGGTATATATATATATATATATATATATATATATATATATATATATATATACGTAGTGCATTCAGTAAGTTTCCAGACTTTTTTTGTACAGGCATTTTAAATTGTCGTAGACTCTTGAAAATTTTGTATGTTATTGCTATACATCTTATGAGATGACTGACCAATTTTAATGATTTCACGTTTAAACGAACTGCTACAGCACGAATTGGAATACACCCTACTAAAGCCTGATTGTCACTGCTGGTGAATTTCAAAAATGCAATCTGGACCTGAGGACACTTTAGAAGAACGATATGAAATGAAATTCTGTTTTAAACTTGGAAAATATGCCACAGAAACGTACGAAATTCTTCAGACTGCTTTTAAACCATCTTGCATGAATCAAGTATCAGTTTTTGAGTGGCATAAGAGATTCAAGGAAGGCAGGGAGTCTGTGAGGGATGATGGGAGGTGTGGGAGGAATAAGGAAGTCAATACACATGAGTTGATTGGCCAAAGGGATAGGGTTAGGGTTAGAGTTACTAGGTTGAGGTTTTAAGGGAGTTCAGGAAGAGATTTAGTCGGAAGAGGCCAGCCCTCTTCAAATCGAGTCAGCGGTATTTTCACTCGGACAATGCACCAGTCCACAACTCCATCCTTGTCACAGACTATATGACCAAGATGGGCATCAAGACAGTTCCCCACCGTCTCTATAGTCCAGACATTGCTCCCTGTGACTTTTTCTTATTCCCTAAGCTCAAGAAAACACTGTCGTTATGAGACAATTGATGAGATGAAAGAGGCTGTGACGAAGGTCATTGACACACTCACACAAGAGGACTTCAATGGGGCCTTCCAAAAGTTGTTGGAACGGTACAAGTGCATTGCAGCCGGAGGAGATTACTTCGAAGGGGATTTGAGTTTCATGTGTGTACTACAATAAAAGTGCCCATACGAAAAAATTCAGGAAACTTATTTAATGATCCTCGTATATATATATATATATATATATATATATATTTCAAGTCGCGTTGATATTACAGTGACCCTTGACTCGTTCGATTTCTCTCTCCCTCTTCCTATCCGTTTCTATTGTCTATCATTCTTATCAAGTCCTTTAGACTGCATCCCGTGTCCACACAGATTGGGCAGATCTTATGTCTCCATAGGAGAACATCGCTTTTGAGTTCATCTTTACTTCATCAGCATGACTTTGTCGTCTTACTTGGTGGGTTTGTGAGATGGGAAGCAAGTAGCTGTATAACAATTGTTTTGTCAGGCGCTGCTACCAGGATTTGTTCAAAACAGCAACATAGGATTATCATTTAGTTCCCACCTAACTTTCTCTCTCTCCCTCTCTCTCTCTCTCTCTCTCTCTCTCTATATATATATATATATATATATATGTATGAGTGTAAGGTCAAAGTATTCATTGATATGTGCGGTATATCAAAAGCATATTTTGCAGAAACCCGAGTAAAAGAAGAAAGGAAAAAAAAAAAAATGGATCGATGTCACAAGAATGTAATTTTTGTGAAAGAGACATTCCTATTCTTCGGAATCAAATTCCTCTTCTTCCATTGACTGTAATATGATTCCTTGTAGCAACATGTTTTTAAGGCAGCAGACAGGTTATGGGAGGAGACACTTTTCGCGCCGGCGTTTCCAAGTCGTAAGACGGCAAACATGTTATTCCAAAGTATTACAGATGGCAGTGATAATATGGTTCTGACAAGCGCGACGCAGGTTTATTGTCTTTGTGTCTGTGTAATGAGCTACATACCTTTTATTTGTCCATTGCGTTGTTCTAACTGTTTA
>OY757914.1:27426366-27433866 GCA_963585895.1 Sepioteuthis lessoniana
AAATCGAATAGTTAAAAATAGAAGTGTTGGAACACTTAACTGTGTGTAAAGAAATGGCTGTCTAATTGAATTATAAGTCATATATAGAAATACTTCCAACCATTTAAATATAAGCAAGCGAATGAATTATGTTGAATAGAATTATTATTGTTAAATGGCAATACATGAAACTCTTTAACTGTCTGCCTAAATTGAATTATTAATGTTACATAGTAATACTTGTAGCCATTTAACTATGAGCAAATGAATGAAAAGTGTTGAATAGAATAATTAATATCAAATAGCAATACTTGTAATCACTTCACTGTCAGCAAACAAGCGATTAATATTGAATAGAAGTATAAGTGTTCAATTGCAATTATTGAAACAATTTAACCGTGTAGAAACAATAGCAATACTTGTGTTCAAACAAATTAGTTCTAACTCATTTAAAAGCAAAATTACCAACGAACTATGAGTGTAAATAAATGACTAATGTTAAAAGGTTACTTATATAGCAATACTTGAAACCATTTTACAGTCTGTTAGAAAATGTGCTACTGGTCATTAAAAATATTGTCAACAAAATGTGTTTACAAATCATATACATTTAATAAATATGTATAAACGGATTTGGTATGAAATAAACTGAAATGTTTGATGTGCAATAAAGCAAAGTCAAACCAAACCCAACCAAACCAAACACCATATCTGTTGAAAGTTTTACGGCACGTCAACTGTTTTAGTTTACTTTATTTTGAAGTCAGTTTAACAATTATCCCCTCGAATTATATATGGTGCAAAGACATATGTACACATTAATGTTAAATAGGTAAACTCTTCATTATCTTACGTATATCTAGGTGGCACATGGGACTCTAACAGGTACTACCACTCCAGGTTAACCATATTTACCAAACCCCTCCGCTCGGGCAGGATATGACACAAGGTCAATTTTTAAGCGGAGTTTAACAGGTTTGAATTCAGAGTTTTCCTTCTCCTAGACTGAAGATTTTCCCTCTCCTAGACTGAAGAACTCAATCTATCCTACTACTTATCCATAGCTGGAGGTAGAATAATTATATTCATACCTTTCCCAAGAGTATTAGTGCTATGTGAAATGCAATCAGCCTCGTCCAGGATTTGAACTCGCGTCACCGTGTCCATTTCCTACGACGATAACCATTACACCACGGGCACTTCAGGTTAACGTTGGCCTTGGACCAAAGGCAATGAAGAGGCACTCCGCATTTTCCTGAGCTTTAGAATTATATCTTAACCACTGAATACTGTTTAGTGTCTTACGCTGGACATTAAAATAATTTTCAATTCAGCTTAATCATAAGATAATTCCTCGCATTTATATATGAAATAATTGCATTGAATTTTTATGATAAATGAATGTTCATGCACTTCTGTAATAAGATAATTTGACATGAATTTCTATAAAAAATTGATAAGCATTTCCTGATAAAGAAAATTGCAATAGATTTCTATAATAAAGTGTATCACAAAAGTGAGTACACCCCTCACATTTAAGTATATCTCTTCATGGGACAACACTGACAAAATGACACTTTCACACAATGAAAAGTAGTCTGTATGTAGCTTATATAACAGGGTTAATTTTTTTCCCCTCAAAATAACTCAAAATATAACCATTAAAAGCTAAATCCCTACCAACAAAAGTGAGTACACCCCTAAGAAACTACACCCCTAACTCTCCAAATTGAGTACTGTTCGTCATTTTCCCTCCAAAATGTCATGTGACTCATTAGTGTTTCTTGGCCCATGTGTTACTAGGCCCATGTGCATAGGGAGCAGGTGTGTTCAAATTTGTAGTGCAGCTCTCGCACTCTCTCATACTGGTCACTGAAAGCTCCAACATGGCACCACATGGCAAAGATCTCTCAGAAGATCTTAAAAGACATGTTGTTGCGCTACATGAAGATGGCCAAGGCTACAATAAGATTGCCAACACCCTGAAACTGAGCTGCAGCACAGTGGCTAAGATCATCCAGCGTTTTAAAAGTGTGGGATCCATTCAGAATAAGCCTTGGGTAGGTCTTCCAAAGTAGCTGAGCGCACGTGCTGACTGTTACATCCAAATGCTTTCTTTGAAAGATCGGCGTAGGAGTGCTGTCAGCATTGCTGCAGAGATTGAAGAGGTGAGGGGGTCAGACTGTTAGTGCTCAGACCAACGCCGTACTCTACATCAAATTGATGTGCATGGCTGTCACCCCAGGAGGAAGCCTCTTCTGAAGACGATACACAAGAAAGCCTCCAAACAATTTGTTGAAGACATGTCAACAAAGCACATGGATTACTGGAATCATGTCCAATGATCTGATGAGATGAAGATTAATTTGTTTGGTTCTAATGGCTTCAAGCATGTGTGGCGGCGACCAGGTGAGGAGTACAAAGATAAGTGTGTCATGCCTACAGTCAAGCATGCTGGTGGGAATGTCATGGTCTAAGGCTGCATGAGTGCTGCAGGTGTTGGAGAGTTATATTTCATTGAGGGAAACATAAAATCCAACATGTACTGCGAAATACTGCAGCAGAGCACGATCTCCTCCCTCCAGAAACTGGGTCGCAGGGCAGTGTTCCAGCATGACAATGACCCCAAACACACCTCCAAGACGACCATTGCTTTACTGAAGAGGCTGAGGTTAAAGGTGATGGACTGGCCAAGCATATCTCCTGACTTTAACCCAATAGAACATCTTTGGGGAATCCTCAAGCGGAAGGTGGAGGTGTGCAAAGTCTCAAATATCTTCCAGCTCCGCGACGTCATCATGGAGGAGTTGAAGAGCATTCCAGTGCCTACCTGTGAAGCTCTGTTGAACTCCATGCCCAGAAGAGTAAAGGCAGTTCTGGAAAATGATGGTGGCCACACAAAATATTGACTGTTGACAAGGTGTATGTTAATATTAACAACTTCCCTTAAGGGGTGTACTCACTTTTGTTGGCAGGGGTTTAGCTTTAATTGTTATATTTTGAGTTATTTTGAGGGGTAAATAAATTGACTCTGTTATATAAGCTGCATACAGACTACTTTTCATTGTGTGAAAGTGTCATTTTGTCGGTGTTGTCACATGAAAGACATACTTAAATATCTGCAGAAATATGAGGGGTGTACTCACTTTTGTTTTAAAATAATTTGCAATGAATTTCTGTTATAAATATGTAACTGTGTATATCATTTTCAAATAAAATAATTTGTAATTGATTTCTAAATGAAATACACGCGCAATTAATTTCTGTACATACGTAATTCATCATAGCTTTTTATTATAAATAAATCTACAACGCATTTTGTTATGAAATAACTTGCAGTTAATTTCAGAAATAAGTTAATGTACAATGCATTTTGTACTAAGATTATTTGTTATTAATTTCTATAATAAATGAATGTACAATGCATTTTGTACTAAGATTATTTGTTATTAATTTCTATAATAAATGAATGTACAATGCATTTTGTACTAAGATTATTTGTTATTAATTTCTATAATAAATGAATGTACAATGTATTTTGTACTAAGATTATTTGTTATTAATTTCTATAATAAATGGATGTACAATGCATTTTGTACTAAGATTATTTGTTATTAATTTCTATAATAAATGAATGTACAATGCATTTTGTACTAAGATTATTTGTTATTAATTTCTATAATAAAAGAATGTACAATGCATTTTGTACTAAGATTATTTGTTATTAATTTCTATAATAAAAGAATGTACAATGCATTTTGTACTAAGATTATTTGTTATTAATTTCTATAATAAATGGATGTACAATGCATTTTGTACTAAGATTATTTGTAATTAATTTCTATAATAAATGAATGTACAATGCATTTTGTACTAAGATTATTTGTAATTAATTTCTATAATAAATGAATGTACAATGTATTTTGTACTAAGATTATTTGTTATTAATTTCTATAATAAATGAATGTACAATGTATTTTGTACTAAGATTATTTGTTATTAATTTCTATAATAAATGGATGTACAATGCATTTTGTACTAAGATTATTTGTTATTAATTTCTATAATAAATGAATGTACAATGCATTTTGTACTAAGATTATTTGTTATTAATTTCTATAATAAATGAATGTACAATGCATTTTGTACTAAGATTATTTGTTATTAATTTCTATAATAAATGAATGTACAATGTATTTTGTACTAAGATTATTTGTTATTAATTTCTATAATAAATGAATGTACAATGTATTTTGTACTAAGATTATTTGTTATTAATTTCTATAATAAATGGATGTACAATGCATTTTGTACTAAGATTATTTGTAATTAATTTCTATAATAAATGGATGTACAATGCATTTTGTACTAAGATTATTTGTTATTAATTTCTATAATAAATGAATGTACAATGCATTTTGTACTAAGATTATTTGTAATTAATTTCTATAATAAATGAATATACAATGCATTTTGTAATAAAAACAATTGCAATTAATTTCTTTAATAAATCTATTTATAATGCATTTTGTAACAAAATATTTTGCGATTAATTTCTGTAATAGGAACCGAATTTTGTTATGGAATAACAAGCGATTAATTTCTTCCAATAAATAAATATGCAATGTATTTCATGCTAAAATCACTTGCAATTAACTTCTATAATAAATAAATGTACAATGCATTTTGTACTAAAACTGCCTCTGGCGGCATTTTACTTGATCGAGGCTTCATGATGTATGTCCCAGGGTAGCCAAGCACTCACGTCGCGTGGCCGATCCTCCTCGAGCCTCAGGGATCGTCTCTCCAGGCTCTAACCCTCCTCGGAGGGGCCAGGTTTATCGCCGGAGGCTTCATTTTTTGGGCAATGCCGACGGGACCCAAGACATTTTTGGAGCCACCTGGTGTGTCTGGGCTGCGATCTCGCACCCGAATTGACCTTTTAAAAGCTTTGTGCAGTACTTCCCTGTTTGGAGGTGCGTGCGACAAATAGCTAAAATAATTCGACTCCAATTTCTATAATAAATGAACGGGCGATGCAGTTTGAAATAAAAAGAAAATTGCAATGCGTTTTGTAATAAAAATATTTGGCAATTAATTTCTGTGATAAATTAATATGCAATCAACTTCCAAAATAAATAAACGTGCAAGGTATTTTGTACTTAAATAATTTGCAATTAATTTCTACAATAAAGGAACTGTATTTTGCTATAAAATAATTTGCAATAAATTTCTACAATAAAGGAACTGTATTTTGCTATAAAATAATTTGCAATAAATTTCTTTAATAAATAAATGGGTTATGGATTTCTGTTATAGAATAATTTGAAATAGATTTCTATAGTGAAAACAACTTTTAGCATTTAAATGTCACACTTGGCAACCATTTTGAATTATTACACATCCTGCCAGTTATGCGTGATTGTTGTTATTTAATATTATAATAATCTTTGACACCATACAGACCTTTGACGACAAACGCTTCCTGTCAGAGGATCAAACATGTAAGTATTCAGTGTCGGGTTTTTATATATATTACGTAAATATATTACAGGTTCACTCTCCTCGTCTCATAACTATGTTTACAACAGTGTTGTCATTACCATGGCTGCAGATATACAACTAATTATTTGAATTCTGAAAAACCTACCCGTCCTACCCACCGAGTGCATCCAAGCAAATAACTACAACGGGGAATAAACTGATCAACAGTCCCACCCGTTTTCTCAATGACTGGTGAATTTAAACATAAGAAAATGGTGGATGTGAATAGTTAATCAAAATTGAAATATGCCAGCAACGTTGGCGGAGATTGGAATACGCTTAATGTCTCTACTGATGAGGGGTAAGACCCCCTTAAAAAAGGTGTTCTAAGTATGAAACTAAACTGGATCAGATGGTGAGGCTTCACTTATGGAGATCTGAGAAATATATAATACCACTTCATTGACTTTATTTCCAGGTTTACTCCGACCCAAGATGGGGCAGTTCCAATTAAAGTTCCATAGGTCAAGTCAAACAATTGATCAATGAAAAACTTAGTCTAGTCTGTAGCAATAATAGTATCTATCTATCTATCTATCTATCTATCTATCTATCTATCTATCTATCTATCTATCTATCTATCTATCTATCTATCTCAAGACTTTTCTGATCTTTCTATTTCAGTATGTTCATATCTATCTATCTATCTATCTATCTATCCTGTCGGCTGGGGCTTTTGAATTAACTATCAGTAGGAGTGTTGGACTCCTCTAACCATCCGACTGGTTGGACTTCGTTGGCGACCCGTATTGCTTGAGGACGTGATCCCAGTGGCTGAGTAACCCATGACCCGCAACCGAAGAGGTCACCCGACTTGCATCACTTCTTTTTGGCCATTAGTGACCTAAAGGATTCTATCAATCGACAGGTCATGTAAAACCATCGCATCTATAAGAGTGTCCCGACTATTGCTCTTATGGCAAACACGTACCCGACCCTATCTTATCATAAAGGTGATTGAAGGCGGTGACTGCGGGTCAATCGCACTTAGAAAGTAATACTTAAAAACCATTCAAACTGTGAGCAAACAAATTATCCATATTAAATAGAATTATTAGTATTAGATAGAAATAATTGAAAATATTTATTTATGAGCCCATAGATAAATAACATTAAAAAGAATTATAAGAGTTATATAGCAATAATTGAAACTATTTAACTGTATGCGAACGAAAAAGTTATGGCTTGTTTAAAAATAGCGCTACCTACAAACTATTCGCTTATATGTGTATGCATAAATGTGTGTGCATCTTTTTTCTCTATTCTCTCTCTCTCTCTCTCTCTCTCTCTCTCTCTCACACACACACACACACACACATACACACACACACAACTATATATATATATATATATATATATATATATATATATTCATAGATACATGAATTGGATTTGGCATTGAATAACACACAAAGGTGTATATGCCTTAAAACAAAACCCAAATCTATCTATCTATCTATCTATCTATCTATCTATCTATCTATCTATCTATCTATCTAAGTTTGTTCATATCTATCTATCTATCTATCTATCTATCTATCTATCTAAGTTTGTTCATATCTATCTATCTATCTATCTATCTCACCCTTTTCGTATCAGTATTAGTCTGTTCGAACTTAATTTTGTCAGTACGTTTATATCTACATATTTCCATTTTATATCTACATCTTTATATTGCCATAATACCAAGTGACAAATGTTTCGTGAAGCACAAGAAAAATGTCTAACAATTGTGAACAATTTTAGTGCTTGTGGAGAAAAGATAAAAATCACAGCATGTCTTCAAAAACTCCTATTTGACTCTCCAGATATCCAACTGCTATTAAATTTACTCAAATGTCAACGATGAATTTTAACATAAACTTCAGATACTTGGCGCTATTTTCCAACTGAACGGAGCGAACACTCAACTCAACTCCAATAAAGATTTGATTAGCTACAATTTGCCTTTCTTTGATGAAAACACAATAAATAAAT
>OY757914.1:27438866-27573866 GCA_963585895.1 Sepioteuthis lessoniana
AGCCTTATGAGTTCCTGTTGTAACAGCAATGAGGATGTTGATGCTTCTCATTAAGAAGAATTCAATCATTCTGTTTAGTGTTTAATTCAGATATCCGTTATATCAATAATCTGGATGAACACAGACCCCAGCAATGTTCCATTCAGTTGCATTTTGAAACGGAATATTTTTTTATTCTCTAAGTTAGCGTCTTTTATATGTATTACTCATACTGTGAGACAAAATTGGGATTACTCCCCCCCACACACATTCATATATTTTCTTTTTCTTTTGCCTTTTTCAAAGAGGCTAATACGAGAAAACTTCTATGTTTTTGTTACCATTCTTAGAACCGATATCTTTCTTATAATTCCTAATTTCTAAAGATTTCAAGAAAGAGCTACATTTTTCTGTTTAACGTTTTTATTCTACCTTCTCATTCAGATTAACCCCTTATCTACCGGTTCGACTCTATCCACTTGTTTGAATTGATACAGCGTCTATGCTCCACATTTTATTTACTGTCATCCTTACTTTGACGAGCAAAAAATCAATTTGTATCCGTCGGAAAGGAAAAACCATTCCATTCGAAAGAAAATCGGATTGAATTGAAAGCATCTTTTCAGACTGTCATGATAATCCCCAAGTCTGCCACATAACAAATATTTGCTCATGTGGGGGTGGGGATGAGAGAGAAGTCCAAGTACAACTCAGGCTCAAGTTGAGCCAGAGTTTTTTTTTTCGGCAAGACGATCGTCGAGTCTACGAAGTGAACCAAGGATCAGAGTTGTTAGAAAGGATTCGCGCATTGAGCTCGCCTCCCTTTAAACAGCCGTCAAACCAGGTGATCTAAAGGTGCGTGTTTATTGTGAATTATTCTCTCTCATCCGACATTCTGAAGGCATGAACTCAATTACTGTCTTGTCCTAAACAGAACATCGTTCCCATTTGTCAAGTTGATAAAATGTTTTTTGATTTGTTTTTCGTTTTTTGAGTGACTGATTGATTTTAACGGTATGTTAATCCGTCTGGGGTTAATTTATGCCTCAAGGTTAGAGAATCGCGTTCATACAGTATGAGTGCTTAATTCTCTCTCTCTCTCTCTCTCTCTCTCTATATATATATATATATATATATATATATAAATTATTGGTGTAATTACTGCTCCAGGAAAAATAATGAAGATGTTTACTGTGGTGGTTTATTCAACAATATATTGTCTAATACTGTATTGGGCTAAAGCATCTTTGATTTAATGAGCATTCTTGTTACATTATACCTTAAACTAAAACTTAAACTAAATTGATTGAATTACTTAATTAAAGGTTTGGTTTCTTTGTTTAATGGCATATCAACCTTTGTAGGTTATTAAATGCCAAAGGCATTCGTCTAGAAGAACAGTATTAGTACTGTTTAACCGATTACTGGGAGGATAAGGGGGTTAATACTTTTCTCAAGGGTATTAGTCCAAAAGTGAACGTAATAATGCGACTGTTGTTCTAACTCTCTTTTTACGCTTCCATAGTCCATCAATTTAACCATTACCCTATATTTACCCAACCCCTCCGCTCGGGCAGGATATGACACAAGGTCAATTTTTAAGCAGAGTTTAACAGGTTTGAATTCAGAGTTTTCCTTCTCCTAGACTTGTTGCCTTACCAAGGCTGAAGAACGTAGTCTGCCCTACTATTTACCCATTGATGGAGGGAGAATAATTGGCTTCATACCTTTCCAAAGGGTATTAGTGCAATGTGAGATGCAATCAGTCTCGTCCAGGATTTGAACTCGTGTCGCCGTGTCCATTTCCTCAGACGATAACCTTTACACCACGAGGACACCCTTAAATTAATGATATATTTCCTTCTAAGTATTTCCAGATAAAACACGGAATAACATAATCTTGGGGAAGAAAATTATGAAATGATCTGGTAACTTTTATTGCTAAAACAATTAGCAACTGCAGGCAACGTAGGCAAATCGGTCTACAGAGAAAAGACAGTTATTGTAGTCTTTAATAATCGTATGGGAATATCTTATTAAAAGGAAACATGGCTACCACAAAAGAACTGATAATTAATTTAGTTTGTTTGGGGTTCTTGACATATCAAACCTTGTTGGTTATTTAACTCCAAATCCCGTTTATACCTATATATTAAATATATATATGGTTTGTAAACATAGTTTGTAGAGAACATTCTTAAACGAGACTGAGCTCTTTTTTGCCCACAGTTAAATTGTTTCAAGTACTGCTATATAAGAGTCAAATTTTAACATCAATCATTTGTTTGCACTCATAGTTTTTCAATTAGACTCACAGATTGGACCATATCAGGTGAATCCACTCCAGGTCCGAGTGGATCTGGGACTGATGACAATGAAAGGGTACTCTACATTCCCAAAATGGCCCAGGTTGTAGCCTCACCGTCAGATGGTTTAATGTCATATCCAGGAAACTCGTTGGAGGTGGTGTCTTACCTCTCAGCAGAGATGTAGTCGGTGTACTCTACAGTACCAACCGACTGGGCTGACTGACTATTGAAATAAAGGTAAAGTTCATTAAAGTCATTAAAGGAGGCATTTCATAGTGGCGAGTGGTGAAAGACGTTGCTTGTTTCATGTGAACTGTGTAAATAGCGTAAATATAAAAGATGGAATAGTTAGAAAGGAAGATTATACCAGAATACGACAAAAGTCTTGAAAGCATCAGGATAGAAAGCTCATAGCCTTGAAAATTGAAAATGCAAGACAAAACAAATAAAAACTTTACAGACCAAAACTGTAATCGATGTTTCTGACGAAACTCTAAGAAATCGGATTGTAATACACCAGTATCTCTTTAAAAAAAAAGAATGTTTCATCCTTATGTAGGATTGAATGTTTGTTTTCTGATTGATTAATTCATTGACTGATTTTAAAGGCATTTCAAAGATATGCAAAGAAATTAAGGGATTGTAATCATTGATGATGTATATTTATATTTCTAACGTAGTTCTTTATAAATATCTTATTTTTGGCTCATATCTAAATGATACCAAGAATTCCTTGAACGAATAGACATAAAATTTCAAGCTATCATTTCAGTCTGATTTGCGCCATTTATTTGTATTAATGTCAATTACTTGAACCTCTAATTGTTTCCTAAGGATTATTATTATAATTAATTAACTGAAGTCATTTAATTGTCAGTAAACAATTGCTAATCATTAAATAGATATAAGTAAGTAAGTTAGCCGGCCGGAGTCGAAGATGACCCGAAGGCTCCCTTTTAAATAGCTACTACGCAGGTGTAGGGGAGGGTGTTACTCCTTTGATTGCTCCACTTACCCTAGATCCATAACTTATTATGCAGTGTTAAGCAAGGAGGTATCAATTACAATTTTTGAATATTTGGTATGACTCGACATAGAATTGAACGTCGGACTCCCGTACTATTGTCGAACACTCGAACGATTATGCCAATGGGACGATACGTGAAACTGTATAGCTGTGTATAAAATATTCGTATTAGATAAGAATACTAGAAACCACCAAACTTTGCAAATTATTCTAATTAGACGGGAATAGTTTGAAAAATTATTTGTATCAAGAATAGGGTATATTAGGCTTATAATTAAGTTTGCTTTTATTTAATGACGTATCAACTTTGGTGGGTTTTTCAATACTAAAGTCTTCTTCGAAGAACAGTTATAGTACTACTTGACGGACATTTGGCTGGATAACGGGGCTTTATTTCTTTCCCAAGAGTATTAGTCCGAAATGAATGTATTGGCTAAACTAGAATTCGAACCCGTTTACTACGATAATAATCCTTAGGAAACAATTAAAGGTTCAAGTAATTGTCATTAATACAAATAATTCACGAACAGTTATATGGTATCAAGTATTTCTATCTAAAATAAAGTATTTTCAAATGTACCTATTTGACACATAGATGGTACAACCATTTTGGTTTGGTTTTATGGCATATCAACCATTGTTGGTTATTTAAAGCCAAATACTCTTTATACATATATATTAAATATACTTGATTTAGTTTGATTTGGTTTTACGGCATATCAAACATTGTTGGTTATTAAATGTCAAATCCTGTTTTTACATGTATATTAAATATATGATCTGTAAACACTTCTTGTAGATACAACAGTTAAATGTCAAACAGTTCTAATTCTAACAATTCAATTTAGCAAAAGCAAGGTTAAATAGTTCCAAGTATTGTTATGTATCACTAACAATTCAGTTAACAGCTGTCATTTGTTTACACTCATTAAAGGATCACGTAGTTCTCTTTCTAGCAATTCAATTTAGAATAAGTCATTTGTTTACACACAGTTAAATGATTAAACAGTTCTCTTTCTAACAATTCAATTTAGGATGCTTCATTTGTTTTCAGTCAGTTAAAATATCAATTTGCTCTACTTGACCCATAGGTAGGACCCTATCAAGTGCTACCACTCCGGGTCAGAGTGGACCCGGGAGCACTGGTAATGAAGAAGTACTCTGCATCCCCTCCTCCAAAAAAACTCGAGCATTACTGGAGCCTCACCATCAGATTGATGCCATATCAGGACAATCATTGCAAGGGTGAGGTCATATCCTTCTGCAGAGATGCAGTCGGTGTATTCTACGGCCCCAGCCGACTGGACTGCTACTATTTCGTGTCAGAGTGGCGCTGGGAATAATAGAGATGAAGGGATATTCCACAGTAGCCAAATTTCCAGGAATTGAATATCTGAACCGGATGTAGTTTAGTGTCATATCCGGGAACCACTCTGACATGGCAAATAAAAAAACTGATTCAAATTGATAGGTAGATTGATGAGAATAAACTGATATACAAAATAAGATAATAAAACTTGATAGAGAAATTGATAGATAGATGCGTAAGAAAAGGCATATATATATATATATATATATATATATATATATTTAGAGACAGAGAGAGAGAGAGAGAGACAGAGAGAGAGAGATTAAAATGATTGAGATAGATAGATAGATAGATAGATAGATAGATAGATAGATGAGAATAAAATTAAATACATATTGAAACAGACATTTGATAGAGAAGTTGATTGATCGATGCCTAGGAACAGGACTATATATATATATATATATATATATATATATATATATATATATATATATATATATATATATATATATAGAGAGAGAGAGAGAGAGAGAGAGAGAGAGAGAGAAAGATAGAGACAGAGAGACAGACAGAGACAGACAGACAGACAGACAGATAGAGATAGATAGATAGATAGATAGAGAGAGAGAGAGAGAATAAAATGATTGAGATAGATAGATAGATAGATAGATAGATAGATGAGAATAAAATTAGATACATATTGAAACATATATTTGATAGAGAAGTTGATTGATCGATGCGTAGGAACAGGACTATATATATATATATATATATATATATAGAGAGAGAGAGAGAGAGAGAGACATACAGACAGACAGACATAGATAGACAGATAGATAGATAGATAGATAGAGAGAGAGAGAGAGAGAGAGAGAGAGAGAGAGAGAGAGAGAGAAAATGATTGAGATAGATAGATATATAGATAGATAGATAGATGAGAATAAACTTAGATACATAATGAAACAGACATTTGATAGAGAAGTTGATTGATCGATGCGTAGGAACAGGAATATAAATATATATATATATATATATATATATATATATATATATATATATATATATATATATATATATATATATAGAGAGAGAGAGAGAGAGAGAGAGAGAGAGAGAGAAAGATAGATAGAATGAAAAGAATGAAATTGATAGATATATAATGAAGAAGGAAGTGGTATAGAGAGAGCAAATGAAACTCATGTATACATAGTTTTAGTTATAAATATTTATAGTTCTGAACTTATAAACACATACACCTACGTATTGATACGTTTGCACTAAGAAAATAAAAACTGAAAAAAAAGATTCTACATTAGAGAAAGAAAAGAAAAACGTATCTGTACACCATTGCTTTTATAAACTAGCAGTCATGTTACGGGTTATGATAAGATTTGGAAAGCTGCGAAATGCATCGGTTTGGCGACTGCATCTGGCCCACGGGGCGGAGGGGGGGGGCAATGTCAGGGTAGTTATTTTTTTTTCATTAAAGTGTGTCCTTTCCTGGGCGTCCACCCATTAAACATACACACAGGATTGCAAAGACAAACAGAAATGAATATACATTCAATCAAAAAGAACAACCTTCAATGTCCAAAGCCATTGCCAAGTTGCCATCTGTAAACGATTGATATCAATACTATAGGAAAAAATGAATTGATTATTTCGTAGAAATGTACAGAATAATTCGCCTTCTGCACAACTGGAAAATTTGATGAAATTCATGTACTATGAATATTTTATAGGGTCCATAATATGTGAGTGATATCTATCTATCTATCTATGTTTACTCACATATCTCTCCTCACTCTCTCTCCTTTATATATTTCTGTGTGTGTGTGTGTGTGTGTGTGTGTGTGTGTGTGTGTGTGTGTGTGTGTGTGTGTGTGTGTGTGTATGTGTGCCAGCGCACGTATTTTTGCGCATGTTTAATTTCTTACCTTTTTTTCACAATATATTTTATCTATTAATGTCTATAGGTACATATATTTATCCATTCTTTGTCCTTCGAAAATCCCCCCTCTCTCTCTCTTTATCTATCTCTCTACCTACACGCAGCTACACTCCCCATATATATATATATATGTATATATATATTATATATATATATATATATATATATATATATATATATATATATGTCTGTGTGTCTGCGTGTGTAGTTGGGCAGCAGTCTTTCATTTAAGCATGTTTGATTAAATAATGAAGACACATTTTGTCTATATAATTTTATTAAGATTCTTTCAAGTTTCCTAGCAAGTGCCTTAGTTTCCCGCTGGAATTAGTGGATGAAATTACCAAAATTGTCCCGCGTGCTTTCGGACTTTTCGTCGGCCATCATCCAGGGTTGCTTGCACGTGTAACGAGTTTGCTTTAAGAGTTTTTTTAAAAAGAGATTTTTAGTTGTTTTTTTTTTTTTACAAAAAAATTACAAAATTACGCAAACGCAGAGTTGGATAAAATTAAGATGCTCATGACATTTAAAAAAAAAACAGATATCAACGTATATCGAATTTAATCAAGAAATATAGAATATTTAAAAGATGTTGAAAATAATGTTTTTAATTCCATCAATAAACAATATTTATTTAAGGTACACTGACGACATACTCCTTCTCACTAATAGCTCTGATGAAATGAACATAATAGAAGAGACCTTTCAAAATAATTCCGTTTTTAATTTCACACAAGAAATCAATATCAACAATAAAACCTGATTTTTCCGTATACTAATTGACACAAGCAATGTTGACCGATTTACCATCTCCACATATAAAAAAAAACCTATCGACATTAATCTCTGCACCCTCAATATCCATACTGAATGCCCATTACGTTATAAAAGAATAATTATAAAAAAAAAAACACTTACTTCCAGAGATAAGCGACTATCTTCCTCTTGAACTATCTTCCTTAATGAACTTAAAAATATAAGATAAACACTTATCAATAATGAGTTTCCCAACTACATTGTCGATACAGTAATTAAATATTTCATTAATAAAACTGAACAAAATAACATAGACAATATCCTAAACCAGAAACAATCAATAAACCTTTACTACAAAACCAATTTCATTATAATTATAAGGTAGATAATTTAATAATAAGGTAGATGTATTTAAAACCCTATCAAAAATATTTTCTCCAAACTGATCCTACCAAAATAATAAGACTTATCATTTACTACAAAAATTGAAAACCTGACAATATTATTTTTCAAACTGCTCTTGTGGCAAATAACTACGCAACTCAATTTTATTTTAGAGGTACGGGAAGCCGAGGACTGAGGGTCAATTGCTCATTGATAGAAATACTTGAAATCATTTGTCAGTGTTCAAGTGATTGATGCGAAATAGAATTATCTGTGTTCAATAACAATAGTCGAAACTATTTAAACACTGGAAACAAATGATTCATGTGAAATAGGATTATTAGATTTAAATAGAAATACTTGAAACTAATTAACTGTGTGCAAACAAATGAGCTCTAACTTGATAAAAATAATGTTACCTGTAATTATTCGCTTATGAATCCTTAATTATATATATACAGTAGCGTCCATAAGGAACGGAATAACAACGAATATTTAAATGAGTTTTACTTGAAAAAAATTTGCATTTACGTTTATGAAATTCTCTCAAAATATACTTGGAACATATATGCATTTATTACATGTAAAGTTTTCAAAATTTTCTTTTTCTGTAAATTAAGAGTCAACGGATAAAACAAAAATGTACATTTTGCCCTGGTGAAAAGTTAAGGAACGCATCATAAATCCTTGTTAGATCAATATATAAACTAAAGAAAAATTCAATATTCAGGGAATTTTCCTTTGCTTTTGATAACTTCATTGCATCTTCGACCACATGATCCAATTAACTTCTTACAAAGGTGTTAGTGATACTTTTCCATGCTTCTTTCAGAAATTTCCATAAATCATCAATATTTTGAGGATTTCTGTTCTGGGCTTTGTCTCCCATGATTTTCCATACATTCTCTGGAGGATTCATATCTGGGGTTAAAGGTGGCCACTTCATAACAGCTATTCCTTCCTCTTCAAAAAAACTTAATACAGTTTTAGCTTAGTAACAAGGCACGTTGTCTTTCATAAATATTTGAGTTTCAACTATACCTTTGCATAAATGAGGAAGAGAATGCTGGCGAAGAAGTTCATTATAAACACTGGCATTAATATTAGCGTAAAAACGAACAATGGGTCCTTCTCCCACAGAAGAAATCCTCCCATATACCATTACGCTCCCCCTCTAAATTTCACAGTTTTCTTAATGCATTGAGGAGATAAGCGTTCACTATTTTTACGTCTTTTTAAAACTCTTACGATCAGATCCAAACAAGTTGAATTTAGATTCATCACTAAAGTGAACCATACTCCATTGTTCCTTTGTCCAGATGGATATGCTCTGTGAGGAAGTCAAGACGAACTTATTGATTTTTCTTTGAAATCAAAGGTTTGTGACATGCAATCCGAGCCACTCATTTTTACTTATTTAACCTCCGAGAAACAGTTTTTCTAGAGATTGGCTTTCCTGTTTGCTCCCAAAATGCATTTAGAAATAGACGTTGCTGTAGCAAAACAATTTTTAAAGACATTTTAATAATCATACGATCTTCCCGTTTCATAGGAGGCCAGCCAGTTCTCGGTTTTAGTTCAAGTGTCTTGTCAGATTTAGATCTACTGATTACACGATAAACAACGCTTTCTGACCTTCGGATGACACCTGTAATTTAAGAACACGATTTGGCTTCTTCATGATTTGCTAAAATGAGCTTTTCTTCTTCTCGAGTTAAATGATTACGTGTTTTTAACTCCATCTTGCTTAAAAATAATTTCATCGATGTATGACGGTTGACTATCAATCAAAATTAGCAACCCAGTTGTTTGAAAGTTAACTAAATTACTATAATTCAACAGCATTTCTTAACTTTTGACAGTGGCAAAATGCGTTTTTTCGTTCACTGTAAATTTCTTGTAAAAACATGTAAAAAAACATTACATGTAATAAATACATATATGTTCCAAGTATATTTTGAGAAAATTTCATAAACGTTCGTGCAAATCTTTTGAAGAAAAAATCATCTAAATATTTTTTGTTGTTGTTTCTTAACTTAAGCCCGCTACTATAATATATATATATATATATATATATATATATATATATATATATATATATATATATATATAAACAGGATTTTGCAATAAATGAACATCAAGTGTTGATATACAATTAAACCAACAATAACTAAACCAATGTTTATATATATATATATATATATATATATATATATATATATATATATATATATATATTTATATATATTTGTACGACTGGTAGTAAAGGTTTTAAGCTTTGCCCAGAAGGAATAGTCATAACTGAACATGTTTGTTGTTGCAGCGTACAATCACTTCTTATAATACTTGAAAAACTAATTCAGATTTCTCTTGTAATTTCTGTGCGGATTACGCCCATATGAAGTTTAGAGGAGTGTGATAAACCTAAACCTTTTTGACTGACCCTCCTTTATATATATATATATATATATATATATATATATATATATATATATATATATATATATGTGTGTGTGTGTGTGTGTGTGTGTGTGCATATTCCTATCTTTTTCCTGTATATATCTTTCAATTTTTTGGCGCACAGAACTTTCATTTATCTATCAATCGATGTTTGAATATAAACAATGTATTTTTATACGCACATGTAATTCAAATAGAATTTAATTCTATCATCGGCTTCTTAACAAACCAGACCTATGCAAATAATTCATCTTTTTTTTTAAATAGATATTCGGCCATCAGTTGACTTAAGACCTTTTATAGCATATCAACATCGATAATAATTGATACACTGAAATGCACGTTGCAACTATTCCTTTGACAGGAAGATCTAACACATCACTCAATAAGTCCCCGGCCTGACTTATAGATGGCACCACTAATATGTTTACTCTAAGCAATCATATAAAATGCTCTATCCAAAAGTGTTATTGTGTTTCTTCTAACTATTGTTGTTTCCGTGGTTATAAACAAAATACGTTATTCAAGGAGCGAGCGAACTTCTTATTAATACAAACATTTTATCGTCAATACAAAAATAATCCTGAAATCTTTTCCTTCAAGTATTTCCATAATATTATAAAACGAAAATTATGACTCATTTATTTCCATTATTTGCTCAAATTTCACTTGTTATATTTCATTTGTTGTTTGTCTAATCGAAAAAAATAAAAGTTTGTTATTTGAACTCACTCACTTTTTTTTTCGGTGTAATCAGCTGGAACCCAAAGTGAAATAAAGTGTCATATATTTCCACGAGCAAGCATGCGTTTTGCTCATTTGCAAAACGGCATAATCCCCTTTCGGGGTAAATAGTTTTAAAGCAGAAAAATTTTTCTGTTAAAGAATGTTACTGCATTTTTTTTGTAAATGTTCTGAACAAGATGGGTGATCGGAGAGGCCCAGTTAGATCAATCGGCTGGTTATGACAAGCCCGAATTCCTATGACGGGTGATCGGAGAGGCCCGATTCGATCAATCGGCTGGTTATGACAAGCCCGAATACCTATGACGGGTAATCGGAGAGGCCCGATTCGATCAATCGGCTGGTTATGACAAGCCCGAATACCTATGACGGGTGATTGGAGAGGCCCAATTCGATCAATCGGCTGGTTATGACAAGCCCGAATACCTATATATTTGAACCGAATGTGTGGGCAAACAAATGACATGTTAAATTGTGACTGTTATATAGAAATACCTAAAACCATTTAACTGAGTGCGAAAAAGAGTTTAGACTTGTTTAAGAAAATTATCTATAAAATAGTTTACAAATATACATATAATATATGTGTATAAATAGGATTTGGCGTTTAATAACCTACAAGGGTTAATATACGATGAAGTCAAACCAAACCAAACCATTAAATGTTATATATATATATATATATATATATATATATATATATATATATACTGCATTTGGCTTTAAATAACTTTTATAAGCAAATCACCCAAGTCCCCTAAATCTAGACCTAAACTATCTAAATGTTCTAGCTTCCGAGAAACATTGATGTTACTTGCTGTCACAAGATCGCCAATAAATACACGCAGTCTTTACTGATATGGAAGCTCAGTGTGTACAAAAATATTAATGGGAAGTCAGGAAACGATCGCAGGAGGATGAAATATATATTAATCCTATATTAAAATATTCATAGGATGAGTGTTTAGATAAACAATATTGTGTTATTTGAATACCATATTAGAAATAGAATTGGCTCGCAGGTTTCTTTGCGACTAACCTAATCATATATCAGTAGTTGTCTTGTATTTCAATTCTTCATAAAACGAGAAAGACACCAAGAAACTAGTTTCCCTTCCTAGCCGTTATAAATAATGAACATTGCTATCTTTAAACACCAACGGAGAATTTCATTGTATGGATGGAAGAGGTGAGCTCCTGCTGAAGTGAAATAGTTAGTATGCTGGTCTAAGGAGGTGCTCGAGGTGTAAAGTTTATTATTATAAAAATGGACTTGGCTACCCAACTTTAAATCCTGATGAAAGCTGTTTGCATTTCACATAGCTCTAATAATCTTGGAAAATGTGTAAATCAGTTGATTTTCGCTCCAGGAATGGTTTAATAAAAGGGCAGGCTAAGCTCGTTAATTTTGACATGGTAACTAATCTAGGAGAAGGAAAAGTCTGAATTTAATCAAGACACACTTAATAGGCATCGCCCTCACGATCAAACCATGTTATAAGATATGTCTTGGTCTTGTGTCTTCCTCTTCAATATTGACCCTTGACAGAGCTGGATGTTCCAGCTGTGTAAACAAAGTGATTGCAAGATGTATCCGGGTAAAGAGCAAGGCAGCGTAGGTGTAAGCAGCTCATGTGTGTGGAACCGGGAATAAGTGGGCGTTGAGAAATTATATATATACAGGTACCCACAGAGTAACAGCCAGTCTTAGGTTTGCAAACAGAAGAGATTCAATCAGTCATGGAGAGCGATTACCGGGTCTTATTCGTTTGAAACTAAAATTACCGATAAACTATTCGCTTACAATTCATAGATATGTATAAAAAGGATTTGGTATTAAATAACAATCAAGGTTTGGTATGCCTTTAAACCAAATAATCTAACTTAATAACATCAGTTAAGATATTTTGCTGGTTGTTGTATGAAGTTAAGTCAGCTAATTACCTTTAAAAGAATTTCGCTACAGAGTACTAGATAATGTATCTGACTGTTGAAATGAGATTGATACTCACTAGGTGCCACAATACAATAGTGTTTGGCTGGAGTAAATATACACACTGATGTATTAATATCATTCAGAAATAGGATTATTTTGTGGGTCATCTTAATTAGAATCTTCTGTTTCGTTTGACACATTTCTCTGTTTTCTTCGTCTTAAGATATATCAACCTTTGTGGGTTATTTTATGCCAAAGCCGTCCTTGAAAAAGGACATTAGTGCTACTGTTTCACTCTTAACAGGGAAGAAAAGGGGGTTTCATGCCTTTTCTTAAGGTATTAATCTGAAAGTGTACGTAATATTACAACTTGAGTTCAAACTCGTTTACTGCGATGTCGCATTAGCTACAAGGCTATGAGGACTCCCACTTGACCCCTTGACTCCTTGACACATTTTGAAACTGTAATTTTCTGCAGTAGAATCAGACCCAACAATTTTGGGAGATACTTCACAAACGTTTTTTATCATAAGTTTATCTGCTTGTTTCCTTATTCAATAAAATCTTGACCTCTTTAAATCTTGACCTCTTTAAATCCATGGTTAGCAAATATTTTAACTCATGATTCTTTTTGTTAAATAAGACATTTTTCAATTTCAATTTTATCACTTTTTATTATCTATAACTTCTATCATATTTTACTTGCAGTCTTATGTACTCTACACGCAGTTTTGTTTATCTTACTTGCAGTTTCGAGTACTGTACTTGCAGTTTTGTTTATCTTACTTGCAGTTTCGAGTACTGTACTTGCAGTTTTGTTTATCTTACTTGCAGTTTCGAGTACTGTACACGCAGTTTTGTTTATCTTACTTGCAGTTTCGAGTACTGTACACGCAGTTTTGTTTATCTTACTTGCAGTTTCGAGTACTGTACTTGCAGTTTTGTTTATCTTACTTGCAGTTTCGAGTACTGTACACACAGTTTTGTTTGTCTTACTTGCAGTTTCGAGTACTGTACACGCAGTTTTGTTTATCTTACTTGCAGTTTCGTGTACTGTACTTGCAGTTTTGTTTATCTTACTTGCAGTTTTGTTTATCTTACTTGCAGTTTCGAGTACTGTACTTGCAGTTTTGTTAACCGGAAACTTTAAGGAATTAGGTATCTCACCAACTTATAATAGTTAACGAGAAAGACTTACATATCATTAATTATGAATTTGATTTTCAAAGATTTTGTCTAAACTAATTATGTATCCTTACTGTTTTTATTTAGTGCGCATGCTAGTCTCTCAGAACAAAACCAAGGTAGCGAGTTTAATTTATCACTTGATTTATTAATAGACTAACCACGTATCGTATTAATTATTTTTTTTGTTTGTTTTTTAGTTTGGTTGGTTGGTTGGTTGGTTCGCTTTTCAACATATAAAACAAAAACCAAAAAGAATCCCAAACAAACAATTACATAGTTTCAAGAAACTACTCCTGTTTGTTTGTATGGGCAGTTAATAAATAGGATTGTTTTCGGACATTCATCTATATCAAATATATCTGATTTGAAAACACATTTTGCTGACAACATTTTTAAACGAGCCTGAACCCATTTTGTTTGCACACAGAAAAATGATTTCAAGTATTGCAATGTAACATCATTTATTAGTTTGCACTCATCTAAAAGGATATACATCTATGCTTTGTGAGTGAAGGGTTTGCAGGTAATTTAATTTTTAAATGAGTTAGAACTAATTTGTTTGCACACTAGTTAAAAGGGTTTTAATTATTGCTATCTAACATTTATAATTCTATTCAATATTAATCACTTGTTTGCACAAAATGAAGTGGTTATGAGTATTTGATATTCAACACTAATCATTCTATTCAATACAATTCATTCGTTTGCACAGACTCAAATGGTTCCAAGTATTGCGATGTAATCCCAATAATTTAATTAAGGCCCACAGTTAAAGAGTTTCAGGTATTGCAATTTAACACGAACAATTCTATTCACCATTCGTTTTCATACCGTTAAATGGTTCGCAGTGTTGCTGTGTATCATAAACAATTCAACTACACACCAGTCATTTGGTTGCACAGATAAATAGTCAAACTGTCGTTTTTATAAGGATTCAGTAATTCGTTTGCACACGGTTTCAATGTCACCTAGGTAGAACCCTCTCAGGTGTTACCACTCAGGGTCAGAGTGGACCTGGTGTTAGGTAGTGACAGGAAGATTCCTTTAATGTGCTCCAGAGGTTGCATGGGTGGGATGACAGGATGTGCACATGTTTCTTCAGGTAAACAGGACGATGACCCTATGGAAGTTCCACGTAGGTTGCTAGGGGGTATGCTATACAGGAGGCATGTCACGCTCGGTGTGTAGGCGTGAAGTGTAACCACGAGGACCGCGTCGTTGTCTAGAAAATTATATAAACCAGGAAAGAATTTCGACGTAGACAGAACGAAGCAAAAAGGCAAAGATGTTTCACAGAAAAACCGCACCGATGCCACTGTGTGTGCATTTCTGCCATCTTCACTCGCTCTTACTCTTCTCATATGTACATTTCTGATAATAAAGTAAAACAAGAACAGAAGCCGATTGAATTTTGATACATCAGCGTTATTGTTGTTGTTCCCTGTGTACAACAATGGAAGCAATGGCAATGAAGGAGTACTCCACATTCCTCAAAGCTCCAGGACTAAAGGGGTCATCATCATCATCTTGTCGCGCCATCAGCACGGATATCACTGACCCTCTCTAACCACCCTTCCTTATCGATCATCGCTTCCGGTAGGTACCCACGGTTACACCCCGTATCCACACAGAGCTGATATATGTAGGTTCAAGCTAGCCGCCCTGCTTTTTCACGGCCATGTGAAGGGGTCCAAAGGAGTACATCACTTATGAGCTCGTCCCTACTTCTCCAGCAATGTCCTGCATGTCTGGTTCGTATAACTTGGATAGTTTTCGTGATGGGTGGTAGGTGGCCGTACAGCTAGTGCTTTGTGGTGGTGTTGCCTCCAGGACTTGTTCAATATGCCTCGCAGAAATCTTGTGTAGTTGCTGTCAAGATTTTTCTCCAGCCGTTTAGTTAGCGTCCATTTAGTGCATCCATATAGCAGTATCGACACGATCACTGCTTGTAAGAAACTGCGTTTGAAGGGGCAATACCATCTGATTATTTAGAGTCATATCCAGGATACTCATTGGGTTGGTGAGGGTCTCATCCTTCAAAGAGATGCAGTTGGCATATTCTACATCCCCAACGGACTGGGCTGAAATATTCGTGATTAACGATACACAATTAGTACACAGAAATACTTTTTTCAAGAATTCTTGTCTAATAATAATATTTTTCAAATAAATCTATTGGAACTATTGACAGGACTCTAACAGATATTACCTGTCATGATTTGAGTGAGACAGAGAGAAATTGCAAAGAAGGGATGATTCCACCCTTTTCCGGAATCCCAGGATTGGAGCCTCACTACTGGATGTAGTTTAGTGTCATGCCCAGGACAAGAGGTATTAAAGTAAACTTTATTGTCTGGGGAACTTCTAAGGAGACCCAGCGGGGTACACAAACCAGTTCTTCTGTGAAAGTTAATGGTAGATGTTTGACCTCTTTCTACATTATGGTTAAAATCTTTAAGAAATTCCTCGTTAAATTTTATTAATTCAAACTGTTTTTAAGGGTCATTTTTTATTTGGTTCCATTTAAAATAGGAGAAGTATTACAGAAACATTTGAATTACATTTCGCATTCGGATATATGTGTGCGTCTGCACGCGTATTGTGTTTGAGCGGGGGGGGAGGCGGAGAATATGTCAAAAACGTAAGTCTTCGATAAAAGAAAATACATCAGTAAAAAAAAAAGAAAAAAGAAAAATAAATGAATGAAAGCTGGAATCATTTTTGGGGGGTCTGAAACGTAGAAATTTCAAAGTGTTTATTTTTGCAAAGAAAAAAACCCAAAGAGCGCCTTTAAAGTTCTTAAAAGTAATTGTTCCGATAAGGAGAACCAACCTTGTCTTCATTCAAAGCCAGTAAGAACCAGACGTTTCCAACACAAACACCACTTGTATTAATAAATAGAAAGAGTGGTTAGAGTGATTTTAATAATAGCATACGTTTAACTGGGATTTATAGTACAGTTAACTCAGTAAAGGCACTAAAAATGGCACTAAAAATAAAAATGAAAATAAAACTACGTAGAACAAAGCAAAAACAAAATAAAGACCAGATATACTGGCGTTAGGGAAAGGAGAAATCAAATAAAATAGAATAGAATAAAAGAGAACAATAACGAAGAGATAAAAAATAGTTGAACGGGATAAAGTCTACCAATAAAGTTTTTAAAATGATAGAGAAGATTTTGGTAGGAAATAAGACAGAAAAAAAAAAAAAGAAAAGCAGCGAAAAAAAAAAAAAAACACATAAAAAATAGAAAAGCGGAGAGGGGAACAAGTGAAGAAGAGAAGAATAAAGATAAGCAGAAGAAATAAATTGTAGAAAACGTAAAAATGAAATATGAGCTTACAATACAACGCAAGAAAAAGGAGAGAAAGATGAAGAATGAAAAGAAAAAGAAAAATGAAGAGAAAGGGAAAAAAAAAAGAAAATGAAAAATAAAAACGAAAATGCCCTTGAGAAAGTGACTAGAAGGAAAAAAAGAAAAAAGGAAATCGAAGAAAAAGGAAAATTAAAAGAAAGAAAAAGAAAAAGAAAGAAAAAAGAAATTGAGAAAGGGAAACAAAAAATAGAAAGAAAGACAAAAAGACTGGGAGAAGACGATGTCTCCATTTTCTTCACTAAGAAGAAAGAAAGGAAAGAAAAAACGAAGAATGAAAAGAAAGAGGAAAATGTAAAAAATAAAAGAAAGTTAAAAGAAAGAAAAAGAAATAATCGAAAGAAAGTCAATAAGAAATTTGGAACCAAAACAAAAAAAACGGTCAGAAGGTGACGTCTTAACCTTCAAAAAAAAAAAAAATAGATTAATAAACTGGAGATGGAAAGAAAAAATAGTTTCTAAGAAACAACATCTTCCTCTTCCTGATCAAAAACAAAGAATTTCTTAAAAAATGAAGAAAAGAGAAAACTAACAAGAAAAAAAAAATTAAAGAAGAAAGACAAAAAAAGAGTAAGAAGGCGACTTTGGCATCTTCCTTATACTATATATATATATATATATATATATATATATATATATATATATATATTCCTTTTATTTGATGTATTCTGAAATAGAGTCAAGATGTGCTTGATTCTTAATAATAACCATATTTCTGAATTTCAGGGGTGAGAATTGTAAAGAAAACCATAATCATTTGTCCCTATATAACGTTTACTTCAATATCTGTGCCATTTGTCTACCTTTTTGGTGTCTCGGTTTATGATCGAATAAAATGTACCCCACGCGAATCAGAAAAGAAAAAATCACTAAAAAACAATTCCCATTTTTGGGGGACTTTCAATGTGCGTTCTGCGTTATAAATCTTCTTTCGGTTATTCAATTATCTAAAATTTGAATTGTCTTTACGTCCTATTTTATAGTGCACGGCAGAAATAAGAAGGCATCCAATAAAACAATGATATCTTGGATTACCTCTATACGTCTCCCTCATCTTGAACTTGGACATAAGTTGTGTTCATTCATTTAATTTTTTTCTGAAATTATGATCATAGCTATTTAAAGGAAATCCTTGCAAAGATTACTATGTTTCGAGATGTTGTAAGCGCGTGAAACTTTTCGTATTTTCTAGCTCATTTTTTATGTTTCGATACATATGTGAGCGTGTGTGTACGTGTGTATGGATCCATCTCTTTTTATCAGGTCCTAGGTATGGTACTAAACTACATCTGATGGTGAGGCTCCTGTCCTTGAGTTTGGGGAATGTAGCCTGCCCTTTCATTACCTTTAATCTTAATTCCACTTGCCCAGTCAACTGGAGCTGTAGAATACACCGATGGCTTCTCTGCAGAGGGGTAATACCCCCCACCCCGCGACGAGTGTCGGTGATATGATACTAAAAAATCTGATGGTGAGGTTAGAGTAATGCTGGATCTTTGGGGAATACGGAGTACCCCTTCATTGCCATCGAGCCCAGATCTATGCTGGATCGGAGTGGAAGCACCTGATACAGTCCTCTCTATGAATCAAATAGAATTAAACTGTGTCATTATGCTAAACTGAATTGGTTAAGAAGGGATGGTTTGACATTTAAACTGCGTACTTACGCTAAACTGAATTGTTTGAAATATAACTATTTTGACATTTAAACTGCATACTTATGCTAAAGTGGATTGTTTGAAATATAACTTTACATGAATAAAAATGGATTTGGCATTAAATAACCCACAATGGTTGATATGCCATAATACCCAACCAAACCTTAATTCCCCTCTGGCCCAGAGCGGTGGTATCTGCTAGAGCCCCATGTGTGGGAGCGATAGAAAAGTTGAATCATTAGCAGAGGATTATTATTTGTTATTTTATGTTTTAAAGTTGTATGTATTCTTAAATAGTTATACTTGCATACAAACAAATGAACTCTTGATCGTTCAAAAGTTTAGTTACCTGCAAACTATTCCGTCACAAATCATATCTAAAAAAAAAGATTTGTCAACCGACAACACTTGATGTGCCATAAAACACCAACCAAATAAATACTAAAATACTTCTTGATGTGAAAGTAGTGCACATGTCTAATCATCAATTAAGTGAGCAATACAAAGGTAAGTAATACACAAGCAAGCAAACGAAGCACGTTATAGACTCACCTCACAACTATATATATATATATATATATACATATATGTGTATATATATATATATATATATATATATACACAAACACACACACACACACATATATATATATATATTGTGATAACAATCTGACAAAGTCTGCTAGTTTCGTGAGATACTGCTAGGGCGCTCTGGGCTAGTGGTAATGATGCTTCGGCCCCGAAACCATGCCTGAACCCAGAGTCATCATCTGATAAAGGTTTTGTTGGAAGCAATGCTGTTGTACAAACATCAGTTATTGTATGATACCTACTACTACTACTACACACACACACACACATATATATACATATATATGTGTGTGTGTGTGTGTGTGTGTGTGATTACTACCATATCTTGAGAAATGATAGCTATCTTTGCCAACTAATTTACAAATTTAACATCCAGATCAATGATTAATTGAACTTGGAAAAATCATACAAGATACGTAAGATCATACGGTAGTAAAACAACTGTTCGCTGTTGGATTATAGTGTTATTTGCTTAAACAACTCTTATGCTGCATATTGAATTTTGACAGAGCTGGTTGTTCCAGCTGTGAAAACGATATGATTACAGGACGCAACCGTATAAATAACATAGGTGACAAACCGAATACGTGGACGTTGCGAAATTACCTATACGAAACCCATAGCAGATACGGTGGTCTTGAAGCGGTCAGTCTTCAATGTAGAGTCTTAGGTCTAGATACAGTCAGTCACAGAGACTGGCCACCATGCGCCCGGTGGAGCAACGGCCCGTAGTGGCAAAGATTCAAGGCCCTGAAAGTAACACAGTGTGGTATGGTCAAGAGTAGAAGAAGTTATGGGTCAATATGGCAGTTTGTCATTCTCTCCTAACATCTCCCAGTCTCTCTCACTAATACGCCAGCTATGAGTACATTCGTGAAATAAAGTGTGAGAATTATGTTTTTATAAATAAAAGTGTTATGGTCAATCTTCCACCATGCCGATTCATTATTCATTATTCGCGGTAAGGAAGAGATACACATTGAAATAAAGATTAAATTATTAATTAACTGAAGAAGTACAGTCCAACAAATATTATAAGTCTCGCGCTGTGGGTGTTACGTCCGAAGTTGGTCTTACTACTGACTGAGATCTTGCAGAACACTCTTGTTTAAGAAACACGGAGTCTTTTATACCTCTGCGATACCGGAAGTCACGTAGTACGAGCCACTATACAACAATTCATCCCTTCATTATGGTGGCATGGTATAGAACACTCACGCTACTCATTAGAACTACATGGCTACAGCCCAGGGACAAATGTTGCAAGATAACTCATGACTATGCAAACAAGAGGTTTTATTTCAGTGTATCTTCTCTGGGCCTTTTTTCCGTCAAAGGATACCCATAAATTAGCAGGAGTTTCATCACGCACCTTTCCTGTGTAGTTTTGATTTTGGAGTTAACTTTAAAGAGGGTTGTATTCACCCCGACTTTGTAATTAGACAGTTGCCTCCTCTACTTAACAGTATGTATATACATTATTTTGTGGAGTACTTTTAATGCCATAAGAATATTCTTTTTGCAATTATTTTAGTGTTTGCAACTATTTTTAAGTGACGGAAGCCAGCCGGATTTAAAAATAAAAATTCGAAAATCGAAATTGAAAGTTATTTTTCTTCAGAATGTTTTCATTTTCTGTAAATACTAGGAAAAGTCAGAAGTTTTACTCTATTTTGGTAACGGGAAGCACAATCTGGCTGCTTAACTGGTTTTGCCGAGGGAGTGAAAGGGATTAACTGTTGTGATGCTGACAAAAAAAAAAAGACACAGGGAAAACAAAAAGGGTGGATAGAAAAACATTTATATTCAAGTAACAGAAACAAGATGCAAGTGAACCTGGTTAAACAGTAGTTAATTGATAGGAAGCTGAGAGTCCGTCAACTACGCAAATGGTATCACACGTGATTGTGTCACGCTGATTGGGGAACTCCGTCTGACGCTCTCGTTAACGTGTTTTTATGAAGGAAGTCAAGTCCATTATGTAGGAAGTACAACATTAACTACACTGAACTTTTAGATGCCAAACTGGCCTGATACTCTCCGATTGATACCAGCCGGAACTGTCCCTATGGCTTAGAGAACGGCTTATGAACACACAGTTGTAGATCTACCGGTGCATGCCTGATTGTTGAGGCTTTTGTAATCCGAAAGAAATTTCTTGAAGCATCTGTTTACTGAACTGTGATCGACTTTGCCTTCACTTTTCACAGAAAAAATGCTTTTGGTTTCTTCTACAGCTTTTTGGTTCAAATTGAACTTGTAAAGCATAAGTTCCCTGGATAAGACTACGTTGCTGGTTCGTCTGTTCGGCTTTGAAATACTACACTGACTACTACGGGACTACCAACGGCAGCGGGTAACTTTCTTATCTTGAACTGCCTTAGTTACGGGATATTCGTGCTGCAAATTAGCACGTATTAAAATATTGCATGGTCCAGTCAGCTGCGGCTGCAGAACACAACGAGTGTATCTCTGCAGAGGGGTAAGACTACCCTAACGAGTGTCCTGATATGATTCTGAACAATCTGACGGTGAGGCTCCAGTAATGCTGGAGTTTTGGGGAATGCGGAGTATTCCATTATTGCCATCACTTCCAGGTCCAATCTCGCCCGAAGTGGTAACACCTGTGTGCTTATGCTTAACTTAATTGTTTGAAATAGAACTGTTTTTACATTTTATTGTGTGTAACTAAATGGCTGATGTTTAATTGTTAGTGATCTACAGCAATACTTGGAACCATTTAAATTTTTTGACAAAACTGAATAACTTGAAATAGAATTGTTTTGTCATTTAAACTGTGTACTTATGCTAGTCTGAAAGGTTTGAAATAGAACTGTTTATATATATATATATATATATATATATATATATATATATATATATATATAAATGGATTTGGCATTAAATAATCTACAATGGTTGATTTGCCATAAAAACAAACCAAACCAAACCAAACCAAACAAAACCAAACTAAGATATTGCAAAACCTTTGAATTACTCTCATTCTTGCAAAAACAATTGATAATACTGTAAGAATTAGAATGTAGATTCCAATACAATTGAAGTCGAGGCGAAAGCTTGGAAAGGAGTTGCCATTTTGACGAGACTAGCTGTCATAAAAACTTCTGAAATTAATTATTTTTTCTTGTAGCAAGTTTTCCACACCCTTTTTTTCTTTTTTTTTTTTTTTTACAGACGTTTGAGTGACAGCGAATCTTGTCGGGCCTCTAAGGTCCAGTAAAGAATCTTAGATTATTTAAAGAGTTCTGGATTACCAGGTTAGTCTCTGTTTTTCCTCTTATCTGCAGTTTTTCTAGTCTCTTTTCCAATCAGATCAAAGGATACTAACCACAACTAGTGCCGCTGTCATCTTCAGCTTCTGCAAGTTTTTCAACCGTCTGGCAAGATCCAAGTATTATTAAATAGGGATAATTTATTCAAACCATGTAACTGTGTGCAGATTATTAATATCGAATCTCGACATTCAACAAATTACGAGGATCATTAAATAAGTTTGCAGACTTTTTTCGTATTGGCACTTTTATTGATAGTACACACATGAAACTCTAGTCCCCTTCGAAGTACTCTCCACCGGCTGCAATACACTTGTTGTACTGTTCCAACAACTCATGGAAGGCCCCATTGAAGTCCTCTTGTGTGAGCGTGTCAATGACCTTCGTCACAGCCTCTTTCATCTCCTCAATTGTCTCATAACGACAGCCTCTGAGCTTAGGAAATAACCAAAAGTCACAGGGAACAAGATCTGGACTATAGTGAGGCTGAGGAACTATCTTGCCCATCTTGGTCAAATAGTCTGTGACAAGGATAGAGTTGAGGACTGGTGCATTGTCCTGGTGGAAATGCAACAGACCAGATTTGAAAAGTGTTGGCCTCTTCCAATGGCATCTCTTCCTGAACTCCCTTTAAACCTCAACATAGTAACTCTAGCCCTAACCCTAACCTTTTGGCTAATCAACTCTGATGTATTGACTTCCTTATCTCTCCCACACCTCTCATCATCCCTCATGGACTCCCTGCCTTCCTTGAATCTCTTATGCCACTCAAAAACTGATGCTCGATTCATGCAAGATTGTCGAAAAGCAGTCTGAAGCATTCCATACGTTTCTGTGGCATTTTTTCCAAGTTTAAAACAGAATTTTATTACATATCGTTCTTCTCAAGTGTCGTCACGTCCAGTTTGCATTTTTGAAATTCACCAGCTGTGACAATCAGGATTTAGTAGGGTGTATTCCAATTCGTGCTGTAGCTGTTCCTTTGAACCTGAAATCATAGAAATTGGTCAGTCATCGTATAAGATGTATAGCAATAACATAGTGGATTTTCAAGAGTCTACGACAATTTTAAATGCCTGTTCAAAAAAGTCTGTAAACTTATTGAAGGCACCACGTATAAGCCTTTTATATGCCCTTAAACAAATAAACCCAAACAAATCATAAACAAGATAGTTGTTGCCTGATTTTATTTATATTTTTTAAATCTATATCCACATCGTCAGTTGTTATAATTCGAGAGCGTTTTCAAGTTTGCGTAATACGAGTTAATTACTTCCTGTCAAACTGGTTTTTTATTTTTGAATGTTTAGGGAATATGTTCTATGTTTTTGATACTCAGACTAATTCATGATACATTGAATTCTTATACTCGATGCTCAGAATTGGTGATTGTCAATGACCAACATGAAAATTTGGTGGGTGGTTATGTGTTATCGATTATTTCACGTATGGTGCACCATACAAAATGATCAGTATATAATGAACGATATACTGGGTCATGGCAGGGCAAGATTTCGCATACGGGATAGAAATGTAGTGGGAAAAAACGTGGCATATGGAGGGTAATAATTCTCCAATACTCACAAATGCACACATTCATAAATTTACTCGCAGAGACACACATACAGATACATGCACTCATACATACAGAGGAGCGCTTTGCGTAACGGTTATCCTTGTGGGAAGCTGTATCGGCGACCCAGGTTCAAATCCCAAAGGAGGCTGTTTGCATTTTATTTTGCACAAATGCCCTTGGTACAAATTTATATTTCTCTTCCCTCTATTGTTAAATAGGATAGGCTGTGATCATTAGCTTTGGAACAGTAACCCCAGAAGAAAATAAGAAAAAACCTCAATTCAAACTGGCTTTACCATATTTATCAACCCCTCCGCTCGGGCAGGATATGACACAAGGTCAATTTTTAAGCGGAGTTTAACAGGTTTGAATTCAGAGTTTTCCTTCTCCTAGACTACTTGCCTCACCAAGGCTGAAGAACCAAGTCTGTCCTACTATTTACCCATAGCTGGAGGGAGCATAATTGGATTCATACCTTTCCCAAGGGTATTAATGCTATGTGAAATGCAATCAGTCTCGTCCGGGATTTGAACTCGTGTCGCCGTGTCCATTTCCTGTGACGATAACCATTACACCACGGGCACCTCCACGGGCTTTACTTTGCTTAAAATATTTACTTCATCTCGTACACTCCTTTTGATGAATGGGGTTTGGTAAACACACAGACACACACACACACACACACACACACACTCACTCACTCTCTCTCTCTCTCTCACACACACACGCGCACAGTGTTCTTTCCCTTACTTAGCTTTGAACAAATAATAGGGCAGAATGGTTTCTTTAGGCTTGTATGACGTTGCATAAATAATTATCCCTGGGTAAGGGCCCATTTTATGCTCATGTAACGTCGAGGGCAGTTTGGCACTTGACACTCCACAAAATAAATCCTGGTCAAGACTCTTATTTCGGGCGTATGATAAACAGACAAATAATATGGAGGTTAATTCGGGGCTAGCCTGACCTCATACGTTGGTAAGGGGGTGCCAATTCACTTTCACATACACCAACAAGTCCTTTGTCTTCTTACCCCCTCAGATCACGGAAGAACGAACTTCTAGGGTTAGATAATATTAACTGTAGACAGATTTCCAAAGTTCTCTTGCAATGTTAGGGTGCGTTTAAAATATAACAAGATTTTAATATGCGACGACCAAACAAATAAGGATGAGATTCAAGAGACAGTTCTTTCTTCTTTTCTCTTTTCTTGTTAAAATATCGGCAATATTAAGCCAAAGGAAATATCAAACAAAAATGTCTCTCAACAGTCCTTTTTTCTTGTTTCTCTCTTTTCTTTCTTTTTCTTTTGCTTGATAAAAATGACTAAGTCGCCGGACTGAAGCAAGTAACAATGTTCATTCAATAAATTCAACTATTGATGAAACAGAACCTTTACGGTTTCTCTCTTTTTCTGAATACATATAACTTTCCAATAATTAAGAATTGTAGAAGGAAAACAGTTTGAGTTGTACTTATCTTTGACAGGTTTTCAATCTCTCAAATTTCTTTTTCTCCTTTTTACGGGTGATTGACCTTCCCGGAGTCGGCTGATTTCAGCATGCTGTTCGAACGCTGCTTCTATCCAAAACTCTTCTACTCTTTTTACGGGTTGCTTTCTCCGGAGTTGGCTGAATTCAGCATGTCTTTCTAACGCTGACTTCTGTCCAAAACTAAATATTCTTCTTCAAATTTCTCTAACGGGTAATGGAATTTTGGCGCGAAGAGTCTGTGGGCCAATAATTCGACTTTTCCTCTTCCACTACCCTGTCAGGTCACGCTACTCGACTGACCTAGACTTCTTTCGTTCAACAGACTACAGGTTACAGAGTGTAACTTGACCTTCTTTCCCATACCATTTTAACGGTCAGTCTTAGTGCCTGTTGATTCAAATGAAAAGAGGGTAAGGGAATTTACCTCCCCTCCCTCTCTTCGTAGCATACCACATCGCACTTGGTATGTTAATTTGTCAAGGAACTTAAAGAAACTCTGCGCTCCAAAAATTTGACCGTGTGTCGCATTCTGTCTGCAGTAGAAGGGTCGGATTTATTCATTAAATACAAAGAAAGAAAGAAAGAAAGAAAGAAATATAAAGAGAAATAAAGAAAAACCCTAGCATCTCAAATATGAAAGAGAGGAAATATACGTATGTTTTAGAACACTTAAATAAAAAGAAAGAAAAAAGAAAGAAACATCGAAAGAAACAAAATCAAAAGAGATAGATAGATAGATAGATGTGATATAATGGCCGAGGGATTTCGTTTTATATATCTTGCCATTCGGTTTAGTTAGGCTGAGAACCTTTCGGCTCAGCACATGGGTTATTTAGGTGCAAACTTGAGCACAGGCGTTGACGCGCGTGCGGGAAGGACACAGAACGAGAAGGATCGACTTTCGGGGCTCGCAGAGGCCAGACGAATTTGCGCGCCACGGGCGCCGCACGTGATGGGGGCAGGTAGAAAAGCCAGAATAGAAAGAATGCGTATCTCTCATCCTTATGTCGAAACCTTTAACTCCACGGTAATAAAAGGTTTCGTGCCTGACCTAAGAAGTCGTTACTTGTTTTTCGTGTTTCGGGATTCCTATGTTCCATGTATATATGTTATGAACATTCTATGTACATTTCACATATTCGTGTATGGCTACGTTACATGATTTACCCATCTACTTTGCACAGGATATGACCCAAGATCAATTTTTAAGCGAAGTATAACAGAATTAAAATTTTCTTTCTCTTAGATTGGTGGCCATATCAAGGTTAAAGAGCACAATCTACCCGACAATTTACCCAAAATTTGAGAATAGTTGGATTCTTACCTTTCCGAAGGTTATTAGAGCTGTGTTAAATATAAACAGAACTATCCAGGATTTGAAGTCAGGTCATCGTGTCCATTTACTACGAAGATAACCGTTGCATCACCAGCGGATAGATAGATAGATAGATAGATAGATAGATAGATAGATAGATGAAAACTAGTAAAATGTAGTAATAAGAAATAGATAATAAAGCAAAGTTAAAGTGGAGGTGCCCGTAGTGTAATGGTTATCGTTGTAGGAAATGGACACGGCGACACGAGTTCAAATCCCGGACGAGACTGGTTGCATTTCTCATTGCACTAATACCCTTGGAAAAAGTATAAATCCAATTACTCTTCCTCCAGCTGTGTGTAAATTGTAGGGCAGACGGAGTTCTTCAGCCTTGGTGAGGCAACTAGTCTAGGAGAAAGAAAATTCTGAATTCAAACCTGTTAAACTCCGCTTAGAAAAAATTGACCTTGTGTCACATCCTGCCCGAGCGGAGGGGTTGGTAAATATGATAAAGCAAAGTTAAAAAGGAAATTTGAAGAGAGGAATCGACAAATCTTCAATCAAATGAATTTTGATTCGAAATTAGAATTTACAATACTTCTTTATCTCTAACATTTTTGTTGGCTGGTTGTTTGGTTGGTTGGTTAGTTTTAAGGCCACTGGGGTTATTTTATGCATGGAACACAAAAGTGTATCTTTACAATTATTTTAAACAGGTTTGCACTTCATTAATTCAAGCAGATCTCTTTGATCCTTATATGGGAGCCTAACATGAATTCCGGGTTTGCCTTGGAGGATTTCCCAGAATATGTATTTTTAAACGCATTTTCTTTTTGTGCTGCCATCATAAAAATTACTTTCTCTCAATAAAATATCTCCTTCCATCGCTAATAAACTGCACTCTAAAAAGGTCAGTACAATGATATCATAGTTTATATCGGAAAAAATTCTGTGTGTTCGGTCACACACTCATAATGTGGGAAACTTTGATTTTAAGGAGTACTACAGATAGATAGATAGATAGGATCACACAGTAACAAATAGATCACAAAAATCCTGAGATAGATAGATAGATAGATAGGAACAGAAAGAGAGAGAGAGAGAGAGAGAAAGAGAGAGATAGAAAGATAGAATGAAAAGATTGAGATAGATAGATAGGAAAAAAGACTGATTAGATGGATAGTAAAATGATTTGAAATAGATAGATAGATAGATAGGAACAGAAAGAGAGAGAGAGAAAGAGAAAGAGAGAGATAGAAAGATAGAATGAAAAGATTTAGATAGATAGATAGATAGATAAGAATAGACTGAAATAGACAAAGACAGCAACAAAGACATAAATGTGAAGAGGATTAGAATTTGTTTGGTTAAATTTATTCCCTGAAGGCATATCATCTCTTTATGAGTTTTTTAATACATAAATTAAGTTAATTCATAAATATTTGATTATAATCATAACCATTAATATTTTCAATATTTCTTTTGCGATCAATTTTTTTCCTTTTTCAATAATAATAATTTTTTGCTATCAGTTAATTGGAAGCAAGTATTCTTAATTAATACAAATAATTTGCATAAATTTATAACGTTTTACAAATCTAATACTAATAATATTTTAAAAAAATCTATTTGATCAACAAATTGTAACCTAACAGGTACTCCCAATCCGGGTCAGAGTGTATCCGGGAGCAATGAAAATGAAGAGATACTCCACATTCCTCTGCTCTCTAGAACTGTAGCCCCACCATCAGATGCCGTTTAAATTCATAACCAGCACCCCACCTAATTCAAGTGAAGTGTCTTACCATCCTGCAGAGGATACAGTCGGCGTATTTTTCGACGCTGACAGGGTCAGATATTAAGAGAATGAGAAAGATAGATAGAAAATGAGAAAGCTCAGATAGATAGATAGATAGATAGATAGATCGGGACAGACTTAAAAAAAAAAAAAAAAAAATTTTGGTAATTTTGTTCGTGCTTACGGATCGAATTTTCTTTAGACTGTGGTTGTTATTGTTTTTCTTCCTTTCATGTGCCGACAAGTAGCAAAGAACTATTTTGAAGACACCGAAGAAAACTGAGTGTACGAGAAAATAACTTTTGGTTTAATATTTAAATGCCTCTAAAAGGACCATCTATCTCTCTCTCCCTATAACTCCCTTCCCCCCCTCTCTCTCTCTCTCGCTTTTCCTTTCTATCTATCTATCTATCTATCTATCTATCACCCTCTTCACACCAATCAACCAATTTATCTCTTGCTTTCTTTCTTTCACTTTTCCACTCTCTCTCTCTTTCACTCTCTCTCTCTCGTTCTCTCTCTCTCACTCTCGTCACATTGATCAACTCATTTATCTCTTTTTCTCTTCCTTTCTCCTCCTCTCTCTCTCCCCCCCTCTCTCTCTCTCTCTCTCTCTATCTATCTATCTATCTATCTATCTATCACCCTCTTCATATCGGTCAATGGATTTATCTTTCTCTCTCTTCCTTCCCACTGTCTCTCTCTCTCTCTATCACCCTCTTTACATAGATCAATCTATTTCTTTCTCTCTTTTTCTCTCTCTCCTTCCATCTCTTCCCCCCTCTCACTCTCAACACACACACACACACACACATATATATATATATATATAAAGATAATAAACAGTCATATTCGTGCATGTGGTATCATTGCGTAAGAAGAACCTTGACCTAGCTACAACAGCCTCAGAACACATGCATATATACACAAACGCTTATATATGCCTAGGTGAGACAAACTATGCTGACATATTCCTGTGCGCATCTCTCTTTCTCTCTCTCTCTCTCTCTCTCTGTGAGTATAAATCCATTTGTGTGTATGTTTGAGGGTGTGTTTAACCTTACGTTCGTGCTTTCAAACTAACGTGCTTGCTTAATTGTGCGCATACGTTTATATATGCATATGTCTGACTTGTTTGTGAACTCTAGTAAATTTCCCAATGTATTAGTCGAGAGTAAATATAGATAATGAGCTAAAACAGTCGAGGCGTTCTCACTTGACGCAGATGACTAGCAAAGCGAAACTCTTAGCCTTAGTCATAAGAGAAACGTGAAAGACGTAATGTTTTAAGAAAAAGATTCAGATTGAAATTTTATGGCCTATATTAATATAACATCAAAAAACGTATTTGCTAGAAACGCTCTGTTTTTAATATACTAAGTCATACACGGAAAATGCATTCCATTTAGCCAATGCATATTTCATTACTAAATGTTGGATTTGCTTTGTCTTTAATAGCACCTCAAACTTCGTGGGTTATTTAATACCAAAATCATCTATGTAGAAAAACAATCGTGATAGTCATCATCATCATGTCGTGCCACTAGCACGGATATCCCTGATCCTCTCTCGCCACTTTTCCCTATTGTTCATCGCCTCTGGCAGGTCTTCTGGGCTACATCCCGTATCCTCACATAGCTGCTGTATATATGTTCTTGCTGGTCGTCCTGCTTTAGCTCGTTCATATGTGGGGGTCCATAGAAGTACATCACTGATGAACTCGTCCCTGCTCCTCCAGCAGTGTCCTGCGTGCCAGGCTCGTCTAACTTAGATAGTTTTCATGATGGGAGGCAGGTGGCCGTATAGTTGGTGCTTTGTGGGGTGTTGCCACCGGGACTTGTTTAATATTGATCGCAACATTCTTGTGTAGTTGCTGTCTAGCTTCTTCTCCAGCCGTTTTGTTAGCGTCCAAGTGGTGCATCCATACAGCAGTATCGACACGACCGCTGCTTGGAAGAAACTGCGTTTCATTTTATCGGCATGGACAGCTATCGATAAGCTATTGGTCATATCGTGATAGTACTTAACTCATAACTTGGTAAAATGAAAAAAATTCATGCATTTCCCTAGTGTATCAGCAAAAAAAATAAATATGATATCTTGACTGGAGTTAGAACTCATTAACTACAATGTCGCAGTCTAGCACGTCAGCCACTCTGTCGTGGGGAGCCACCAACCACATTAGGACTTCAATTCATTCGATTTCATCTGGATCTCAGTTTTATCAGACTTTGCTTTTACGTAATTTTGTAATGTCATGAAAAACTTAAAATCCCTTTAAATAAAACACTAAAAAATACACTCCTTACACATGCAAGTAACCCCTGGTGATGGCCTATGAAAGGTTCAAAGCGCTCGGTACAGTTTTGGTAAAAATTCATCCACCAATTCCAACCTGAAACCAAGACACTTATCGGGAAACTTGAAAGGATCTTAATAAAATTATATAGACAAAATGTGTCTTTATTATTTAATAAAACATGCTTGAATGAAAGAGTGCTGCACACACACACACACACACACACACACACACACACACACACACACACACACACACACACACACCTATCTATCTATCTATCTAATTTAGCTCTCGGTAGCCGTTAAGCTGATATATGTAAATAAATACAAATGTGATACACAAGCGTTTAAATTTCCTTTGCTTGCGCTGGTTTCCTCGTGGCTGAGTGGTAGAATCTTAGATTGGCGTTTAAGTCAGCCATGTTTTGATCCCAGCTTCGGGAATCTAGACTGTCTAACCACACTGAAGAGTTCTGATAGAACGAAAGAGGTCTGTCTGTGGATATAGTCATACACAGACAGACCTGTTTCGTTCTACCAGAACTGCGCGTACATATATATATGTACGCGTAGTATTGGTCCCAAAAAGTCAAAGAAAAAAAATACAATTTTTTTTTATTATTGCTACAAAGTTTAATAAAACTTAAAATGCTTTAGGCATACATGAGATTTGATTATTTTCCTTGATAGGTGTTATTAAAGTTCCCTTTGTAGGTGCGAAAACGAAAGACAAAAAAAATTCTCAGAAATCCCTCGCAATAGGAAATTTATCAGAATGTTCCTTTTCCTTGATTTGATATTCTAACTTGTGATAAGACGCAACAAAATTGCAAGTGTCGGTTATGTGGTGATAGAAACGAAACAAACAATCATATAATAAGCGAATGAAGCAAATTAGCCCGAAAAGACTTTATGTCATGACACGACTGGGTGGGGAAAGGGATCCAATGGAAATTGTGCCAGAATTTCGAATTTGACAACACGAACGAGTGATATATGCACAACATGGAATCCGTCCTATAGAATTAGATGCTCAAACTTCTTTGGGGTTTTGAGATAACGGATCACCTAATCTCAGTTAGACGACCAGACCTAGCGAGAGTCAACAACAACAACAAAAATAAAATAAAATAAAATAAAGAGAACCTGCCGAATAGCGGACTTTGCCGTCCCGGTAGACGCCAGGGTGAAATTAAAAGAGGAAAGATGGAAAAATATCTGAACTTTACTTGAGAGTTAAAGAAGCGAGGGAACACGAAAGGCACAGTGATACCAATTGTTGTTTGAGCGTTTGGAGCTATCACGAAAGAATTGGTAAAAGGACTTGAGGACTTAGAAATCAGACGACAAGTAGAGACAATCCAGACTAGAGCATTACTATTATCGATTGAATACTGAGAAGAGTCCTGGAGACTTGAGGAGTCTTGCTGTCACTTAAACTCCAGTAAAAATCCATCAGCTAACGTTGTTGTGGAAAACTCTCAAAGGAGTAAAAAAAAATAATAATCATCATCAAAGCGAGAATCATAAGAGCCAATCATATCAAAACGAGAATAGATAAGACGCAACAAAATAGCAAATGTAGACTATGCGGTGACAGAGATAAAACCATCAATCCCATGAGCGAATGCAGCAAATTAGCGCAGAAGGAATATAAGACTAGACACGATTGGGTTGTCCAGGTGATCCACTGGAAGATGTGCGAGAAATTTAAATATGACCACACAAACAAATGGTATGTGCACAACCCAGCAACTGTCCTAGAAAATAACACTCATAAACTCCTATGGAACTTTGGCATACACACGGATCACGTAATCTCGGCCAGAGGACCAGACCTAATAATAATCAACAAAAAGAAGAGAACTTGGAAAATTGTCGACTTTGCTGTCCCAGCTGACTCCAGAATAAAACTGAAAGAAAGTGAAAAGAAGGATAAGTACCTCGACTTTGCTAGGGAATAGAAAAAAATATTGAACGTGCAGGTGACAATTATACCAATCTTAATTGGTGCGTTTGGAACAGTAACTAAAGGATTACTAAAGGAACTGGAGGACTTTGAAGTTGGCGGACGAGTGGAGACTATCCAAACTACTACATTATTGAGAACGGCAAGAATACTGAGAAGAGTCCTGGAGACTTGAAGAGACTTGTTGTCCCTCCAACTCCAGTGAAAAGCCATCAGCTAATGCTGATGTGAAAAACTCTCATGAGTAATAAATGATAATAATAATAACAATTTTTGCTCGCAATGTAACAATTTTTAGCATTTCAATAAAATCCACTTCAAATAAAAACAATGATATAAAATAAATATGTAAATAAAAAAAAATGTTCAATAAAAGTCAATTTTTTACATTTGGTAAGTTAAGAAATCCACTGTATCTTCTTATTTTTTAACATTAAGCGTGTCCGTATTTAATGAGTAGAAAAAATTAAATTGATATAGTTTTTTTTTCATTTATTTAACTGAGCTCATAATTTGCTTTTGTTTACTTGTTTTTATATTTACAAGAAGCTGAAATGGGCCTTAAGATTTATGCAAGGAGTAAAAACCTATTATAATTTTAAAAAAAAGCATTATTCTTTTTTAAACAGTGGAGATTGAGATGCTAAAAATGCAAAAATTCAAAGAAGTTTTTTTACTTCGAGTAAATTCTAACGATGTACAATTGACAGTGAACGTTAACATTCAATATGAGTTAGTTGTTTCCATGGAGATTCAAGAAATTAAGAAAAAAAAAGTTTTGTTACAGCAATCATCATCAAGTCGTACTGCTTGCAAGGATTTCCAAAACTCTCTCTCTCTCTTCATCGGTTGCTATCATCAATCGCTCCCGGCAGGTCTTCCAGACTACATCCTATATCCACACAGACCTGATGTAGATAAGTTCTTGTTGGTCTGCCAACACTTGCACGTCCATGTGAAGGGGTCCATACAAAAAGATCACTTATGTGTTCGTTCTTGTTTCTCCAACAGTGTTCACATGTCTTTTTTTGTTTTTGTCAAACTTGGCTGGTTTTGCGATAGAGGGTAAGGTGCCGTACAGCTGTTATATCGTTGGGTGTTTCTCCCCAAATCTATTCAATATAGCTTGTAGCATTCTTGTTTAGTTCCCGTCTAGCCTTTTCTCTTAACGTTTTGTGCGCGTTAATGTGGCACATCAGTACCGTACTGTTGACATAAAACGCTGTTAAGAAGAAATCCCGTTTTGTTTCATCGGACAGATCAGACATCCATAGGATCGATAGACTATCGATAGCAGGTGTAATGGTTATCGTCGTAGGAAATGGGCACGGCGACACGAGTTCAAATCTCGGACGAGACTGATTGCATTTCACATAGCACTAATACCCTTAGGAAAAGTATGGATCCAATTATTCTCCCTCCAGCTATGGGTAAATAGTAGGACAGACTGGTTTCTTCAGCCTTGGTGAGGCAACTAGTCTAGGAGAAGGAAAACTCTGAACTCAAACCTGTTAAACTCCGCTTAAAAATTGACCTTGTGTCACATCCTGCCCGAGCGGAGGGGTTGGGTAAATAGGATAGTCTATCGATAGCAGTCCACGCTTTCGCTATTTGCGTAGTGAAATCACTTTCAGAAGATGAGATGCTGTTGCCTAGGTTCGTGAACTCGTCTACTAATTTCAGACGACCGCCATTTAAAGTATGGACCGCACACTGGCACATGTTACCAAAAAGTAAAGTTGGTGACCTTAGTCGAGGGTGACCTGAGGGTTACCTTTTCGATAGCTACTACACCGAGGTGTAGGAGAAGGCGCTACTCCATTTAATGGATTGCTCCACTTTTTCCCTTGATTCTTAACTTATAGTGTTAAGCAAGGAATCATCAAGTACAATTTTTTGAGTCTTTGGTATGATACGACCTGGGATGGAACCCCAGTCTCCCGGTAAATAGCGAACACTCAACAATACGCACAAATATCTGGTCACGTTCTTCATTTTGATTTAGCATCAATAAAATTTTCTTGAGTGATGCTCAATGAAAAAGAACTCAGTAATATATTGAAGGGGTAGTGTTTGTATATGAAAGTATGTTTCAAAACAATTAGAAAACACTTTTCTAAAAACTACTCGAAAAACAAATTTTTTGCATCATAATTTAGATTTTCTTAGCTTAATATTTATAACATGAAGGAAACTTTTGTAGATGTGATTGTTTTTTAATCAAGAAAATGATCGTTAATTCGATTACTCATGTATCAAATTTTCGACTTGCAATATAATCGTCAAATTTTTAATAAAAGTACTTTGTTCCGATCAAAATGAAATTTATAATCATGAAACTGACATGAGAAAGAGAATTAACGTATCTTTTTAGATTTTGCCCTGCTCCATTTGACAGTATTTGAACTCTTTTCTGATTTAAGAAAAAAACATTTTACAAGGACATATATATATATATATATATATATATATATATATATATGGGGTGCAGAAATATACATATATCTAAAAAATACTTTTTGATCCAAAAAGAAAAACAAAGTAAATAATTCAAAGAGATTTATATTTTAACTCTTAAAAAAATATAAATTTCTTAGTGGATCAACTAATTTATATATATATACACCCCTTACACAAATACACTCGCACACACACATATATATATGAAGTACGTAAATATGTATGCATCCCATATATATATCTATATATTTGTATATATATATATATATATATACATATATATTTACGCATATATATATATGTGTGTGTGTGTATGTGTGTGTGTATGTGTGTTTGTGTGTTGGGGGGTGCACACACACACACTCACTTACACACACACTTATATATATATATATATATATATATAACTAGATGAATTGTAATTCCCTTGGCACCCGTTGTAATACCAGCCTTTGATAATCATGATTCAATTTAGAAAAAGCGTGAAGGATTCTATTTGGAAAAAACGTGAAGGATCCTAATTGGTTATCTCCGTAATATCAAGATTCTGCCTGATTAAAAATGATGTTCGGTGTGAAAGACGACGTCATAGGTTGATGAATTAGTTTCAAATTGGATTTGAGTTTGCTTTGATGTCTCAGATGGAGCACTTTAGGTGTGTTCATCTACATGGCTCAAATAATAAAAAAATATCTTGCTCTGATGTGCTATTTTTTTATGGGGTTCTGTTGAAAGCAATAAAAATATTATGAGTAATTGTAGAATATGGGCGGAAGTTGTTGTTACACGATCCGCAACGAAAGCCCATTCAGATTATTGTGAAGATTCAGAACGTACTGAGAATTACTCTGGATTTACTAGAGTTCTTTTCGCTTGATGCTTTAACCACATTTTTATCGTTTTTCTGTTAGTGCAAGTTTTCATTTGACTTTTCTCTATGTAAATCCTATATCAATCAGAGGATATCTTAGAGTTCTGTAACAAACATTGACTCCTGTTTTTACTCATTTGTTTTTCATGTTTTGTTGTACATTTGCTATTTTCTTTAAGTTTTCTATCCTAAGGCATCCACGTCTTTCACGGTCTAACAGTTTGTTTTCTTTTTTTAACTACCTCATTTCTTTATACTTGCTCCAAATCTTAGTGAGAGTTCACCAGGAACAAACAACGTCTTTTGTCATACTCTACTGTGGATTGGTTTCTTTAATGAATATAACGATTACTTTTATTGTTTCAGTTGACAGTTTATACCAGTTAAGTATGTCCAACAGCTGGCTGATATCTGCATGAACTATCTTTTAAATGTAAACCAATTTACATACCTAGTTTTCTGTTGTTATTTTTTTAGGAATGAAAATTACAAGATCATTCCAAAATTTTTCATCTAGATTGTGTTATTACATAACATTTTTCTTTACATGGCCTCGACAAAAGGATGCTATTTATTTATATGATTTAATCGAGTTAGTTTAAAGTATATTTTAGGAAGTTAGAATCTTTAGCTATTGAATAACTATTAAAAACTTGGGGAAGTACTTGTAGCGTAATGGTAAATAGGATGGAATGCAGCCTCAATATAAATGAGTCCAATTTCCAGCTTCACTATTATGTTCAACCTATGGCAAATGCCCCTTGGAAAGATATGAATTCTCTTTCCCTCCAGCAATTGGTTAAATAGTACCTCTAATATTCTTGTACACGGACAGCTTTGGCATTAAATAAACCATTAAAAAAACAACCTCTTAAAATGATTTGTGTCTTATCCGCCATTAGTTTATTTACTGCTAAGTTAAAAAGAACAAAGTAAACACCCTCTGAGTGTGGTAATTCCATAATATTAGTCAGAGGCAGTTCTTTCAATCAGCTTTTGTACATTATCGACTTATCCGACTAAGTGTAGATAATGAAAAGAATAAAAGTCTTTCCTTTATAGCTAACTTCTTTGCTTAGATAAATAGTAGCTGTAATTTTGATTGCCGTATATACCTGTGTATAAGTCGATCACGGGTCTATGGTCTGGGAATCCTGAATTTGTTGAACTATTTTTTACAGCTACGTGTTGCTCCCAGTCCCACGTATTTCGCTTGGATTTTAGCCATAAAAGAACAACATTTTTTCGACTTTAAATATACGCCTTACTACATGTGGGCGCTGGCGGATGTTGTCAGTAATGTCTTTTGCTTGGGTTACTGGATAGTTTCGGATGTTGTAACATCATACTCCCCTCACCAAGCAGACCTTATCAGTGATGATCAGTCTCTGAAACTTATATTTTACTCAGGGGTGAGTCAAAAGTTTTGCAATATTTTGGTTACCTATTTGCTTTATTCTTCAGGTTACTAAAAAGTAGCCAATCACCCAAAGTAGAGACTATCGTGACGGACTGTCAGAAGCCACCCTTTCTGACAGTTCTTCGATCCTACATTGATATCAGCTCTTCTTTTTTGAGACGATGAACTCCTTCATTGAAGCTTCCACCTCTTCTTCGTTGGTGAAGTGTCACGAGCACAAGAATTGTGGGATGGATCGGAACAAGTAATATCCTGAAGTAGCTAGACCAGGACTATCTGCCGAGTTCGATTGCTTAAATTTCCTAAAATTTCTTCCGGGTTGTTCAAGCGGTATGTGGTCTTGTGTTGTCTTGCTAAGAGGTCACATTCTCTTAACCAATGATGGCCATTTTTGCTGCATCATGGCATATATCAGCTTCTGCTCTTCCGAGCATCGGTTAAAATTGATGTTTCGACCGTTTGGAGAAACTTTTTCTTAATTATCTCCTCATAATTCAAACAGAAGCAGAAAATTACATTGCGCCAAAAACGAACATGTATGAAAATACGGCAAAAACTTTCACCTACCATCATCGTTTATTTACAGCTAAATAAATGACCTAAGTAAACATTCTCTAACTGCCATATAAACTGACAGGGTTAGTATCAGGCAGTGAATTTGTTTTTTTGCAAGTATATGCCAATATGTACATAGTTTTTAAAAGTTTTTCTCTTATAATGATAAAGAGTGGTTAAAATTTCATGACATTAAACTTTATCAATGGCACGATCCCAAAAATGTTAAATGAAACTGAAATAGCAACACCTGATCATATTTCCTAAGCAGTTTTAGTCTCTTAATCTATTTCTTTTTTTTTTTTTTTTTTGGAAATATGACCCAAATGGTAAGCCGTTTTGTATTTATTCCATTCTCATGTGTGTATTAATATCCGCAGCTGATCATTTCCATTTTTGTTATGAGGCTGAGTTTACATTCAAATGAAATACATCTTGATTTCGCTTTTTCAGGTTGATACTCTGATATTCGGCATATTGCCAAGATCAATTTTGCCATAATTTGGTTGTGTTCTTTGAGCCTTGGGTGTGTTTATTGTCTTTTCACGTGTGTGACTTTGATTTTCTGAAAGTTGAATGGGAAAGATCTTGACCGCACGAAAATTGGCATAGAAAATTCTATTAATGATTCCAAGTGTAATTTGTCGGACGCAAAGGAACACAATTAAGTTATCTATCTACCTATCTATGGAGATAAAGATATAGATATAAACAAATGAACAAAGAATAAACTGTAAAAAAAATTGCTGAATAAAAAGACAAATTCTCTCTCTCTCGCACACACACACACACACACACACACACATATATATATATATAATCAAATTATGCATTCTAGAATATGCAAAAACCAAACTGCTTAACAAAAAAGTGAATAAATATCTACATGGAGATGTATTAAGTTTCTCTCTTATCATCGACTTCCTGGTTAATTCAATAATTTATTCTACAATGAGAACTAACAATCTTTTGAACAGTAATAGTTGAAAGTGCTTAAATGCTTGCCTGTAGAGCAATATGAAAAACTTAAAACAATTGAAATCTCACCTTCTTACGTTTGTTTCATTACGAATAGTTTCATATATTTTTATAAAACAATCGTCAGATGCAAGTTTAAAAACCAATTATGATTAGACATTAGAAACCATATCATTACTTACAAAGAAAAAAGACCGATTTTATCAATAAATGGCCCATAAAAATTTAACATAACCAAACCAACTAATCAACCAAAAACAAACAAGCAAAATCCTCTATTATTATTATTATTATTATTATTATTATTATTATTATTATTATACTCCTTTGAGAGTTTTTCACATCAGCGTCAGTTGATGGTCTTCCACTGGAATTTTAGTGAAAGCAAGTTTCCTCAAGTCTCCAGGACTCATCTCAGTATTCTGGTCGATCTCAACAATGCTGTTGCTTGAATAGTCTGCACTAGTCCTCTGATTTTCAAGTCATCCAGTCCCATTATTAATACTTTGGTGACTGTACTGAGTACCCCAAATACAATTGGTATCACTGTCACTTTCATGTTTCATAGTTTTTTTCAGTTTTCTAGCAAGGTCCATATACTTTATTATCATTACTCCTTGAAAGTTTTTTTCTTCAATGATAGCTAATGGTCTTTCACTGGAGTTAGAGTGACAGCAAGTCTCCTCAAGTCTCCAGGACTCTTCTAAGTATTCTGGTCGTCTTCAATAATGCTGCCGTTTGGATGGTCTCCACTCGTCCGCCAATTTCCAAATCCTCCAGGCCCTTTAATAATCCTTTAGTTACTGTGCAAAAAGCACCAATCACAATTGGTACAATAGTCACTTTTATGTTCCATAGTTTTTTTCAATTCTCTAGCAAGTTCGAGGTACTTATCCTTCTTTTCACATTCTTTCAGTTTTATTATGTGGTCAGCCGGGACAGCAAAGTCGACAATTATGCAAATTCTCTCTTTTTTTTTGTTGATTATTATAAGATCTAGTCTTCTGGCCGAGATTAGGTGATCCGTGTGTATGTCAAAGTCCTATAGGAGTTTATGTGTGTTATTTTCTCGGACAGCTGCTAGGTTGTGCATATACCATTTGATCGTATGGTCAAATTTCAATTTCTTGCACATTTCCCAGTGGATCGGCTTGCCAACCCAGTCGTGTCTAGTCTTGAACTCTTTCTGCGCAAATTTGCTGCATTTGCTTATGATGTGATTGGTCGTTTCGTCTTTGTCACCACATAGCCCACATTTGCTATTTTGTTGCGTCTTATCTGTCCTCGGTTTGATATGATTGGTTCTTATGGCGTTGTTTTGTGCTGCGATTAGGAGAGATTATTATTATTATTATTATTATTATTATTATTATTCATTAGAGTTTGTCACATCAGCGAAAGCTGATTATTATTATTATTATTATTCCACTCCTTACGAGTTTTTATCATCATCTAACGCTGGTGGTCTTTCACGGGAGTCTGAGTGACAGCCAGTCTCTTCAGGTCTCCAGGACTCTTCTCAGTATTCTATCGACCACAATACTGCTAAGATCTGTATGATCTTGATTTTTCCTCTGATTCCCGATTCCCTCGCTTTTTTTCCTCAGCCTTTTATTATTGCTATTACCGTCACCTTCATGTTCTACATCTTTTTTGGCTGTTTAGTAAGCTACAAGTATTTATGGATCTTTTCGCTTTCTTTCATTTTCAGTTTGTGGTCCACCTTAACAGCAAGATCCACCAGATAACAAATTATTTTTCTTGATAATTAACACCTGGTCCCCCTTCTGGCTGGGATTGAGTGATCCGTTTCTATCACAAAATCCCAGACAATTTTATGGGCCTCGTTTTCTACGACTCAATCTAGTTTGTTCATATAACTTGCACAATTTTCAGTTGATCACCTTTCCCATTTTCATTATTATCGTTGAACAAATATTCTTTTCCTTACTTACGTTTTTCCGACTATTGTCCTCATCTTGTACCATAGCCATTTACACAAATATGTGAAATGGACATATAATGTTCAGATATATATATATAACATAAAACATAGGAATCTCGAAACACGAAAAACACGTAACGAATTCTTTGTTCAGGTACGAAACTTTATTTTATTACCTTTGAGTTTAAAGGTTCTTCGACATAAGGAGAGAGGCACAATCCTTCTATTCTGGCTTTTTCATCAGGCCCGCCCCCCAACACGTGTGGCACCCGCCACAAAGGTCTCTGCGAGCAAGCGAAAACCAACCGTCTTCCCCCGAGGCAGGTCTCATCACAACTCTCTGACTTTTTCCAAATCTCCCAAAATCCTCCGCGTGCTTGCGGTGCGTGACGTCATTCGCACTCTCAAGCCCCCGTTTCCCATCTCAGGCTATTATGACATCTCTGAGTAACACGTCCGCTCCGCGCGCGCGCGTGAACACCTGTGTTAATGTTGCACCTAAGTAACCCATGTACTGAGCCGAAAGGTTCTCAGCCTAACTAAACCCAAAGACATGAAAGGAAATCCCTCGGCCATTATATTACAATCTTTGTCACCAAGTTTATCACAACGTTTCAGCCATGTGTCCACGACAGTGGATAAAGGCGTTGGTTAAAAGAGCGTGAGTTCAATACCCGGTGAAGGTAGTGGAGAACTTTTAGATGGGAAATTAACAGGAGATAACTGATAACTGACACCCATTAAACATGGCCCATGTAACTAGAACAGTCTACCCCACTGAGCGAAATAAAGGTTTAAGTTCAACATTACAACCACCTGAAGAAGGCCGGAGCGTACAACAGCCAAAATGTAGTGATAAACATGGCGACAATGATGAGGATAATAGTCCGAAAAATGTAAATCCTCTACATAATACCTCATCTCAGAAATATCGACAAATATTCTTTTAGTGATGTGTCTCGAAATATAGATTCATAAGCGTTAATTATAAGTCTTTTGTGCCTGTGGTGTAATGGTTATCATCGTTGGAAATGGACACGGCGACACGAGTTCAAATCCTGGACGAGAATGATTGCATTTCACATAGCACTAATACCCTTTGGAAAGGTATAAATCCAATTATCCTCCCTCCAGCTATGGGTAAATAGTAGGGCAGACTAGGTTCTTCAGCCTTGGTGAGGCAACTAGTCTAGGAGAAGGAAAACTCTGAACTCAAACTGTTAAACTCCGCTTAAAAATTGACCTTGTGTCACATCCTGCCCGAACGGAGGGGTTGGTAAATATGGTTGATTATAAGTCTTTTGTGCCTGTGGTGTAATGGTTATCATCGCAGGAAATGTGTTATATAGTTATTTACACGTTCATTCAGCATCACAACGACACCATAATTAAGACGCATGAAGGAAGGAAGACACAAAAAGACTTCTTTAGAAAAATATTCACCTCTCACTTTATTGCAAGTGTTCGAAAGGGGTGTTTAAGGGTTTGCATGTGAGACGATGCTGGAGACCGAACGTAAACTTCATATTTTGACCCCACTGTTATGACCATCACGTTGTGTCTTTCTTGTTCTCTTAGACGCTCAACCAGAGGTCTTGGGGTCTACTCCATCGGGGCTTTTCCGAGGGCCCCCTCGGTCGGGTGTGGTCTTCCCTACCACATCTGGTCTCTAGCTGTCTGGAATTCTGCTGGCAACTGCTTTGGGACCCAAACTCAACTGAGTTAAATAATAACTCAACGCCCACACGATCACCTACTGGATCTTTGAAATCGAATGTTTAATCGTCATCAAGCGGAAATAACTGTCATGTAGTTCAGAGGTAACTCTCTTCCGGTGCATGACTGTAATGGCACAATGAGACCTTCACCTTGTGCCATATCATAAGCCTTAATCCGCCCATGTGATCTCTTTCGATTACTGGCCGTTGGAATGTGTCACTTCCTTCCGGTGTATTACCTTGGAATAGTATTTTTGGGCCGGGTCGAAGGTCAAAATATAACAAATGGACACGGCGACACGAGTTCAAATCCTGGACGAGAATGATTGCATTTCACATAGCACTAATACCCTTGGGAAAGTTATAAATCCAATTATTCTCCCTCCAGCTATGGGTAAATAATAGGGCAGACTAGGTTCTTCAGCCTTGGTGAGGCAACTAGTCTAGGAGAAGGAAAACTCTGAATTCAAATCTGTTAAAATCCGCTTAAAAATTGACCTTGTGTCGTATCCTGCCCGAGCGGAGGGGTTGGGTAAATATGGTTAATTATAAGTATTTTGCTATAAATTCCTCTTATGTTATCACGGGTCACATATAGTTTACATGTAATTATCTTCGTCATAGTCGAGATTTTTTCAAATACTTTAATTAACAAGTTTTGAGAGATATGTATTTTTTAAGGCCTAGTTTATGATTCGTTGCTTTCTGCTTCTTGAGTGTTTATAGAAGATTATTTTAGTCTGAGGTATCGCGGGTTTTTAAGAGCATCTTTTAGTTTCTGCTCGTTTTCTTTAAAGATGAAAAACTTGCTGAGGGCATGAATTCACACTTATTTAGCTGAGTTCATGCAAATTATGTTGATGGTATGAGATAAAAATTCCGGATCTTGAATAGTTACGTCAAACCAGTGTTGGTATTTTAATAAGGTATTAAAACCGATCCTCAATAAATCAAACTTCAACTGACCAACTTTTTTTTCTCTCTCTCCTTATCTCTCTCTCTATATATATATATATATATATATAGAAATCCACTTCTAACAATTATTTTCTTAGAATGTTAATTTTAATCTAAACCAAATATAACAGAATTATATCTTATTTCTAGCGAGACATTACATAATCAAAACGGATAAAACTTGTCTACATTTCTGAGAGAAGTTAGTATTCATATAACTTACGGAATTATATATATATATATATATATATATATATATGTGTGTGTGTGTGTGTGTGTGTGTGATAGAGAGAGGAAGAGAGAGAGAGAGAGAGAGAGAGAGAGAGAGAGAGAGTCTTCTTTCTCAATCTCCCAGCTAAGTGTTTGGGGAGCAGCAATGATAGTTTTTGCTAAACTTTTTAAACTGTCTATCTGTTTGTCTGTCTGTCTGTCTGTCTCTCTCTCTTTATATATATATATATACAGTATTCAGATTATTATTATTATCATTATGGATGCTATTGTTATTTTTTTTAAATCTGTAATATCTGGGCGTACATTTAGTTTCCAAAGGTCAATATCACCCTTGATTTTTGATTCAGAGATCTCCATTTGGTTTGTTTTGTTTGTTTGGTTGGTTTTATGGCATATCAACCTTTGTAGGTTATTCAACGCCAAATCCATTTTTATGTAAATAATCTGTTCTATTGAAAACAGTTCAGTTTAGCGTAAGTACACAGTTTAATTGTCAAAAACATTTCCATTTCAAACTATTTAAGCATTTATATGTAATAATTCAGTTAAGTGTAAATACAGTTTTAATGTCGAAAAATAGTTCTATTTCAAATAATTCAGTTAAGCATAAGCCTGCATCTTAAGTGTAAGTACGGTTCAATTGTCAAAAACGTTTCTATTTTAAGCTATTCAGTTTACTCAATTCATTTTAGCATAAATATGCTGTTAGTTCTATTTAACCCATAGATAGGGCCCTTATCAGGTTCTACCACTCCGGCCCAGAGTGGACCTGGGAGCGGTGGCAATGAAGGGGTACTCCACATTCCCCAAAGCTCCAGCACTGCAGAGAAGGAGTCGGTGTATTCTACAGTCCCAGCCGACTGGGAAAATCTCCATTTGGTGTGGAAGAAAAAATGATGGCTAATTAATGTCAATAAAGTCCTGAACATTATACGTTTTCCTTAAAGTCTTTGATTTAACGCGCTTCAACGCAAAATTGAAAACTTCCCAGACACTTGTTTGGGATACTCTCGGATTTAACATCGTTTATCGAGTCAGTCATTATTTATAATGTCAGGGAGGGTCCATGTAGTGACGTCATGGGGCATATCACAATAACAATATGTGAACTGGTCAACTCATTTCAGAGACTTGCTATTTAATGTATGTAGCATCCTTGTGTAGTTCCTATCAAGCCTTTTCTCCATGCGTTTCATCAAACCCCAAGTAGTGCAACCACATTAAAGTACTGACATGGCAACAGCTTGGCAGAGATCTCTTTTTAATTTATCAAAGGAATCAGATTTGGATATGATTAACAATCTGCCAATAATGAATATAAAAACGTTTTATTATTGTATAGAAGACGTGAATTAAGAAGGTTTAGTTTGATTTGGTTTCTTTATATAATATGGCATATCGATCTTTGTGGGTTATTCAATGCCAAAGCCATTTTGAAAAAGAACAAGCACTGATAATCCATAGCTGGTAGGAAAAGTAGTTTCATGCCTTTTCGAAAAAATACTCGAAAGAGAACGTATGTTATTTAATGTCAAAGCCATTTTGTAAAAGAACAGTAACGATATTAAAACACACAGCTGGTGGGAAAAGTAGGGTTAAACCTTTTCAAAATGTATTATCCCAAAAGTGAATGTAAAAGCGTGACTGGAATTCGAAATCTTTTATGTAGAGGTCATATTCCTGCACGTTAGCTATAGGTAGAAATAGACACAAACATAATTAATAATAACGAAAGATAATTACACGTTCAGTTTGAAGTGGCAGAGAAAATAATATTAAATTTAAGGCTTTTAAAAATGGGAGAATATGAGACAGGATAAAGTTGTTGGTAATGTGCTTCCAAAAGATGACTTGAGATTTCAACGGCCAAAACGTCGTGAGAATGAAAACCACGTATTTGTCACGAAAATCATTGATTACTGCTTACAACCAAAAGTTGCATATATATATATATATATATATATATATATATATATATATATTGTTTTCCACGGACAGATTCTTTCGTTCTATCACGACTCATCAGTGTGGCTAGACACGTGAGATGCCTTAAGTTGGGATCGAAACACAGCCTGACAAAATAACCTCATAGCCACCAACGGTCTCAAGGTAAGTGAATCCAACATATATGTAAATAATTTTTCCATTTGTTTACATTTATATATGTAGGAGGTGTTCGAAGTATTTATTTACTTTACGTTGCCTTCTTTGTTCGAATTGTAATGAACTAGTTTTCTTCTATCGATCTATCTAATGGAGGAGCTAATATAATAAATAATTTAATAGTATAATGGTTATCCTCGTAGGAAAAAGGGATGGTGACCTGTGTTCAATTTTTGGACGATGCTGTTTGCATTTCATTTAGCTCTAGGAAAAGTATGCATCCAACTATTCTCGCTTCAGTTAGTGGTAAATTGGAGGGTAGACTGGGCTCGTGAATTTTGGTATGGCAACGGATCCTGGAGAAAGAAATTTGAATTCGAATCTGTAAAACTTCGCTTAAGACAATTTACCTTGATTCACATCTTTCTTATGTGAACAGATTTGTAAACACACACACACACACACACACACACATATATATATATATATATGGAAAGAGAGAGACAGAGAGTGTGTGTGAGTAAGAGAGAGTGAGAGAAAGGGTATGAGAGAGAGAGAGAGAAGGAGAGAGAGATAAATTGAGAATACGAGATATTGTGTGTGTGTGTGTGAGAGAGAGAGAGAGAGAGATAGAAAGAGTGAGAGAGAATGAGATAAAGAGCGTGAGAGAGCGATTGAATGTTGTAGAAGGAGTGAGTTAGAGTGAGTGACAGAAAGACAGAGTGAGAGTAGGAGAGTAGGTGAGATAATGAGAGAGAGTGAAAGTGAGAAAGAGTTGGGGAGTGAGGCAGAGAGGGAGAGAAAGAGCGTGAGAGTGAAAGAGTCGGAGAAAGAGAGTGAGAGTGGGAGAGATTGTGTGTGAGATAGAGAGTGAGAGAGAATAAGATAACGAACCTGAGAGCGATTGAGAGGTGGGAGGGAGAGGGAGAGAGAGAGAAAATGAGAGTGAGGTAGAGAGACTGAGAGAGATAGTGAGTGTGAAATCGGAATATTTAAGAGTAGTTATTTGTGATGTCATTATTTTCAACAAGTTTCGACCTTAGATCATCGTCAAGAGAAAACTGTTTGCGAAGAAAAGTTTTTCCGAAAGTTTTTAAAACATTTTTAAAACAGTTTTAAAAGAACAGATGTACTCGAAAAGAAGCTACGAAAAAATAATTGAATGAAAAATTTTTGCATCGAAATTCGCCGTAACGTCCTTGTCAGAGGCATAAATACACCTGTTTCCTCCACACACATGTAAATAGTTTTTGGTTAGGTTTGATTTTATGGCATATCAACCATTGTAGATTATTTATGCCAAATCTTCTTTCATAAATATATATTCAGAATGATTTCTAAACACGTTTTGGCGATAACCTATTCAAACGAGCCTAAGTTCATTTTTAAACACAGTTTAATGGTTTCACTTATTTCAATCTAATATGAATAATTATATTGACTTCAAACAGTTCTATTTTAAGACATTCAGTTTAGTATGTCAACAAAATTAAATGGTTTCAAGTATTGAAATGCATCTCTATCAAGTCAATTAAACATCAGTCATTTGTTTATACAAGTGATAAAATAGTTCTATTTCAAACAATTCAGTTTTGCATTTGTATACAGTTTAAATGTCAAGCAATTCATTTTAGCTTAAGTCATTTGTTGGTACTCAGTTAAATGCCAAACAATTCTATTTGACCTATAGATAGGACCCTATCAAGTGCTACCACTTCGGGCCAGAGGAGACCTCGGAGCGATGGAATTGAAGGTGTACCTCGCATTACCCGAAGCTCCACCATCAGATGGTTTAATGTCATATCCAGGACACTCGTTGTGGGAATCTTACCCCTCTGGAGTGATGTTATTGGTGTATTCTACAGCCCCAACCGACTGGGACATAGGTGAATAGTAGTGCAGACTATTTTGTTTAGAGGGAAGTTAAATTCGAGCAGTTTCTTCTAGGATTTGAAGTCGGTTTATTATCTGAGTTTATACGTAAAATATATACGAGGTTCATTCAATAAATAAGGTCATTTTTGCATCAGGAGTTGGCTATTAGAATCATTGTTTATTGTTGTACCTTTTTTTTTTTTTTAAAGAAAATCCATTTATGATGACTCTTTTATGATCCAGAAAGTTGTTAGCAGGACCTTTTTTTTGGAGAACTGAGCCGAAACACTCTGGTTGGTTGACAGCCATTTTGAATAGCCTCGCAGTAAATATTTTTGTGATATCAAAATAAGTTTTGTAATAAACCAATTTCAAATAATGCATAATTTACATTTACGGAAAAAACTTCTGAAAAACATTTTTCTCACCCAAATCCTTCTTTTCATAGAATGACCCCCCCATATATATATATATATATATATATATATATATATATATATGTGTGTGTGTGTGTGTGTTTGTGTGTGTGTGTGTGTGTGTGTGCGTCTACTTATCTATGTATATGTGCCTATGTGCGTCTAGCTATTTCTTTCTCTCTCTCTCCCGATATATATATATATATATATATATATATATATATATATATATATATATATATATATATATATACATAAAATTAACCTAAATCGCGAGTCGAAAATCTACTTAAGTTTCACCTTAACGGATCATCAGGAAGCCTAAGTTCGACTGGGCGGTGATTTGAGATACTTTTATCGCTTGTTCCTGGCCAGGGTTTTTTTTTGTTTTTTCTGGTATCGTGAATACTGGTAGATATTATATATATATATATATATATATATATATATATATATATATATATATATATGAAACTATCTATTCGACTTAGGCTTGAAGTTGCAAACCCATCTTACGCCCATACATTTGGTTTGGTTTCCTTATTTTATGGCATTGGGTAATTTAAAACTATCTTTGGAGAAGAACAATAGTGGGACTATTTCACAAGTTAGCGGATAAGAGTGTTCTTTCACAAGTATATTTGTCCGAAAACGATTGTAATAACACGACTGAAGTTCGACCTCGCTTACGATGATGCTGAGATCCAGTATGTTAAGCACGACATCTCGTGGACCCACTGATCCATTTGTAAACATTTTTGGCTCAAACATCTTTCTTTGTCCCCATCACATACTCTTTTGTGAATTTCCGGTTGTTTTCATTTTTCAGTCACCAAAAGCTTGAAGACAAACCACTGTTTAAGGGTGAAACACTCTGGTTGGTTGACAGTCATTTTGAATAGCCTCTCTCTAAATATTTTTTTTTTATATAAAAATAAATTTTGCTTTAAAACAATTTCAAAAGATGCGGAGTTTACATTAATGGAAAAAACTTCTGAAAAAAAGTTTTTCCCCCAAATCCTTCTTTTCATCGAATGACCAACGTATATATATATATATATATATATATATATATATATGTGTGTGTGTGTGTGTGTGTGTGTCTAGCTATTTTCTTTCTCTCTCACTGTCTCGATATATAAATATATATATATATATATATATATATATACGTGGCGCATTCAATAATTTTCCAGACTATTTTGGAAAAGGCATTTAAAATTGCCAGAGATGCTTGAAAATTCAGTACGTTATAGCTAAAAAAAAATATACCATCATCAGGAGAGACCTGTATATATATATATATATATATATATATATATATATATATATATTGTAGAGGTTTACAATTTTTAATAGCTTACTTTGTGAGTTAGTGAAAAACCAAATGTTGTAGTATTATTAATCTTAGTTTAGTATAAATGATAGAGTTTATATATATATATATATATATATATATATATATATATATATATATATATATATATATATGGTGCATTCAACAGGTTTCCGGACAGGTTCCCGGACTAGTTTTGTACAGGCATTTAAAGTTGCCGTAGACTCCTGAAAATTCAGTATGTTATTGCTATACATCTCATGAGATTACTGACCAATTTTTATGATTTCACATCCAAATGAACAGCTACAGGACGAATTGGAATACACCCTACAAAAGCCAAATTGTCACAGCTGGGGAATTTCAAAAATGCAATCTGGACATGTGGACACTTTAGAAGAACGATATGCAATAAAATTATGTTTTAAAATTGGAAAAATGCCACAGAAACGTATGGGCTGCTTCAGACTGCTTTTCTACTATCTTGCATGAATCGAGCATCAGTATTTGAGTGGCATAAGAGATTCAAGGAAGGGAGGGAGTCTGTGAGGTATGATGAGAGGTGTGGGAGGAGTAAGGAAGGCAATACCCCAAAGTTGATTGGCCAAAGGATTAGGATTAGGGTTAGGGTTACTATGTTGAGGTTTTAAGGGAGTTCAGGAAGAGATGCCGTCGGAAGAGGTCAGCACTCTTCAAATTGGGTCAGTGGCATTTCCACCAGGACAATGCGCCAGTCCACAACTCCATCCTTGTTACAGACTATATGACCAAGATGGGCATCAAGACAGTTCCTCAACCTCACTATAGTCCAGACCTTGCTCCCTGTGACTTTTGGTTATTCCCTAAGCTCAGAGTCTGTCGTTATGAGACAATTGAGGAGATGAAAGAGGCTGTGACGAAGGTCATTAACACGCACACACAAGAGGACTTCGATGGGGCCTTCCAGAAGTTGTTGGAACAGTACAACAAGTGCATTGCAGCCGGAGGAGATTACTTCGAAGAGGAACAGTTTCATGTGTGTACTATCAATAAAAGTGCTCATACGAAAAAAGTCTGGAAACTTATTTAATGATCCTCGAATATATATATATATATATATATATATATGTGTGTGTGTGTGTGTGTGTGTGTGTGTGTGTGTGTGTGTGTGCGTCTATCTTTTTCTCTTTTTCTCTGTCTCTGTCTATATATATATAGCTATACAGCACGCTCTGATGTATACTTGTATTCGTGAGTGTGTATAATTAGGAATATGTGTGTGTCGTTTTCCTTATGTCTTTAAAATGAATAGTCTGCCGAGACCCCCATAGACCCAAATATTTTCCCCAAAGTCTCTATGTCAGATCACGGACATCGCTGCTTGATCATGGTAATTAGAAGCAGAACGGATATCGGTGGGCGTCATTTACAGTGAAATTGCGATACTGAATAACGAGAAGTGACAACGATAGATTCGACAGAAACGTGCACTAACATGAACATAAAGTTAACGATGCATAGGAATATGAATAATGAGAACAGCAACAGCAATCTCCAGCTGCACATTATGACATCTCTTTTCTTCTGGCTGGCTATATATGTTAACGTATAGAAATCAATGTTGCATTGAAGTTTCTTCTTAACATTCGGGCTTTCCGCACAACATCGTGACTTTACAGTTACGCTAGTGACAAAACAAATACGACCGAAAAGGTTAAAAAAACAAAACAAAATAAACCGCTTTGAAGGAGAATCAAATTAGCTGTTATATAAATTATCTCACTCACGTCGTATCTATCAAGCTATTTATCTATCCGTCTGCATGTCTGTCATTCTGTTTGTAAATTCATTTCTGCTTATTCATATCTATCTGTCCAATTCAGTCTATTCATATCTATCTATCTATCTATCTATCTATCTATCTATCTATCTATCTATCACAGTCTATATAAATCTATCTATCAATCTATGTCAGTCACTTCATGTCGATCTATCTATCAAAAAACATATTTGAAGTCCTGATGATGGTTTGTTAAAAAAAAGCGTGACTGGAATCCGAAATCGCTTATGTAGAGGCACGTTAGCTACAGCTAGAAATAGACTCAACCATTATTAATAACAACGAAAGATATTTACACGTTCAGTTTGAAGTGGCAGAGAAAATAATATTAAATTTAAGGCTTTTGAAAATGGGAAAATATCACATTAAAGTTGTTGGTAGTATGCTTCCAGCTGGAGTCTATCTAGAAGTCATAAATTTAATCCCTAGGTCAGTGGGAAGAAAGGTGACATTACAAAGGAAAAATAAGTAAGGATATGACTTCAAAGGGAAAAGATATTCCAAGGCAGTGATAGTGGAATGAAGCAAGTTTATCGACGTGGATTGAAGAAAAGCTTCCGTTGTAAGTTCCCTGAATTTGAACGACCATGAAAAAAAGTTACCAAAAGATGACTTGAGATTTCAACGGCCAAAACGTCGTGAGAATGAAAACTGCGTATTAAATAAATAATTCATCACGAAAATCATTGATTACTACTTACAACAAAAATTTGCCTATATATAAATATATGGATATATATATTGTCTTCCACAGACAGATTCTTTCGTTGTATCACGACTCATCAGTGTGGCTAGACACGTGAGATGCCTTATGTTGGGATCGAAACACAGCCTAACAGCATAACCCCACAGCCACCAACAGTCTCAAGGTAAGTGAATTTAACGTATATGTAAACAATTTTTCCATTTGTTTACATCTATCTATCTATGTATCTCAAAATTCTAGATTCCCTTTCGCAGCTATAAAAATTCTACTAAAACAATTCACGTCTCTCTAACTTTGGCTGAACTGATTATTTTGTCTCGAATCATCCCGTATAATAATATTAACTCACTAACTTTTTGGTTTTGATTTGTTTTCATGTCTTGTTCACCTACCTCGTAAGCGGTGTCTCATCTACAGAAAATCACATTAATACGTGTCGTGCGAAATCATGGACAGCTATTGATAGGCTTTCGGACACATTTAAATCAGACTTATCTGATAAAATAAAACGGGGCTTTTTCCAAGCAACGGTCGTGTCCAACGACTGTATGGATGCACTACTCCGACGCTGACCAAGCCTATAAGGAAAAATCTTGGCGTCTATTTAACCAGGAGCTATATTAAAGAAATCCTGGAAGCAACATCCTACAAACCAGCAGATGCTCGACCACCTACCACCAATCTCGAAGACCATCGAAATTAGACGAACAAAGCATGTGAGACACTGCTGGTGGAATATGGACGAACTCGTAAGCGACGTTCTCCAATGAACCCCTTCACACGGACGAGCAGTTGTTGGACGACCAACTATAACTTATCTACAACAGCTCAGTACGGACGCAGGATGTAGCCTAGAAGACATGCCAGAAGCGATGGATGGTAGATACGGTGGAGAGAGAGAGAGAGAGAGAGAGAGCGAGAGAGAGAGAGAGAGAGAGTTAGGGAAATCGGTGTTAGCAGCATTACGTGATGATGGTGATGATAATAAAAATGTTAATTTAGATCAATTTTATTGACCGAGTATATAACAATTTTACATAAAGAAATAGAAATAGTGAGGCTCGACATTTCAGGAAATTCGCCCCTAAATAACAGACGAAATTCTTATTGTAATTCTAAGCTTTGTCCTTAGAATGAATAGTTACGATTGTCACAAAACAAATGCGACTGAAAAGGTAATAAAAAAAAAAATAATCAACACACTTTGAAGAAATATCAAATTAGCTGATATATAAGTTTACAATTTATACACTCAGGAAAGAATACCTGTGGCTGCATAACAGCTTGATTTGGTTTATATCAACTTTGTTTATTCAATGGCAAATACATCATTGCTGAAGAATAGCAGTGGTATTACATGACACATAGTTGGAGGGAATAAGTGAGTTTATGCCTTTCTCAAGGGTATTACTCCTAAAGTGAACGTACTGGGACGAATGCAATTCGATTTTGCTTACTTTGAGGCCGCAGTCTAGCTCTTTACACATTACGCAACGGGGACCCCTCTTGGAAAAAAAAAAGGTCTAGCTGGGGTATCTTCGTCGGATTAAAAAAAACGGAGAAAATAAATGAATTAAATTTTTTAAAGATTGATTTATTTACATAGCATTTCAACACGTGTTATTTAATGTCTAGATTTTAATTAATTACATTCATTGAACATTTGAATTTACCAAAATTTATCCTTTTGGTGAAAGACATTTGACAGCACATTTGATGGTTGGAATGCACTTCTGACCTTTGATAAAAAGAATTCACTTTTGACCTTAAAATAAGAAATGCACCTTTGACCTTAAAATTAAAAATAAATCACTTTTGACCTTAAAATAAAAAGAATGCACCTTTGACCTTAAAATTTAAAAAATGCACCTTTGACCTTAAAATTAAAAAAAAATCACTTTTGACCTTAAAATAAAAAGAATGCACTTTTGACCTTAAAATTTAAAAAAAAATGCACTTTTGACCTTAAAATAAAAAGAATGTACTTTTGACCTTAAAATTTAAAAAAAAATGCACTTTTGACCTTAAAATAAAAAGAATGCACTTTTGACCTTAAAATTAAAAAAAAAATGCACTTTTGACCTTAAAATAAAAAGAATGCACTTTTGACCTTAAAATTTAAAAAAAAATGCACTTTTGACCTCAGAATAAAAAGAATGCACTTTTGACCTTAGAATAAAAAGAATGCATTTTTGACCTTAAAATAAAAAAAAAACCTGCAAATAAAAATCTATAAGAGTTTCACACTTACAATCCTTCAATATAATACGGGAACAGGAGAGTATATCGCATGAGTGAGTTATAAGAAAATGTTTTATTCACTGATAATTTAAAAATGGTTGGTTGGTTGATTGTTTTGTTTTACAGCGTATCAACCCTATTCACGTCATTTAATTTCGAAGTAAATTAGATAAAAGTTTCAAATATTTCAGTTTAGAATAAGTATAAGTTTTTATTTACAAACAGTTAAATGTCAACAAAATTCTACCTAAAACAGTTCTATTCAACATAAGAACATAGTCTCAATATTAAAAAAAAAGTTCTATTTCAAATAATTCAGTTTAGCTCACAAAACAGTTCTATTTCAACCAATTCTATTTAGCATGTGTACACGGTATAGTTCTTTTTTACCCATAGATTGGACCCTGTCAGGTTCTACTGCTCCGAGCCAGAGTGGACCTGATAGCTATGGCAACGAAGAAGTAGTCTATATTCCCCAAAGCCCAAGCATTACCGGAACCTCACCATCATATTGTTTATTGTCATATCCAAGACAATTGTTGTGGGATGATTCTAACCGCTCTGCAGAGAAGAAGTTGGTGTATTCTACTGCACCATTTGACAGGGCAATACACAGGGTAAAATGTAAAAACAGTTATATTTCAAGCAATTCAGTTTAGCAAATGTATATAGTTTAGTTCTATTAGACTCATAGATAGGACCCTATCAGGTGCTATAACACCGGGTCAGAGCGGACCAGGGAGCAATGGTAATGAAGGGGAAATCTGCATTTCCCAAAGCTCCAGCATTACTGTAACCTCACCAACAGATTGTTTAGTGTCATATCTAGGACAACTGTGGGTGGAGTGAGTCTAACCCCTCTCCAGAGAAGCAGTCGGTGTATTCTACTGCCCTAGCTGACAGGGCAAAATTTAAAAATAACTATTTTACTTAAGTTTTAGAGGTAACAAGTTATCTTTTATTTTATTGCCTGACTATCCAGAACAAGAGGCTCTTTCAGGTGGCATATTGCACAAGATCACCTTTTTTTTAGTAATGGGTACTAAATTGGCGTCTCACCCTGACATATTAAGTATATCTGGGCCACTCGATTTCCCCTCCACGTTAAAAGGGTTATTTTGGGGTTTGTTTTATTTTCTCTTTTTTGAGTATTCGATTAAAAAAATTTCTTAAATAGATTCACTTGACTTATAAATGAGATTCTCACAAACAACTACCGATGCAGATCACAGTGGGCATAGAAGTAATGGATAGATTTGAGTAAATTATACTGATTAAGTGATGCACTTCTTGTTTTAAAAGCATTCAGAATTTATAAATTGATTAATTCTAATACATATCTATTACTGGGAATCACTGTCTTTATAAGAACTTGCAAAAAATGTGGTCAACTCTAAAATGTGTCTACTTATATATATATATGTATATATATATATATATATATATATTGTTGTAGGTCCAAGAAGAGAAAGAAATACTTTAAAAATGAGTTGGTTAACAAAGAGATTTTTATTTTTTTATGATTTATTTTGTTCTTACATACGTATACATAGGTTTCCAGCTTATCGCTTTCGTCAGGCAAAATGTATGGCACGAGGCCTTTTTAATAGGGTACTCAATGAGACTTCAAACACTAGTGAGTTCAAATCTCATTGATTACCCCATTAACAAGGCCTTGTACCGTATATGTTCTTTGAGGAAAGCAACAAGCTGGAAACATACACGTATGTTAGAACAAAATAAATAAATAAATCCTAAAATGATGTAAATCTCTTCGTGGTCCTATTCATATATATATATATATATATATATATATATATATATATATATATATATATATAATGCTTAATAATGGGTATTTATCCTTAGATATTTTAACAATTTTTAAAAGAATATAATTCTGACCAAAACAAACAATTGTAAATATGAGCACACGCAAGCCCATATAAACGTATACACACATATTCAGACATACATACATATCTATGTGTGTGCATGTTTGTGCTTATATATATATATATATATATATATATATATATATATATATATATATATATATATATATATATATCGGTAAAGGTATTCATGAATTCCTGTGTAGTGACATGCTGTCTACTGCTCTGGGCTATCTTCCAAAGTCAGCGAACTTTTTTCCGGTCATCTAACAAATGAACTAACCATCCGATTCAACAACGATAACGAAAGGAAAGGACTCGCAAGCCAAAAAGATCATTTAATTATATGAATGCAGAAGAGTAGACAGAGCTTCACACACACACACACACACACACACACACACACACACACACACACACACTCTAGCAAATTCACATACACACGTTCAAATTCATGCACATACATGCATACCTTCACATATACACACACACACACATGCACACATTCGTTCACATTCACACGCATAAACACATGTTCACATCCATATATTTATAACCACACACACATACACACGTTCACATCCGCATACACAGAGACGCAGACACATACACTCGCACACACACACACACATACGAACTCATACGCATACATACATATACTCACACAAGTATTTTAGAAAGAATTAAAATACATTTAAAAGATTGTTTGTATGCTTGATTGAGTGATTGTAATGGCATGTCAACAGGTATAGGGCTATTTTATGCCTAAAGGTTCGGAAATCGTATTCATTGCAGATTCATACTTCATATTTTTTGTTATTGTTTCTTAAAAGTGTTTTTTTTTTTTGCACACGGCCTGACCGAATACGAAAAATCTTTAGACTTCTATGGCTCATAAATAAGACCCTAACAGGTATTCTTATTCGGGGTTTGAACGGACCTGGGAATAATGGCAATGAATGGATGTACCACACTCCCCGGCTTTCAGAATTTGAGTTTCACCAAAAAATACCGTTTAATACCATACACAAGACACCTCTTTTAATCACACAAATGGAGCAATATTTTCAAGTAAAGTTTCAGCCAATTTGTGCTGCTCAGGTAAGGAATTAACTAATTCTTCTTTTCCAACACCTTTTTATATGCATATGGATGTACTATATTAATTGTAATAAGTTCGAAACACACACACACACACACACACACACACACAAATATATATCTATATATATATATGTGTATATATCATCAAGTCACGCTGCTAGCTCGGGTTTCCCTGACTCTCTCTTTCGATCGGTCCCTTTTATCCATCGCTCCCGGCAGGTTTTCAAGCTACAGCTTGTGTCTCCTCGGAGCTGATATAGATAAGTTCCTAATGGTCCCTCCAACACTGCCACGTCAATATGTAGGTAGGGGTCCATAGATGAACGTCACTCATGAGTTCGTCTTTGATTCTCCAGCTGTGTTCGGTTTGTCTTGTTCGTCTTACTTGGATTGCTTTAGAGATGGGAGGTAAGTGGCCGTATAGCTGTTGTTTCGTTGTGCGTTGCTTCCTGGGTTTGTTAAAGATAATTCGTGCAGTTCATGTGTAATGTAAGTTTTTCTCCATGCGTTTCGTCAACGTCTATAAACACATAGTGCATTGGCAGGAGATTAGTTTTTTATGACGATAACTTTTTACAAGATTTTTAGGTACTTTTTAATAGAGCTGATAAACTATGAAAGAACCAACAAAATTGAAATGGTAACGTAGCATATCAATTCGTTAAATAAAAAAAAATTAATGTTTTTCTACGCACTGACGCTCTTGAGAAATGTATTAATCAGTATGTTCTTCTCTTCCCAATATAGGTGGAGTTTCGGCAGCGAAGTGACTAACAGGCTGGACTGTGATATCTTTGTAAGCGAGTTCGAACTCCAGGTTTGCTTCTGAGTGCCCTTTCAGACTCATACCCTTGGACAAGGCGTGAAACTCCTTATTCAGTCAACTTTTGGTTAAATAATCAAACTTCGGTTTTCTTTTACTTCGGCATGAAATAAATCTTGGAAGTTGATATGCCATTAAAGAGAGAAACCAAACTAAACTATTTCCCCAGTAATGTGTAAATACTCACAAAGACTGGAATATTTACCCTTGATTCGGCTATCAGTCTCGGAGCAGGAAAACTCTGAAAGCAAAAAAGCTTTTCCCCTTAAAAATTAACCTGGTGTGAAAAAAGGGGTTGGGTAAATTTGAGGTTCGGATGAAAAGTTCATAGGTTTACCAAGATAATCTCAAGAAATATAACCAAATGCGGTTGATTTTTCAACATAGTCCCCCTTGCAGTTCGCATACTTCTCCCATTGGTGTAGCAGAGCTTGGGTTACTTTAGAAAAAGTCATCAGCCGATATGACATCATCATGAACCAGCACGAAGTGAAACGCAACTCCTCAAGGAGACATTTTGAGGTACAATAATATATATTCACAAAGATACATTTCTTCTATCGTATATAATTAGGAAAAATAATTGGTAAGGTGACGCCAGTATGATATAAAGCCAAAATAGTTCACATAACTTTAAACCAACCAACGATTCAAATACCATCCTAGGTAAAATATACATAAATAAAATTCATAGACTATATATATATATATATTCACCAAAATTAATCCATCGTCGGCGAGGCGGAGTCTGTAGAATACACCGACGGCATCTCTACTGTTGAGTAATACCTCCACTCGAGTAAGACCCTCCACCCGACGAATGTCCAGGATATGACACCAAAACATCTGATGGTGTGGATCTAATAGTAAAGCTTTGGGAAATGTGGAGTACCCCGTCAATGACATTGCCACTCTAGCTCGGAGTGATAGTACCTGTTAGATATGGGTCAAAACGAACTGTTTGAACATTTACCTGTGAGCAAATTAACGACTTAAGTTAAATTGAATTGTTAGAAATAGAATTGTTTGATTATTTAATTGTGTGTGATAACTAATATTTAATTGAATTATTAGTGATACACAGTAGTACTTGGAGCCGTTTCACTCTCTGCAAACGAACGATTCATGCTGAATAGAATTATTAGTGATAGACAGAAATACTTGGAAACATTTGTTTGTGCGCAAAAAATGAGCTCAGGTTCGTTTTAAAATGTTATCAACAAAATATGCATAAAAATTCTATACATTTGATATATGTATGAAAAAGATTTGGTATTAAGTAACCTATGATGGTTAATAGGTCATAAAAACCTGACCAAACGAAACGAAATCAAGGTTAATTTATTGTTCTATAAAAAGGAAATTCCATGACAAAGGAGAGAAGTATGCTAATTTTTAATTCGCCGTATCTTTTAAACTTGATCATAATTTTTATTTTGAAACATTTTCTTTTTTTTTGTAGTATATTTCTTTTTCTAATTTAAATTATTTGAATATTAATTAGGAAAGAAAAGTCACACATTATCCCTCCAATTATGGTTTCATTGTTTAATGTCATATCAACCTTTGTAGGTTATTTAATGACAGGGCCATTCTCCTAGAAGAACAGTAGTGGTTCTATTTAACCCGTAGGTGGGAGGATAAGGGTGTTCATACCTTTCACAAGGGTATTTGTCCGAAAGTAAACGTAATAGCGCGGCTGGAGTTCGAACTCGCTTACTACGATTCCGCAGTCCATCGCTTTAACCATTACACCACCAGTCCGTGTTAGCTCTTGTTACTTGTTGATCAACAATCTAAATGCTTGCTGATCAGCAATTTTAAACGGAACACAAGATTGTGTAAGTGCAACGTCTTTGTTGCTTATCTTACCAATCCCATTTTGACCGTGTCCTATTTCTGTTTTTATTCGACGATTGAGAAATTTGAGGATGTGGAAAAACATTAGTAGATAGCGGATGTTGTAGATTGGCCCCATATAAAAATAAAAATTTCCAGGGATGCTTCGACCAATGAAAACGTTCCGGAATAAATGTGTTGTATCCCATGGAATATAACTCTTACTCTCGGGCGTCCTATGTTATATGTGGCCCTTATTCTATGATTGGGTAACTCCCATCTCCTCTAAGCAATGTTAGCTGGGGCTGTAGAATACACTGACTGCATCTCTGTAGAGGGGTAAGACCTCCCAATGAGTTTCCTGGATATGACATTTAACAATCTGAGGGTAAGGCTTTAGTAATGCGGGTGCTTTGGAGAATACGGTGTATCCCTTCATTGCGAAAGCTCCCAGGTTCACTCTTAACCGGAGTGTTAACCCTTGAAAGGGTACTATTTATAGGTCAAATAAACGGAGTACAAACAAATGACTTATGCTATATTGAACTGCTTGAAATAGAACAATTTGATCCTTTAACTGTGTGTGAACAAATTACTGATGTTCAATTGAATTGTTAGTAATATATAGCAATACTTGGAACCACTTAATTTAATTGACTTGCGCTAAATTGAATTTTTAGAAATAGAAGTGTTTGTATGTACACAGTGTTTTTACAAATTATATATATATATATATATATATATATATATATATATATATATATATATATAAAAACAGGATTTTGCTGTATATAACCACCAATGGTTGATATGCCATAAAATCAAGCTAAACCAAACCCATCTCCTCACTTCTCTTCTCTGCTCTGTCGCCTCATGATGCTCTGATGTCTCTTTTGTGTCGCTATCTTCGTTTGTTCTTGTTAATTTGCTTTCGTTTAGACCCTACCTTTTATTCGAAATTATTCTCTACTGGTTACTTAATAGCAATGCGATCAAAATTGCATGTGCACATCCTACTTTTATTCTCGGTAACTTTTCTATCGTTAGCCGCTTCGGACTAAATGGGGTATCAATGAGTAAGATGGAACATTGAACCCGTAAGACTAGGGTTTCTCACCTAATCAGCCAGTTATGACTAATTTCTAACTATTGAACTGCTCCAGTTACCTGATTGAAACCATCTGATGTGAGTTGTGTTCTCAGATTGACCTTGAGTTAAACTGCTGTCAATTATACTACTGTGTTTTTCCACGCTTTTCAGAGCTCAGAATTTAAATTGAATGATACCCTAGTTTTCAATAATAGATCTCAATAATCTATTATGAAACATGATTATGTTATAATTATCTCATTATATTTCATCTAATCATATATTACTATTAAAAAAAATTAGTTTCATTTGTTCTAAATTTTATACAAAGAAATCTATCGGTTTCATTTGAAGATTAGTTTAGTAATGTATCTTCTAATAAATGATTCTAGTTTTTGACATCTTTCAAACATTTTACCTTAATTTCTGGGAAAAATATCTTCACGAATAACAGTGATAAGCTTCCAAAAATATGTCTGACATTAGTCAACATTTAATTCATATTCAGGAAAAGATGTATGAGTTTTTAAATGTTTACATACAAACACATACAAACACCTATGTATCCACAAACACACACAAACACACACATTCTTTCATAAATCTATACAGTATGTGCTAGCAAAAACTTCAAAGAATCAGAACAGAGAGAAACATGATGTAGCATTTAGTTTCTACCGTTTCATTCCAGTAATTATCTTATAGATGCTCAGAGTGATCTCACAAATAAGAGATCTACGGAAAAGACAACATCAAAAGGTTTTTTTTTCTGAATTCAGGTCACGGCTTTAGAATTCCTTCATCTTCTTACATGTTATATCTGGCGAAGGAATTTACGGCTGCCGCTCGCATAATGCAAAGCTTTTCGAGCACTCTGGTATCCGGTAAGGTATAAAATGTAAACAAACGAACGCTACTACTTAATACCTTATAATTCCCGAGCTGATGTGGTACGCTTGTTAGCTGAGCGGTATGATACTAAGTCTAACGTAAAGTTGGGCGGGTTTTGATCCCTGCTTCAAGCGTCCTACGTGTCTAGACACACTGAAGAGTTGTGATACAACGAAACTGTGGATGACTATATATATATATATATATAGTTTGTAATACTGATTAGAAAAAAGAGTGCTCAATATCGGTGATAGAGCTTAAGTAAATCTAAATTTGATTAATGTCAACGACGCTTGATGACAGTCAGCTTCTCGCATGTGTAAACATAAGACTATCATTAGATCTTTCTCTTTCTCTTTCTCTCGCTCTCTCTCTCTCTTTCAAAAGAGATAAAGATAGAGAGAGAGAGAAAGGGAGAGAGAGAAATAAAGAGAGATAGAGAGAGAGAGAGAGTGAGAAAGAGAAAGTGTGTGTGTGGTGGTGTGTGCATAGTGGTGTGTGTGTGGTGAGTTTACCTTCGAATATTGACAAAATTTCCCGATTCCTCTCCAAATTATTCGTAGAATGCTGAATACTAAAATACATAAACGACGCACAGACACGTCCCCTCTCCATATTTATATATATATATATATATATAGCAATAAATGTAAATCAATAAACGTATCATTGTAAATAATGCACAAGATAATTTCAGACGTTTAAAAATCACTGAAGACTATGAACCCAGATACACATACGGAACTGTAAAAATCTATAAACACACACTATCATCTCAGCAAGCAACTCCAAACAACATACATACCAAGCAAGTTCAGCCTCAAATCCAGCCATGATCTCATTCAAATTTTTACAAACTTTTAAACCAAACAGCTAAATTATAGCCGCATTTGACATCGAAAAGAAAATCCCATGACAAAGGAAGAAAGTACGCTAATCTTTAACTCACAGTATCTGTTCGATTTGATCATTTTATTTTGAAACATTTTCGTTTATTTTTTTTGTATATTTCTTTTTCTAATCTAAATTATTTGACATCGAAAATACTTACAACAATTTCCCCGTGAAACTATCGACATAATTATAAATTATTTGTATAATAACTCCACATAACTTCCACTAAAAAGTATATAATATTTTAAGGAAAACCCTCCAAAGTTATTCGAGTGAAGTTCCTGTTCTATGATCACCACAGCAATATATATATAAAACACGAAAGCATTGAGATTGGGGTCCACTCATAGATCTTCTACATGGCTCATCTTGAAAATAAAATATTCAACAATATATATATATATATATATATATATGTACATATAACAACACAATTTCCAGTATGTCGATAATATCCTCCTCAATAGCACAAATGAACTACGTAATCTACAACTGGTCTTCGGAAGTAATTCCGTACTCTATTATAATTATGAACTCAACACGAATAATAAGCTCCCATTTCTTAATGCAATGACAGGCACAAACATAAACACATTTATCACCTTTCCATACAAAAAAAAAAAAAAAATTAAAAATTTAAAAATAAGAAAAAAACTCTCGCACTAATTTGTGCACTCTCACTTATAATTGCGAATGTCCCGAACAATATAAAATAGCAATGTTTAAAAATCTAATATATTTCGCCAAACTTATAACCTCCACCAAAACAATCTTCAACTCTGAACTTAAAAACATTAAACAAACGCTCATTAACAATGACTTCTCAAACCACATTGTTAACTAACAAATAAAGCGCGCATTAAAAGCATCAACTTTAATTACAATGGAAATAATATTACTTCAAACAACTGTATACACATTAAACTATTTTTTCGTAACGAAATGCTCAAACACTATATATTCAATGAAGAAACAAGAAAAATCAAAAACATAATAATGATTCCCGTACTGACTCTAACAATAAATTAAAACTATTATTATATTATCCAAAAGTCAATAAACTAAACTTTCCATCAATAATAATTTCTCTTCCTCGACTAGTCACCTCAGTAGGACAAATGTAGTGTTCAATTTTAAATAGACAATAAGAGGAAACTTCTCCAACACAATAAGTAATTACATCACTCTTATTACAACGACTCTGCGGTCGAGTCATTTAAAAGTTCACCCATCCGACACTTCTTCCATCTCTCAATGCTTTAAAGAACATTCATTTCCCGCCTCTAAGAACACCTCCATAATATGCAGAAAAGAAAAAAAAAACTCCAAAGTCTTAAGCTCTCAATATGAAGATTAACAAACCTTCCTTAAACAAGACCAATTTCGAATGTAGCAGCCTTTTTGATTTCATTCCAGCCCGATTTTAGGCCACGAAGAAATGAATGGATCCCTAATAAAATTAGTAGTAGCAACGATGCTGTTTCGTTTGGTTTGGTTTTATGGCACATTAGCCACTGTTGGTTATTTAATGTCGAAACAATTTTTATACATATAAAAGGTGCAATTTTAAAAAAAATTAGTTTAGCATAAGTTCACAGTTTAATTCTATGTGACCCATACATAGGACCCTATCATATGCCTCCACTCTCGGTCAAAGTAGACCTGGGTTCAATTGCAATGAAGGGGTGCTCCACATTCCCCAAAGCTCTAGCATTGCTGAAGCCTCACCATCATATTGTTTAGTGTCATATACAGGACAGTCTTTGTGGGGGTCTTTCCCCTCTGCAGTAATGCAGTCGGTAACTTCCACAGCCCGAGCCGACTGAGCTAGGCAATTCTGTCTTATTCAATCATGCATATATATATATATATATATATATATGGTCATCCACAGAAAGATCTGTTTCGTTCTATCAGAACTCATCAGTGTGGCTAGACAGTAGCTTCCCGTAGCTGGGATCGAAACCTGGTTGACTCAAACGCCAAGCCGAAGCTTCTAACCATTCAGCCACGAGGAGACATTAGCTGCGAAGTAAATTTTAAACCGTTATGAATTACAATTACTATTGTTTACATACATCCGTTCAAACGGTTGCCGAGACCTCAATTCATCTACGAAGAGGCTTGCAATGAGCGCTAATGGCAACACGATTACTTCTTCGCTAGAGAACTCAACACCACGGGGGTAGAGGAGTATATATATATATATATATATATAATTTACAAAAATCATTCTTTCAATAATGATATAGTCAGATTTTAAAACTAAGTATTTAAACGCTTTGCCTATTTTATGTTTCAGTCTTTTTAATATAGATTCGTTTTGGTCGTGAATTAATTTGTAATCTGGTGACGGCAGAACTTCAATGAAATACGTCTATTGGACGTTACTGAGCGTTTTTTTAATTCATTAACCCGATACACTAAAACGCATACACACATTCATTCACTAATCTACACATATATACACACATATATACATATATACATAGATATATAGTATAACTCATAATCGAGTAAACTCAACCAATATTCATAAAAAATATAAAATTCTTCAAACTCAGTTATACCGGAATTTTATTATTTCTTGCGAAGCATTAAACAGTAAAAAAAAAAAAATTAGTGTTATTAGGAATTGATTATGAAAAAAATCTGCGTCACTGAAATTCTGTGATGAAAAAATAGAATTTCGACACCTTTTTAACGAAAAACAAAATTACGCGCGCACACACACACACACACACACACACACACACACACACATATATATATATATGAGCGGTGCAGGTATTTTAACACAATATCGTAGATGCTTGGTCATGAATAAAAAGTAAAAATGTCCATTTCGATAACATGGTGCTCAATTTGAAAACTATAATGTATATATATATATATATATATATAATCTTTATTTCAATACCTATTTTTATGACTTTGTCGACGTGAAAGAAAACCTGAGGACGAAATGTGTAAATAAAAAATATTACACAATCTTATACCTGGGAAAAAATTCAATAAAAAAGAAAACACAAAAACCATTCGTACTGCTTGAAAATAATCAACCTTCACCGCAATGTCCAGTCAAAAGAAAAAAAACAGATTTACCTAAGCTAATACGTAAAGGTGCTCCGTACGTATTATAGATGATATATATATATATATATATATATATATATATATATACATATATATATATATGTGTGTGTGTGTGTGTGTGTGTGTGACTGTGTGTAGATATTTAGTAAACTTTTAAAGACATAAGTAAAGCAACAACGACAACAACAACAAAACACGAAAACATATCAGTGGGTTTCTGATGTGGAGTGAGTGGAACTCCTGACAGAATGGACTGGTCTGATGATTATATTAGAACGGTGCTTGCTCTAGTCTGATCGTAGGAATGAAGGAAGTCTTCTTGAATCTCTAACTAAAGTGCTATGGGGCACGACCTTGTTCACTTACTAGGGTTCTGGTCAAGTGTGTTTTGTTCGTTTAAGGCTTCCTGACTTGAGCGCAAGGCAAGTCTAGTACTTAAACCTTTATCCGAGGATCTAATCCTCTCTGGAGGGGCTAGGTTTATCGCTTGGAGCTTGAGGCACTTTTTTAGGGGAATGCCGACAGTGCCCGAGGTATTTTTTGGAATGCCAGGTGCATCTGAGCCACGGCCCAGAGTTAGAACGCACTTTAAAAAGCCTTATGCCGCACTGGTCTGGTTAGTGGGACGAACGACAAATAAGAGTTGGAAGTGAGTAAGTCTGTCTGAATGTCTTTCTGTAAACAAACGATTAAGGTTACTTTAACAGACGGCCAACTGTATTTCTCTCCCTAACGAAATATATTTTATCTTAAATGTGAGTCGACTCTTACAACTCACGACACAATATTCTGGCGACGAGGAATCGAACGTAGAAAATTTTCAGCGAAATACTAGGGATGAACATTCAAATGTTAAGTTAACTAACATCTAGCTACGAAAGAGTCGAATGTTAGAAAATTTTCAGCAGAATTATATAAATACGCAGTAATTTCAGATTTGAATAACTCAATCAAACTTGGTTAAAAACAAGTAAGATGTTTCTTCTGTAATTCTGTAATAAAAAAACGAACAAAATGTTATTTGGTCTGTAGAATTCCGTCTCTATAAAGAAACATGAAGGATTTAAAAAAAAAAAAGCTATGGTGGATTTTATGAAAATCCAGAACGAACGTTTAGAATAACAGCGATGTTTAGATCAAAAACCTTATGAAAAACAAAACGAATGGTTGGAAAAAATGTTCGAAATAAAAATGTTGAAAAAGAACGAAGCTGTGCAACTTCTTTTCCGCAGGTTTTAGTAATAAATTCAAATTGGCGAATTTAAGTACAACCCGGAAGAAGTAACGTTTGTGGCATATTTTCGTCGTTATGAGGAGGTTTTTCAAAAAGATTGCGCTATGTGGTCGGTCGAAATACGTCTGTTGCTCAGGAAATTCGGTTAAAGCGAACACGAAAAGTATTCTAACTACACACTTCCGAGAAGTCTTAGAGAGATATCGTTTGAGAAGACTGTCTTAATTTTGAAAAATATTTTGGGGTAAAAGTTCTCTATTTAACACAAGATGGCAGTGCTTAAACCTGAAAAAAAATTTGGGAGGATTACTCTACTTTTGCTTGGATTGTCAAAAGAGTGTGTGAAAGGTTCAAATTAAATGAACTTCCCCCCGATATTTTTAAATGCTTGATTTTTGTACAAGGACTGACGGCGCCGGAAGATGGTGAAATTAAATTTTGTCTAAATTGGAACAAAATCTTAAAATCAGTCGGCAAATGGTCACAGAAGAATGCAAAAGAAAATCTTCGACACGACACAACGAGGATTGAAGAATGCGATCTGTCAAAAATAAGTGCAGTTAAACAAAAACAACATAAAGAAAAAATTGCCTGTAAAATAAATCCTTGTTATGGCTGTAGACAGATTCATTATAATAAGGAATGTCTATTTAGAAGGAAATAATGCTTTAATTATGACCAAAAAGGTCACAAATATACGCATTGTAAGTTAGCGACCATAGTCGAGGGTGACCCGAAGGCTCCCTTTTCGATAGCTACTACACCAACGTGTAGGGGAGGGCGCTACTCCTTTCCCTGGATTGCTCCACTTTACCCTTGAACCCTACCTTATAATGCTGAGTGTTAAGCAAGGTGGTATCAAGTACCATTTTTAAAGTCTTTGGTATGACTCGACCTGGGATTGAACCTAGGTCTTCCGGGCCATTGGCGAACACTCTAAAATAAAAAGGAAGCAAAAATGAAAAATACAGTTAACTCAACTAAAACGAAAAACAGAAATAAAAACCAAAAGAAAGTTTGTGAAGGTACATATTAACAATAAAAATGTTAGGCTCCAATAAGATATCGGTTCAGATGTGACATTGATAAATGAAAAAAACTGGAAGAAAATTGACAGACCAACTCTATTAAAGACGAAAAAAATTCCTCTTGACATTACAGGAAATATACTTAAATTTGAAGGTGAATGGTATACAAATATAACATTTATGGTAAAAACTTTAACATTAAAAGATTCGTTATGAATCGAACCCAGAACCTGTTCATTGTGGATTGATTTTGTCATTTGACCTTTTGAACCAAGAATTAACGATGAAATTTCCCGATTTTTTTCTGAGGGTATTGGGAGGTGCACAAAAGTGACATTCAAAATTAAAGAGAATGCGACGCCAATTTTAAGGCCGAAAAGAAAAGTAACTTCTGCAGCCAAAGCCACAATTAGCAAAGATTTAGACCGCTGAGAACAAATAGGTATGTTGACCAAAACGGACAACAGTAAATGGGTAGTCCTACAGTTTATTTGAAAAAGAAAAATGATAAAATTAGTGACGGCCCTGATTTTTTTACGGGGTTAAATGATTGTTTGGAGACATACGATTACTCTCTGTCAGAAGCATCCCTCCAAATTCCAGTCGACGAAGAATGTACGAAGGATTTAACTACAACTAAGCAAAAGGTTTGTATAGATTTAACAGAATGCCATTTGGAGTAAAATCTGCTCCAGACATTTTTCATGAATACGCTATTGAATGATGTAGACGTCACAATAGCATACTGGGGTGACATTTTAACTAAGAGTGAAAGCCAAGAACAACATGTCAAAGAAGTTTCTTGACAAAATAGAACAGTATGGCTTGAAACTTAAATTGCATAAATGTGATTTTTTCATTCAAAATTAAGTATATGTGACAGATGATGGAGGCAGAAGGCAGAAAACCAGACCCATCAAGGTCATATGCTCTAAAGAACATGCTTTCCCAAACAAATGTGTCAGCTCTACAAGCATTGCTGGAATAAGCCAACTGCAACGGTGATTTTATCCCAGATATGCAAATATTAAGAGCCCCACTTAATAAATTATTTAAAAAAGATTCAAAACAGAATTGGAGTACTGAATGTCAACGTGCTTTAGAGGAAATGAAAAAAGTATTTACATCAAAGAAGGATATTGTTATATGTGATGCTAGCAATTTGTGTTTAGGAGCCGCAATATTGAACAAAGAAAGATACGGTCAAGTAAAAGAGATTGCGCATGCGACAACAAGCTTATCGCCAGCTGAAACGGTAAAGTCAAATAAAAAAAAAGAGACTTAGGAATTACTTTTGATGTAAAAAAAAGTTCCTTAGATTCATTCGTGGGAGAAGCTTTACACTCCAAACAGACCACCAACCGTTACTGCCAATTTTTGGTTCCCAAACAGGGATTCCAACAAATATGACAAATCAACTTCAGAGATGGGGAACAATATTTAAAAGTTATAATTTTAAGATGGAGTTTTTCTTGTCAAGAGGTTAGGGTATGCGGATGGGTTATCCAGGTTAATCCCTAAACCCTGTGAATCATTAGAGGAAACTGTGATTGCCACCCTAAGATTAGAAAGCGAAATAAAAAGTGTGATTCGCAACACCATACAGAAATTACCTGTGACAATTGAGGAGATCAGGAATAAAGCAAAAATTGACAAATATATCACTGAGATAAAAGCTCAAATCATCGACCAACAGTACAAAAAGATTGATGGTGAAAAGAATACAGGATCGTTTAAAAATATTAAAAGACTTTCACACCAGTCATACTAGTATTGCGAGGATGAAAGCTTTCATGAGAAGTTATTTTTTTTGGGGGGGGGGACAAATATGGACAAAGAAATAGAAGAAAATATAAAATTCTGCGTAGGTTGTGCGATAGAAGCAAAATCACTACTAGTGAAATTTACCTCTTGGGCAAAGACGGATAGATGTTGTTCAAGACTGCCTTTGCGGGTCCATGACGGTACAATATTATTCAAAAGTAGTTGACAGTTTCTCGAAGTGGTCAGAGGTGATGAAATGTAAAATCCCTTCGAACAGTGGTACAATTAGATTGTTACAGGAACTTTTTGCTAGATTTGGTATTCTTGATACAATTGTATCCGGTAATGGGACACAATTCATGGCAAAAGAGTTCAAAGATTTTCAGTTGTACACATAATCACTATATCATATCACCACCTATATAAGGGACAGACAGAAAGATTTGTGGACACTTTCTAGCTAGCATTAAAATAGTCGGACGGAAACGAATCCGTTGACGATATATTATAAATTGTAAAGTATATTATGTGACACTGAACCCAGGTACAAGTTCAGGATTGTTACCAGCAGAGTTAAGGTTCGAAAAAAAAATCTGTGTTCGACAAACCGTTGCTAAAAGAAAATAAAAAAAGAAAGAAGTAGATGCAAAATCTTATACCTGGGGAAAAAAAATTTCTTTAAAGGGTATAAATGCGGGAAAAAGTCTGGAAGGCTGGGGTCATTGATAAACTTCATCATCATCATCATATCGCGCTGGTAGCACCGATATCCCTGACCCTCTCTCGCCACTCCTCCCTATCGTTCATCGCCCTAGGTAGGTCTTCAGGACAACAGCCTGTATCCTCACATAGCTGCTGAATGTACGTTCGAGATGGTCGTCCTGCTTTTGCGCGGCCATGTGTGGGGATCCATAAGAGTACATCTCTTATGAGTTCATCTCTGCTTCTCCAGCAGTGTCCTGCATGTCTGGTTCGTCTAACTTGAATAGTTTTCGTGATAGGGGGCAGGTGGCCGTACAATTGGTGTCTTGTGGGGTGCTGCTGCCAGGACTTGTTCAGGATTGCACGCAGCATTCTTGTGTAATTGCCATCCAGCCTCTTCTCCAGCCGTTTTGTTAGCGTCCATGTAGTGCATCCATATAGCAGTATCGATGCGACCGCTGCCTGGAAGAAACTGCGTTTCATTTTATCGGTTAGGTCTGATTTCCATATAATCGACAGCCTATTGATAGCTGTCCATGCTTTCGTTAGCCTCGTTTCGATGTCCTTTTCGGTTGATTCGACGCTGCTTCCTAGGTACGTGAATTTGTCTACTAGTTTAAGTGGGGTTCCTTCTAGAGTGGAGATGTCCCCCGTTTGGTTATAACACATATATTCCGTTTTGTGTGCATTAACATAGAGGGCTATGCTTGCTGCTGCTCGTTCCAAACTATGCAGAAGAGTTTCGGCTTGGTCGGGTGTATTTGCCAGTATCGCTATGTCATCGGCGTAGTCAGCGTCGGTAATTGTTGTTGCGGGGTATCTTCTGCTTCTTTTCTTCGTCAGTTCGAAGCCATTCTCTTTGATTTTGTCAATCGATGTTCTAAGTACGTAGTCTAGACAAATGATAAAGAGGTACGGGGCCAGCGTGTCCCCTTGTAGTACTCCTGCTACAATGTCAAAGTATTCTGTGTCTCCATCCGGTGATCGTACTTTTACTTTAGTGTTTCTATAGAGAATCGTTATTGCCGCTACGGTTTCTTTAGGTATGCCGTACGCTAGTAGGATTTGTTCCATCTTTCCTCTGTGAATGGAGTCGAAAGCCTTGGTAAAGTCAACAAATATTAATGTCGCTTGTAGGTTCTTTGCCCGTACACCTTCAAGGATTCTGCGGATGGTTAATATTTGTGAGGTCGTGGATCTATTTCTTCGGAAGCCATTTTGGTTTTTTCTAAGTATGATGTCGATTTTATCGGGAGATTATTGTATATAATCAAAGATCTTTAAAAGTCTATCAAAAGACACCATAACCAGATCCGAAGAAATGCTCGTAGGATATAAATAACCAGAAGGAATAATCGATTAAGATTATTCATGACTTATTCAATGTACCCATGCCTTTAGTAGCCCCGGAGGAGAAACGTTCAAATAAACGCAAAATAACATTTTCAGGGATTATGAAGATAAACCTGAAAAAAAAAACTACTTCCAGAGGAAGTAGTGAATAAAAAAAGGGAATGTTGTGGAAGGAGTGGACCTCCCCCTCACCGAATATATTGGTCTGAGATCTATATTAGAGCGGTGTTCGCTCTAGTCTGACAGCAACAAGTGAGTTAGTCTGAATGATTAACTTTCCTACAATACACGACGAAGGTTGCCAATATTAATAATATTTCACTGTGTAACCAAATACCTCTTATCTTAAATGTGTGTGGACTCTTATAACTCCCGACACAACTGTTTCAATATCAGAGAAATTCTGCATCATATCGTTTATTGCATTTTTACGCTATAAATTCAAACTAAGCTTGGTAGATATCCTGTTATCTTGCTGGAGTAAAGATATTTAAGCATAGTACATTTTGTTTGCTTGCTTGCTAGTTAAAGAAACCTCATAGTTTAATGAGCCAGTGTTGAAATAATTTGAAGAGAACTCCATTCACCTCAAGGTGTACTTAAAAATATTGAGAGTAGGGTATTATTAATCGTTATAAGAGGCTGTTCATACAAATTTGCTCCTATCTTTCGTACGTTATGCGCTACACATACAATCCATTCAATAGATCAGCCGTAACTTTAGAAAAAATTCACTTTAGGATTTTTTTCTAATTGAAACAAGAATAACATAGAAAGATACTTCACTGTTCAAGCTCAAAATCAATGATCAAAATAAACTGGCAGATTAATCAGTCTTCCTCCTGTCCTTCTAAACTGGTGCAGAAGTAAGTTGATTTTTAAAATACAAACTTTCGTTCGCGAAGAACCTAAGACAACTCAAACAACAACATATATCAAAACATATATATATAACAACAACAACAAAATATATAACAGTTACAACAACATATACAACAACATATAAATATGCTACAACAACAACATATAAAACAAAAACATACACAACAAAAACAACATACAACATATACAACAATAAAATGTGCAACAACAACATATGCATATGTTGTAAAACATATACAACAACAATATATTCAGCAACAACGTTTAAAACGTATACAACAACAACAACAGCATTTACAACAACAACAACAACAGCAACATTAATAACAACAACTTGCGATTCTATGTTCTGCCGGTTACTGAGTTTCACGTGTCACAACGATCATCAGACTGAAATACATGAAACAGTTAATTGAGGTTTTGTTCCAATTATCGGACAGCTCAGTCCCCAAAAATAAAAGTATGTTTAACCAGAGTTTAAAGGGTTAGAATTCAAAGTTTTCCTTTTAGACTGGGTGTCATACCAAGGTTAAAGAGCCCAATTTACCCCACTATTAACCCACGCATGGATGGAGAACAGTAGGATGCTTAGCTTTGCCAAGGGTATAAGTGTAAATACTTGAAATGCAAGCAGTTTCGTCCAGGAGTTGAAATCGCATGCATTTCCTAAAACAATACACCATTAGAACTCCTGTCTCGGAGTTATTACCTGACGTATGTATTCACACCCACCGCACGGGCCGGGTGAGACACAAGGTTATTTTTAAGCGGGTTTAACAGGTTTGAATTCAGAGTTTTCTACACTGGTTACCTAACCAAGGTCTAAAGAACCCAGTCTGCCCTACTATTTATCCATCGTTGGGGGGAGATAATTTGATTCATACTTAGCCTCGTCGATGATTTGATCTCGTGTTACAGTATTCATTCCCGACAAGATTAAACATTACACCACGGCACATTCTGAAGTATGGTATGAAATTTTCACAGCTTAATAATTTTCTATTGTTGGACGAGTTTTGTTTATATATAATTTGTGTATGTAATATCCGGCTTTTTTCAGTGCATTTCATAAACTTACATGTGAAACATCAAACATAGGACTTTTGTGATATGAAATCCGATGGATAACCAATTCATTTAAACAAAAACAAAAAAAATATAACTATGGAAAAGGTATTGAAAAGTTTCGAGCCCCTGAGAATGTATATGCTATGTAGAGATATTCTAATTCTCTTGAATATTATTCCAACAAAAATCACTTATATTGAAAATACAGAATGGCCGAAGAACGAAAAGAGAAAAACAAAACCTGATCATCAGAAGAAATTACGTTTCCATCAAAAAGCAAATTGTTTACCCAGTTGGCGAAATTTAAATTACGTTGTCTGAATCTCCTGCAGAGAAGGAATACGTCCCCTGCTACCAAATAGAAGAGTGTCTTGTGCGTGATATAAAACTGCATCTGAGGGTATCGCTCTACTTGTAAGGGTTTAGAAATGTGGAATACCCCGTCATTTCCATTTCTCCTTGATTCTATTCTAAAACAGAGTGGTAATATCTGTTAAGGTCCCATTTACAGATCAAGTCGTTAGTTAGGAAATTATTAGGATTAAATAGGAATACTTGATACTAAACTGTATATCAATTATTAACATATATCAAGAATAGTTACTTGAAGCTATTATTTTTTAAAAGGATTAATATTACTGTTATATAGTCATATATGCAGATTCACATCTTCATACATGCACATATATATGTAAAATAATTTACAACGACACAACGATAACGACAGACGCATGAAGGAAGACGCAGGGAGACTGCTTCAACAAAATGTTACCTCTCACTTTATTTGTAAGGGTTCGAAAAGGTTGTGTTGGGTTTTACTGTGAGAGGGAGCTGGAGACCGAACATAAACTGTAATATTTTGACCCCACTGTTATGACCGTCACATTGTGTCTTTCTTGTTCTCTTGATGCTCAACCGGAGGCCTTAGGGGCTCACTCTGCTGTGTGATGGCTTTCTTTATTGCATCTTATCAGCATCTTCTCCGGACCTCAGCTCATCAGGGCCCCAGGCCTCTTCGGCCTGGTGTGGCTTTCCCTCCCACATCTCCACTCCACTCCACTGGAACTCGAACTCTCTGGCCGGAACTCAACTGCCTCAACTTCCGTCTTGACTGCGTTATATAATAGTTCAACGCCTACACGATCGCCCACTCGATCTTTGAAATCGAATGTTTAATCGTCCTCAAGCGGAAATAACTGTCATGCAGTTCAGAGGTCACTATCTTCCGGTGCGTCAGTCTATGAGAGTATCATGGGATATTTTTTACCTCGTCCCATTTCATCAGCCAATTTCCGCCCACGCGATTTCCTCTCATAACTGCCATTAGAATGTATCACTTCCTTCCGGTGCATCACCTTGAATGGCATTTTTGGCCGGGTCAAAAGGTCAAAACATAACATTATTAGCTATTAAAAACAATAGTTGTTTGCAAACCAATGATTATTATTAAGTAGAAATAGTTACTTAAAACGATATAATCATAAGGGCGACCCCTTGGCTTCGTGGCTAACATGGTTGATTGTGACATTTTAGAAATATGAGTTCGAACCCCAAGCACGCTGTTACGTTTACGTTCTAATAAATATCCTGAGAAAACGTATGAATCCCCTCGTTATGGTTTCAATTGTACAACTACTGTTCTTTAAGGAGGATTTTGGCATTAAATAACCTGCGAGTGATGGTATTCCATTGAACAAAGAAAATAAATCAAACCATATAATTGTTCATAAAATATTACGTATTAATACTGTTGTAATGGAAGAAACTATCACACCTAACAGTGGATTCGCCCAACCATATTAAATATGATTACACACACTACACAAAGGGCAGAGCGTAAGAGAATTACGCTATGCTACTCGACTGGGACACATTTTGGTCGGCTGTGCTGGCAAGTCACGGTCCGACCGGGTGTATCCTTGCTCGAGTGGAAGTCGGTAATAACCGGCATCCTCGAGCCTCAGGAGGACATCCTCCCTGGTTTTAGCCCTCTTCGGAGGGGTTAGGTTTATCGCCTGGCACCTGAGGCACCCCTCTTTAGGGGAATGCTGACGGGGTCCGGGGCATTTTGGGGACTGCCGGGCGCGTGTAGACTACGGTCCTGCGCTCGGAACCACCTAAAAACGGCCTTGTGCCACACTTGTACGCTTGATGGGGCGTATGATAAATACCAGAACGTAAGAGAATAAGGAAGACGTAAGAAAAGTACCTACGCTCCCATTTCCCGTATCGGCTACCGCGTGTGGACTCTTTTCTACTTGTACCTTTAATACAATAAACCAGTTATTATTATTCCATGTGGGTTCGTAGAAGGTTTTCCACTTGAACTGATCTCATCGTTGATATCGTATTTTGCATGATAAAACAAATACTTAAAATCCTGTTGCTGTGCGCAAATTATTTGTATTAGATTGGAATATTTGACATCATATAACTGTGTGCCAAAAATCTTTTAAGAAACAACGACACAAAATATTTTAATATAATTGTGCAATGATCAACATTTCATAACATTCAGAGTTAAATTAATCCCAGACGTGTTGATATGCAGTTAAAATCAACCAATCAATAAAAATTTCCATTTTTTAAAAATTTGTGGCCAAGGCTTCAGTTTGTTTAACATATCTGTTTTCTTAAATTGTCTCTCAACTAACAACTGAACCGGCTTATTGTTGCTGCACTTGGCTGAACTAGTGGAAACCAGCGCTTTCAGTGTTGTTTGTCCGTGAATCAGCAGCATTCCTACTGTAGCAAAACGCAGAGTGTGATATATCAGTTAAGTCAATGAAACTGTGAAGAAAAAAATCTTTTTCTCCATAATTCAAAAAGATTCTCGGAAATCTAAACATGATTGCGGAATTGAATTAAGAATTGCTCGTGAATTGGACAGATGCCTTCCATAGCAAAATAAAAAAAAATAGTTGCACGTGTTATTGAAGAAAAAGAGCCATTTCTTTTGGGTGTCGAGGCGTGAGAAAATATTGCTATGTAGGACGGTTCAATTAACCGAATTTCTAAAGTTCATTGATCTTACAACACCCAATAGACCAGCCGAGTCTGCAGGGGCTGTAGAATATACCGACTGCATTTTTGCAGAGGGTTTAGATCATCCCCCAATGAGTGTCCTGGCTATGATACTAAACAATCTGATGGTAAGGTTTCAGTCATGCTGGTGCTTAGGGGAATACAGACTACCCTTTTTATTGCCATCGCTCCCTGGTTCATTCTGGTTCGGAGTTGTAGCACCTGAAATTATTCTATCAATGGGTGAAATAGAACTGTTTGACATTTAAACTGAGAGAAAACAAATGACTAAGGCAAAATTAAATTGTTTGAAATAGAACTGTTTGCTCATTTAACAAGGAGTAAACAAATGACTGATGTTTACTTGAATGATTAAATATATATAGCAATAATTGTAACCATTGACTTATGCTAAATTACATTGTTTGAAATAGGACTGTTTGATCATTTAATTGTGTGTAAACAACTGAATGATATCTAATTAAATTGTTAGTGATACACAACAATACTTGCAACTATTTAACTTTGCTGACTTATGTTTACAAATCATATACATCTAATACATTTAATATATATGTATAAAGATGATTAGGCATTGAATAACCTGATATGACATAAAACCAAACCAGATGTAATAGACCAGAACAAAATCGCCTGTTGAAGTGGTGCACAATACCTTTGAAAAAATCTTTTTAAATAAAACTTTACCAGATAAACAGAGCAATTCCAACAGCGAATTCTTTTAAAAACAAAGTAACTATTAAACCAATAACTTAGCTATGCATAGGCTGTAACAAAAGATCGATGTTTAAGAAGAATACAATTGGTTTAAAATCAGTGTTTTCCTTTCCTCAACCATTTGCAGAACGAAGGTTTAAGGCCTCACTCTGCTCGACTATCTACCCATAACTACTGGGAGATTTTTGAAAGACAAATTAGATGCAAAAAATGACAAAATTTTCAAAATTAATTTCCATATGGTCGTTTTTGAAATCTGATCATTCTGATATAATAAAACAGGAATCCTTCCAAACTGCTGCCGTTGTACTACTATTCTATTGTTCCACCAATTGAATTTTACCGTAAAATTTATTGAAACCCTATGAAGAAAAAATCTAGAGGCTGCAGCCAGTTTGGAACAAATCCTGGATGCAGCACCTTACAAAAAATAGAACGAATTTATTAAGAACTCAAGAATGACCAGCAAAAACTTACATTTCTCAGCTCTGTGTGAACACTGACTGGCGTCTAGAGGAATTACAAAGAACCATAACTGATAGAGAGAGAGAGAGAGAGAGAGAGAGAGAGAGAGAGAGAAAGAGAGAGAGAGAATCGATCTTAATGATAATTATAATGATGAAAACAAAATTAGTCGTGATTTTTCTGTATTTTTCTCTGCCCACGATATCTGTTATTCGAAATCAGACATATCTGTCCGAATCCTATCCCAATCAAACATCCCTTCCGGAAGATAAGAAGACAAATGATATTAAGGCAGTGTGTGCATATACTACACTGATCATTTCCACAGTCCGAGGGAACAATGCTTTGAGTCTCGACAAAAATGCTGAGTATTATCCTCCCAAAAATTTAAAAAAAAAAGAAATGTAATTATTAATTAAAGATGTTCAAAGCAGGGGAAAGGTTATGATGAATATTTAAATATCGAACTAAATTGTTTTTTGATATCTTTCCTTCTCTTCTAACTAAATACATATATGTTGGTATATTTATTCCTATTACATACATACACACTCACGTGCAAACACACACAGCCATAGACACTTACACACACGCAGGCAGACAGACACATACATGCACAGAGACACACGGACTACTACACACACACACGCGCGCGCGCACGCGCACACACATGCGCAGATACATATATATATATATCATCTTGTCAGGTTTCTCAAAATCTACAATATCTCCATATAAATATATATTTCAATCATACATCTTAGATGCATCAGGGGGGTCTTCAGTGATGCGCTGTCTTCATTGCCGATTTCGGGTTATTTCTGCATCATATCAGCTCCGACAGTAACCCCGGCTTGACTCTAAAAGAGCCAAGCCGCCTCCGTGATCGCGACGTGCTACGCTCGTGCCTCTATCAAAGCAAAGAAAAAATAAATAAAAAGCCGGACTTTGGCCGTTCTTATAGACATCTGTCTTTTAGTAAACAGCCAATGAAAACAGGGCATTCCACACTCCTCTGCTATATAGTACCATCTTTACCTCATCCAGTTTCTCCCTGCTACTTCCGGAATCGGTACCGAGGTAAGATGTTATTTTAATACTCGTCCGTGTCCATGATTTCCACTTCACTAGACTTACACGAATTTCCCGCCAAATCTGTCCTATACTAATACTACTAAACTAACATGAATTGATCCCCCGCTCAAAACTATTCAGTCAGTCTTTAACTTTACCTTATACCCCTATTCGCAAAAAAAAAAATATTAAAAAATAATTATAATAATCCCGTTTATTTGGCTCACGAAATTAATTGCTACAGATTAACTCATGCTTTTTGCCAAAATTTTTCTCCCCGTTTATCATTAACCTATTCTCATATTACCAATCTAATGCATATTCCTAAAAAAACAAAAAAAAAACGCTACTCTAATCAACTCCTTACATTCTAATTTATTACTATTTCGAACCTATCTCCAGTCCCCCCCCTCCTTCGTCCCATGAACTATTTGCAATTAGGTTTCAATCAATTAACTAAAACTGCACGTGACTGCTGGCAAATAAATTACCTAAAATCATAGCGGACCATAACCAGTATACGAGGAAGAAAAAAAAAAATATATACATATTCTAGAACTAAAACATTTTTAAAAATATAGGAGGTAAAAGATATTAAAAAAATCTTACACACTCTATGAACACCCGCTCATTCACACACACAAACGTCAGCACAAAGGCATGCATATACACGTATATATATATATATATATATATATATATATATATATATATATATATATATGTATGTATGTATGTATATATATATATATATATATATATATATATATCGAGAGAAAGAGTGATAGTGACAATTTCTCCCTATCTCTACTTTTTTCTCTTTATCTCTTTCTAGAAGAATAAAACGAGAAAAATCTTTTTAATATATATATATATATATATATATATATATATATATATATATATATATAAGATTTCATAAAACTAATAGAAACTAGTAGAAAAACACTTCCCCAAACTCAACACCTAGGGCAAAATCTTCAACAAAAACAACCTAAAAATCAACTACAGCTGAACAAAAAAATTTACACAACAAAATACTTCATAGACTCAACAAAGGGAACCTTCAAACAAAGAATATACACCCACAAACTCTCGTTCTCAAATAAAAAATACTCGAACAATACAACTCTATCAGCATACATTTGGAAACTGAAAGACAAGTACATCACATCAAGCATTACTTGGGAAGTTATAAAATCAGCCCCCGCCTGCAATAAGATATGAAGAAGTTGCTTACTTTGCCTCCATAAAAAAAAATTGCGATATTCACCCACCCATCACTTTTAAATCCCAAATCCGAGATAATATCAAATTGTCGAAAACAAACATCTTCTATCCTAGTTCGACCCAAACATTCAACCAAAGTATAAACTAAATTCCACTTCCCTTCTCATTTTTAAGCACCATTATTATTTTCATATCTACATATATTTCTACCATATATGTTCACATTACTAACCAACGCTTCCTCCTTGTTCTTTCACCATATACCACCCGTTTTTCCAAAACTTTTTTTATTGCCACACCAACCATCAGCCATTACCGACTCTATACTAATTATATAATAGAAGCACAGACCGTAAGTACCGTTTTGAACACCCACAAGTATTGCCAGTAAATCTAAATAGTTTAGCATTGTCAATAATTGTTAGCACTATTATTTTACGATATTGGATTATTATCACCCAAGTGTATTGCCAAAGACCATTTAGATCATAATAGTTACATTTATTATTAATATTGCAAAAGCTTCCCAAAACCTTACATCATGTTAATTAACTGTCAAGAGATACTATACCACATAACCCTTGAAAACACAATCTTTATATATATATATAAATATATATATATATATTTATAAAGTAACGTGATGATAATTCTAATTTTAATTATCATCACTCTACAAAAATCACCTCAAACAGACATTCCATATTGACATCAAATAAACTTTGAGCTGTCATTAGGTTTGGTAGGATGAAAGATGAAAATGACATCATTCTGATAGCAGCAATCCATTTTCCCACCCCTCCACACTCACTCTTACCTTATCACACTTCCTTCCTTCCCAAAAACAGACAGCGGAAATATGTGTATATATGTAAATAGATATGCCAGCATATACGCAAACATACATATATATGTACGCGTGACCAACAGCACACACACAAACATACTAAAATTTAATACCACACAAACTTTGACACACATACACAAAAATAACCCCCACTTTCCGAACAAAAAAATCCTCAGAGTAATCGGTCTTTTTTGGGAAACCTTCATCCAGTCTGACGAGTGCAAAATGCATGAAACCTAGGGTCAAAGACAACTATATATATATATATATATATATATATATATATATAAATGCTCTATTTTTGACATTGAGCCCTATGTAACAATACTGCAATATTTGGTCCTCCATTAACCCACCAAGAGAGCCAGAAAGAATAATAAACATATTTTTGATAGATAGATAGATAGAAAGAAAGAAAGAAAGAAAGAAAGAAAGAAAGAAAAAGAGTTAGTTAGATAGATAGATAGATAGATAGATAGATAGAAATTGAAAGGTGAACCATAAGACATGACACATTTCAAACAATTTTATACCGCTCATTGCCATTTGCCGCTTTGAATCTTAACCAAGAAAGCCATTTTCCACCCTGGAATAAGTGGGCCCGGTACCGCATCCAAAGCCAAACAGTCAGCTATCCAAACACCGCTTGTGCAAATGGAAAGGAGATTTTAATAACCTTTTAAAATCTAGATTTATGAGCATTCGCCCGCTTTTCGCACTTTGCCTTCGATAAAGATATCGCTCGGAGCGTTGTTCGATAAAACATGCTTTTAAAATGGCGCCATTTTGCCTTCTGCGTCAATCTCGTACGATCACAAAAAGATACGATAATCCGACGAGATTTACTCTACCCTACCCAAGCTCACTCACTTTGCAATGAATCTTGGTGTGCTTTCGCTATCAAACGATATTTAGATTTTGTGTGAAGCACCAGCAAATGATGGAAAGCGCTTACCACGCTGGAAGTTACATGAACACAGACTCAAAGCGATTCATACTTCCGGTATTCATACTTCCGTTCTGCACTGGGTAGCTCTTGGCAATGAATGGCTCATAGTTATTGGCAAAGTTTGTGTTGGTTCGCGGCCTTCGCAGGTTTCAATACAAAGTGACTTCATTTAATTAGTAAAACGAAAGATTCGTTCATTGGTTTGGTTAGGTTTGGTTTTATGGCACATCAACTATTGTAAGCTATTTAATGCTAAATCCATTTTCATACAGATAAATAGATCAATTTCAAACAATTTAGTTTAGTATGAGTACTGTTTTTATTTTCATTGTATTAAATGTAAAAACAGTTCTATTTCAAACGATTTAGGTTAGCATAAGTATTGTTTTTTTGCTTACACGCAGTTAAATGAAAAACAGTTCTATTTAAAACAATTGATTTTAGCATAAGTACGCGGCTTAAATTTCAAAACAGTTCTATTTCAAACAATTCTGTTTAGCATAAGTACATTCTAAATGTTAAACAGTTCTATTTGACCCATAGATAGGACCCTATCAGGTGCTACCACTACAAGCCAGAGTGGACCTGGGAGCGATGGCAATAAAGAAGTACTCTGCGTTCCCCGAAGGTCCAGCATTACGGGAGCCTCTTCATCAGATTGCTTAGTGTCATATCCAGAACACTCGTTTGGAGAGTCTTACGCCTCTGCAGAAATGCAGTCAGTGTATTCTGCAGCCCCAACCGAGTGGGCCAAGATTTGTACACTAGTTGAGCCTGATTGCTGTAACGTGTGTACCCATAAAGAATTTGATTTGGTTATTAGGTCGTAATTTCATGGGATATTAAAGATTTTGATATTAAATACTTGAAGTTCAGAAAATATGAAATCGATCATTTTAGAGATAATTTTTAAAATATTTACGGAGGGACTACAAGCAAAAATATACCCGTAGAAAAGCAGTTTTTAGCATGCGTGAATTAAACATTTATCCTTACTCTAACCTTGCGTCACTGTTTGGTTTGGTTCTATGGCATATAACCATCGTAAGTTATTTAATGCCAAATAATGTTTATACATACATATATTGAATATATATAAGATTTGTCAGCACATTTTGGAGATAACGTTCTCAAATGATCCTGAGCTTTTTTTACACACATTCAAATGGTTGTTTTTGGTTGGTTGGTTGGTTGGATTTTATGGCATATCAACCTTTGTAAGTTATTTAACGCCAAATCTATTTTTGTGCAAATAGTTCTATTTTAAACCATTCAGTTTATCATGAGTACACAGTTTAATTGTCAAAAATGTTTCTATTTCAAGCTATTCAGTTTAGTTAAACAGTTATAATTCAGCTAATTCAGTTTATTACGAGTACAGATTTTGATTACACACACTTAAATGTCAAAAAAGGTCTATGTTAAACAATTCAGTTTAGTGTAAGTAGAGTTTCAGTGTCAAAAACAGTTCCGCTTCAAACAACTCAGTTTGGCATAAGCACTCAGTTTAGATATAAGTACACAGTTTAAGTGTCAAAACATTTCTATTTCAAGCTATTCAGTTTAGTCGAACAGTTCCAATTTGAACAATTCAGTTTATCATAAGTATGCAGTTAGTTCTATTTAACCCATAGATAGGGTGCTACCATTGCAGGCAAGAGTGGACCTGGGAGCAATAGCAATGATGTAGTACTCCGCATTCCCCAAAGCTCCAGCATGACTGGGACCTCAACATAAGATTGTTTGGTGTCATATCCAGGACACTCGTTCGGGGTTGGGGCTTACCCCTATGCAGAGAAGCAGTCGGTGTATCCTACAAAACAGTCAAATGGTTTCAAGTATTGCTTTATAACAGTCACAATTAAACACCAGTCATTTGTTTGCTCCCAGTTTATTTCTATTTGACCCATAGATAACTACATGCATAGTAAAGCTGGTTAGAATAAACAGCTTTCTTTTTCTAGATTGGTTGGCTAATCAAAACTAAAGAACCCAATCTAACCTATATTTTCCCATCGCTTTTGGAGGAGAGATAGATTCCTGCTTTTCTCGAGAACATTAGCACGAAAGGAAACAACAACGGCCTCGTTTAGAATTTGAATTCAAGTTGCCAATTCTACGATTATAACCGTTACGCTAAGTACGCCTGCGAATTTAACATTTGTGCAAACAGGAAGAGTTTAACATATTTTGACGTCTGATGAAGATTAATCAAAATAATCGATTTTGATGTATGCAATTATCTTTCATCAATCGAAATCAATTATTTTCATTAATTGATCGATTGTTTGATTTTAATGGAATCTCATACCGCTTCATGGATATAGAACACACCGACTGCTCCTCTTTAAAGGGGCAAACCCCCACCCCCTCTACCGATGACTGTCCTGGATATGGCATAAAACAATCTGATGGTAGGTTTCAATAATGGGGAGCTTTGAGAAATGTGGAGAACCCACTTCCTTGCCATTGCTCCCAGATCCAATCAGACCCAGAGTGGTAGCGAGTGATAGGGTCCTATCTATGGATCAAATACAACCATTTTTCTAAAAAGGATTTAGCATTAAATAACCGTCAATGATTGATATGCCATAAAACCAAACCAAACACTTTCGGGGTTAGAGAATCGAGAATATTTTACGTTTATATCTGTCCATATTTCTGAAATGAGGAATTGTGTAAATTATTTAAATTTTTCGGACTATTGTCCTCATCTTTGTCGCCATGTTTATCACAACATTTCGGCCGTTGTACGCTCCGGCCTTCCTCAGTTGGTTGGAATGTCGAACTTAACCCTTTATTTCGCTTATCGTGTATAAGTCGACCTCATGTATGGATCGATTTTTGTAATATGTTCACGAAATAACAAAAAAAAAAGGATTAAATTTTAGATTTTCATGGTTGTACTTAACACTTTCCACAACTTGAATCTTATAATTACGAGATTATTACTCTTGTGTGTTTTTCGATCTGCCGGCAGTTCTTCGAATACTCAGACTGTATAGGGGGTGTCCTGGTGGTGTAATGGTTAAAGCGATAGATTGCGGAATAGTTAGTACTCCAGTCGAGCTATTACGTTCACTTTCTATTAATACCCTTGGAAAAGGTATGAACTCTCTTATCCTCCCAGCTATGGATTAAATAGTACCACTACTGTTCTTCTAGGAGAATGACTTTGGCATTAAATAACCGACAAAGGTTGATATGCCATTAAACAAAGAAACCAAACCAAACCAGACTGTATACCCGGCAGACTCTACTTATCTTTAATTCCACCCGTAGGATCATAAAAGAGTTATTTACTTAATCCAGAATACACATACACAAACACACACACACACACACACACACACATATATATATATAATAATTGAGCCTTCTTGTTAGGAGATCGTCGGACTTCACTGATCATGAGACCACACGTGACTTTTCAACTTAACTTCCAATCTACATGAAAGTTAACAGAAGTGACTTTTGAACTTTTCATCCTTCCAAATTGCTAGCTGAGGATGATTTTTGTGTGCTTTGGGAAGAACAGTCACCGTGGTGGAGTGTGTAACGTGCTGGACTGCGATATCGTATCCAGTTCAAACTCCAGTCTCGCTATCACATTCACTTTTGGATTAATACCTTTATGAAAGGCATGAACACCCGCTTGTTCTTCACCTACAGATTAAATGCTGCCATTTTTCTATTTCTATAAGGGTTGCTAAGAATTATATAAAGCATGAAGGCCGATATGCCATTGAAATACAAAAACCGAACCAAAATAATTAAACCACCAAATGATTCACAAAGTTACACATAGTTTTTTACAACATCTTTTTAATATTTCACCTGATTTAGAGAAATTATTGCACAATAAGCCGAAACAAATGTCTCATTTCATCATGTACCGTTTCTGACTGTATTTCGTTTGAAGAAAGGGATTTTTTTTGTTACTGATTGTAATTGCTATATATTAACCTTTTTACAAAGATTTAGCACCAAGTCATGAGACTCAAACTCACTTGTGAAGGTTTTCAGTCTTGTTTGCTAACCATTACACCACTCTAATTGTGTTAGTAGTTGTTTTTCCATTATTCCTGCTTTAAAATAAAGGAAAAAACACTCTAAGAAAAAGAGGGAATGATCTATTAATAAACCCATGAGCAACTACAAACACCAGTGAATTCAATTCTCATTGAGTACCCCATTAACAAAGCCTTGCGTCATATTTGTTCTCTGGCGAAAGCAACAAGCTGGAAAAATACACGTACGTAAGAACAAAATAAATAAAAAAACTTGAAAAATACAAATACCTTCGAGGTCCAACCTATTTCTGAATATCTTTATTCTCTCTTTGGACCGGCAACAAATATATATATATATATATGTGTACATTATATTCACAATCATATATATATATATATAATCATATATGTATATATATATATATATATATATATAATAATATATGTATATATGTATTCATATATATATATATATATATATATATGTATTTTTATTCACAATTATATATATATATATATATTGATAGATTTATATATTTAATGCACTGGAATTTAGTCTTCGACCCATGGGTTTCAAGGAGTTTTCAAATGCTCCATGAAAGCTAGACGGCAATTACACAAGAATGTTGCGAGCAATATTTAACAAGTCCTGGTGGCAACACCCCACAAGGCACCAACTATACGGCCACCTGCCTCCCATCACTAAAACTCTTCAAGTTGGACGAACCAAACATGCAGGACACTGCTGGAGAAGTAGGGACAAGCTCATAAGTGATGTAATCCTATGGACCCCTACATATGGCCGGGCAAAAGCAGGACGACCAGCTCGAACATACATTCAGCAGCTATGTGAGGATACGGGATGTAGCCCTGAAGACCTACCAGAGGCGATGAACGATAGGGAGAAGAGGCGAGAGAGTGTCAGGGATATCCGTGCTAGTCTCACGACATGATGATGATGATATATATACATATATATATATATATATAACCTTATATACACATATGCAGAATCTGATACATATATATATATATATATATATATATATATATATATATATATATATATATGTGTTTGTGTGTGTGTATGCGTGTATGTGTGTGCATATATATATATATATATATATATATATATATATATATATCAGATTGTACTTATGTGTATATGAGAAATATATATATATATATATATAATTCTGAATAAAAGTAATATATATATATATATATATATATATATATGTGTGTGTGTGTGTGTGTGTGTGTGTGTGTGTGTGTGTGTGTGTGTGTGTGTGCATGTATTTATATATATAAGAATGTACATATAAGCTTACATATATATGATAGTATATATATATATACATGTATAAATAAGATTATATATATATATATATATATATATGATAGAATATATATATATATATATATATATATATATATATATATATATATATATATATATATATGGATGTAAAGAGTAAATTGCAAATATTTTTAATTATAAATTCACATTTTAAAATTTAATGACATTTTTATACGAAATAATGAGTGAGTTCATCATCTGACTTCAGTCAGATAGTACATACATCATTAGGCTTCTCTTGATTAAATGAAAAAGAAAGTTGGCCAAGATACACACCCTCTTTCAAAATAATATACTAGCAGTTAATTGTTTTCAATTCAAATTCTTTAGTATTTGAATACATTACATATTATCACTGTTATTGTCAGATAACATTTACAATGGTAATAAAAAATTGCTATAACTAAATAAAAAAAACAAACTTTGCTATTTTTTAAAACTTTATTCATGTGAAAAAATATTTATTTATTTGCTTAAAACTTTTTCTATCCGACGATGACGTGACAGTAAACGATCTTCATTCATCGATGGCAGCAATTTACATCTCGTGGTGGCTGGTCTGTGAAATTAATAAATTCCAGCTGAAAACTTACTTCACGGGTCATTGTTTTTGTGGTCTGTATATCTTTAATGGTTTCTGTGGAATGCATGCTCCTTTTTTATACTTGCAAAATTTTAAGTGACATTTCTGAGGCAAGGTTATCTACTTAATTTAGTCAGTGGTAATTGTTAATTATCTTTATTTCCACCTGCAAGAACATAAAACGCGTAATTAGTAAGTCCAGTATATTTTTTAGGACAAGTCACTGGCACACACACACACACACACACACACACACACACACACACACACACACACACACACACACATATTTTTTGAGTCTTTGGTATAAGTAGAACTGGGATTAAACCCCACTCTCTCTCTCTCTCTCTCTCTCTCTCTCAACATATTTAATATAGATTATACACACACACACACAGACATATTTTTTGAGTCTTTGGTATGAGTCGAACTGGGATTAAAGCCCTCTCTCTCTCTCTCTCTCCACATATTTAATATATATTACACACACAAACACACACACACACATATGCTTGTGTGAGTGTGTGGGTGTTTATATATATATATAAGATATATTAGATATGAGGAGGGAGAGAGAGCGGGGTTTAATCCTAGTTTGACTTATACCAAAGACTCAAAAAACGGGACGTGATGCCTCTTTGCTTAACACTCATATGAGCGTCGTATCAAAAGTAAGTGGACCAATCCAGGGAAAAAAAGTAGCGTCTTTCCTACACCTTGATGAAGTAGCTTATGAAAAGGGAGCCTTCGGGTTGCCCTCAACTATGGTTGGCTAACTTTACTTTTTACTGATATACGTATATTAGTTTGTTTTATGTATATAAGTTTCTTTTATCGGCACATATATTCGTTTCTTATATATATATATATATATATATATATATATATATATACATATATATATATATATATATATATATATATATATATATATATATATATATATATATACATATATATATATGGGATAAAAGAATATATATTCATATATTGTCATCCAGAGACACACTGTTTCGTTATATCACAACTAATCAGTGTGGCTAGACACGGAGGACGCTTCAAGCTGAGATTGAAACCCACCCAACTTTAGATTAACCTAAATATCGTACGTCATCTCGTGAATGATAAGGTATTATGTAGTAGCTTTCGCTTGTTTCCGTTTTGCCTTACTGGATACCAGAGGGCTCAATTCTGATGAAGAGCTTTGCATTACGCGAGTGGCAGCCGTTAATTCCATCGCCAGAAGGCTCAACCCCCGGGTTGGGGGCAGCATATATATTGTCATCCTCAGACTGACTGTTTCGTTGTATCACAACTCATCAGTGTGGCTCGAAACGCAGGACGCTTCAAGCAGGGATTGAAACCCACCCAACTTTACATTAAACTAAGTATCATACCCCGTAACCATCATATATATATATATATATATATATATATATGTTTGAATTCATATAGTTATTGATTAACTTTATCAGACACATTGTCCGAAAATGGGGCAGGGAGTGGGAACTAAAATTACTAAAGTGATCTGAAATATACCCTCTAATATATATGTATATATATATATATATATATATATATATATATGCGTGTGTGTGTGTGTGCATATATATATATATATATATATATATGCATATATATATATATATATATATATATATATATATAAGTGTGTGTGTGTGTGTGTGTGTGTGTGTGAGAGAGAGAGAGAGAGAAATGTATAGTGATGAAAAATGTGAGGTTTTGAGTGGATAATTTTATTGGAAGAAATATTTGCAAACGTTACGCGTTGCGGTTTGTAGACCTTGATCAGGTTGTGTATGTTATTAAATACGACGAAAAAAGATGAGAAAATATTAAAACATTTTATTGGTGATGTAATTAATGTTCCAATTTTTAAAAGATCCATATCACATCAGTTTTTCTATCTGTATATGTTAAAAGAATCTACATGTTAAAAGAATATCTTTATATGTAAAAAATATTCATAATCTATCTATATATCTATCTTTCTCCGTTAATATTTATATCATTTAGTTCATATCTACTAATAACCATTCTTTCATTCTTTATCTTTGTCAGCCTTATTTCTATCTCTGTCTCTATGATTCGTATATTTTTTGATTTATCAATCTTTTTGAATATATATAAACGATGATTTCGGATTATTTTTAAAAGGGGGTTTTGCAATTTATCAGGACCCATCCGACCAAATAAAAAGACACATAGAAAAAAAAAGACGGTTTCTATTTGATAGTATTGTTGCTTGAAATGATGCTCGATTCCACGATTTTCCAACATTTTTTATTATGTATATAAACTAATATCTTAGAATCTTTTAAAATTAAAGTTGTAGTTACTTTTTCATTAATGTTTGACCAAACAGTGATTTATGTTTGCTCTTTTAGAATCTTTTCTGTGCACGTAAATTCGTTTATCATTGTTCAAGGAGATTTTTCTCTCACATTTTTTCACAATCCAGACGTGGAATTTCATGCAGCTCTTCTCTGGATTCGATGTGGGTATTGCTATCTTTATTATCAATTAAATTCTTTATTGTCTTTGAAGAGTTAACTATTGTTTTTTTTTCCAAGGTTGTCTAAATTTTCTTTTCTGATGAACATTTACCTTTGTGAATTTTGAGTTTTTTTTATTCAGGTATGTTGGGTAGAATATTTACGATAATAAAGTTGTGTGAAGAAATTTTCCAAATAGGCAAATTCATCTTTAAAAATTTGGAGGTGCAAATCTTGAGAACTTTCAGGTAAAAATCTTTTGATTATTCCCCTTTTCACTTAAATGTTAACGTGATAATAAAAATGTATATGGTTATTTTTATTTGTGGATTTATTATGAACTTCAAATTCTAATTTATTGCTAAAAAATGTCCGGGAAAAGTAAGGAATAATTATTATTTTCTAGTTGGTTCATATTTACCCAACCCCTCCGCTCGGGCAGGATATGACACAAGATCAATATTTTTTAAGCGAAGTTTAACAGGTTTGAATTCAGATTTTTCCTTCTCCTAGACGAGTTGCCTCACCAAGGCTGAAGAACCTAGTCTGCTTAACTATTCACCCATAGCTGGAGGGAGAATAATTGGATTCTTACCTTTCCTAAGGGTATTAGTGCTATGTGAAATGCAATCAGCCTCGTGTAGGATTTGAACTTGTGTCGCCGTGTCCATTTCCAGCGACGATAACCATTACACACTAGTTGGTTGGTTGGTTGAGTTTTATGGCACATCAACCCTTGTAGGTCATTTAACGCTAAATCAATTTTATGTAAATAATCAGTTCTATTTAAAAGAATTCAGTTTAGCATGAGTACACAGTTTAATTATCAAAAAACATTTCTATTTCAAACTAATCAAGCAGTTATATGTAACAATTCAGTTTAGTGTAAATACAGTTTCAATGTCAAAAAACCAGTTCTATTTCAAATAATTCAGTTTAGCATTAGCACGCAGTTTAAATACGGTTTAATTGTCAAAAACATTTCTATTTCAAGCTATCCAGTTTAATCAAACAATCCAGTTTAGCATAAGTATGCCGTTAGTTCTATTTAACCCATAGATAGGGCCCTATCAGGTGCTACCACGCCGAGCCAGAGTGGACCTGGGAGCAATGGTAATGAAGGGGTACTCCGTATTCCCCAAAGCCACACCATTACTGGGACCTCACCATCAGGTTGTTTAGTGTCATATCCAGGACACTCGTTGGGATGGGGTTACCTCTCTGCTGAGAAGCAGTCGGTGTATTCTAAAGCCCCAGCCGACTGAGCAATATTATTTTCGTGTTTATAAGTAAAATCTATGGTACTTTCAAGATAGTTTAATCTACTTGTAATTTCTTTAAAGTCATTATTCCGTGGATATAAAAGTAATATATCATCTATGTAACGGAAATAGTTAGAATCTTTGGTTATCATAAATTTAAAGGGACCAGATTTCAAGGAAAAGGGAATGTAAGGACCTCATTAGGAAGCGACCCTATGGGTAAATCAGATTCTTAAAAAAAATACCGTGAGATCGAAAAAAGCAATGTTTCTTGCAGAATGTGCAAATTTTAATTATTTTGTGAATAGGTAAAGATAATGCAATGTTTATTTTCTTAAGGGGAATTTCCAAACGATTAATTCATTTTTTTTCAGAAATATTGGTCTATAATGATTTTATGTCGATACCGGCAAGAGATTTGAATTCAATGTTAAGATTATTGATTTTGTTGATTAAATCGCCGGAGTTTTAAATGTACGAATTGTTAATCAAGCCTAAGAAAGGGCGAAAGTTTTGACTGAAGAGTTTACAATGGTTTAATTTTTTAAAATGTTTTCTTACCCTTTTCCTTTCATTCAATAACTTACACACCTCGATGAATTTAAAAAAAAACTAAACGTTGGTAAATATTTCTAAAATAAGACCATCCTTTGAAGAGAAATATATATATCAGATTCTTATACTTATCACATTGAAAATGTTAACCATATTATATAAATATTAGTAAAGTAAATTTGACGACTGTACTCGAGGGTGACCAGAAAGTTATCTTTTCAATAGCTTCAACACCGAGGTGTAGGAGAGGGCGCTACTCCTTTCCTTGGATTGCTCCACTTTACCCTTGATAGAGACTTTATATTGGTGAGTATTAAACCAGGAAGTATCAAGTACCATTTTTAAAGTCTTTGGTCTGACGTGACCTGGGATTGAACCAAGGTCTCCCGAACACTCTACCCACTAGGTTAATGAACCTAGTGGGTAGAGTGTTATATATATATATATATAGAGAGAGAGAGAGAGTTAAGATTTTAAATATGCTAAGTACATAAAAATATACAAAACCAGGATACATATCGATTATTCTGAGACATCAACGGAATATCGTTTTAAAGAAATACTCTCTTCGAATATTCTAATAAAATATAATATATCACACTGACTTTATTTAGAATACATCATTTTTTCTATACTTTAATCTATATATATATATATATATATATATATGTATGTATGTATGTGTGTGTGTGTGTAACCTTTATGTTAAAAATACAATATTTTTAAGGTATGGGTTATATGTTCATCTGTACATCCATTTTCTTGCATTAGAAGGTGCATTAAGACTGTTGCTCTTCGAGAATTACCTTTAACACAATTTCAACTATTAAAAAAGGATTAACCTAAATAGACTTAAAAATTAAATAAAACAAAAGTTAAGGAATCAGAAAGAGAAATGACGTGTACTGACTATTAGATACTTTTTTTTCCATGTCAATGGCGTAAACAAAATTCAGTTCTGAATTTTCTTTTCTTCTTGAAAAAGAAAATTGAGTTTTACTACTCCAAGATGTACACGTTTATATAAAAAGGGAAAATTTAGAAGTTGTACCTTCTTTTTATGTACTTGACGAAAAAAGATAAAGAAATATCCATAAATGTTCACAGATATTAAATTTCGTTTACGTGTATGAACCGCTTAGTCCGCTCTCAAAAACTCGTAAAAATAGAGGTTTGTGCAACAGAGCTTTTATTTACAAGATCGCATGCGTGTCGGCCTCATATATATATATATATATATATATATATATATATATATGTATATATATATATATATATATATAAAGAAGTGAAACTACTGGTATGAAACGGACGCTTTATGTAATAAATTACAAGTATGTTAAACAGATGACATTTTGCAGCATGACTTCCCAGCAGGTTACCATCTGTTTGCTTTCACTTCCTGTGTAGGGTTCGTGGCTTTCATTGCCTACGAATCCTTGATAGTGATTTCAAGTTGGATGATAGTGACCCTAAACCTTGGTGGTCAGTCTAGAAATAGTTTTAAATAGTTTACTGATCATCGATTGTATATTCCAGTACATCTAAATAAGTAAATAAACAAATGAATAATTATTACTCCGCGGCCGAATAAAAAAAAAATAGGAACTTGCCCTCGGGCGGGTCCATCAGCTTTTCGAGCTGGTTGGGTCATTGTAAGTTAATCCCTTGGCCCCAGGGGTCTTTCCCTCCAGGCAATACCAGCATAAAAGAGCTCAGTTTATCGTATGAATCCTAAGATATCCCAAAAGAGGAACGTTGACGAGACCAAGTATTTTTGTAATGGGTTTTGATTTGCGCGAGGCTCCCCACGATAAAATGATTCCATGTCAAATCTGACAGAGTGGGAAGACGGATAAATAATGACATTACATGTCCATTAAACTGAATAAATAAGTGAATGAATTAATAAATATTACACTGTGTCCAACATAAAGAAAACTTATCCGCTCTCGGACAGGTCCGTCGGGCATGAATGATAGATGAGAGAGATTTAGTTGATCGTATGGCCACAGGAGGCCTTTTCCAAGGCCATGCCTGCTTGGTAAGGCTAAGTTTGCCACTTGGCGCCTAAAGCACCCCAAAGGGAAAATGTCAAGTGAATCAAGCATTTTTTGTGACGGCCGTACATGAGTTTTGAAGTGTCCTGGGCTACCCACATTAAAGTGATTTCCTGCTAAATCTGAATCAATGGAAAATTGGTTAACTCCTTCATTTACCGAAGTTTGGAATGAACTATTGCATCGCTTCAATAAGTTGTTGAAGGCACCAATTTTCTAGGAATTATTGCAGATAATACATCTTATACGATGAAAATTACGGTATTGTGTATTACTTCGTTTGTTCTTTGGCTGCTATAATGGGTTGTATGCATTCATTTAATGGGTTGTATGTATTTATTTAATGGGTTGTATCTATTCCTTTTATGCATTCCTTAAATGGCTTGTATGTATTCATTTCATGGCTTGTATACATTCATTTAATGGCTTGTGTCCATTTAATGGCTTGTGTGCATTCCTTTTATGCATTCATTTAATGGCTTGTATGCATTCCTTGTATGCATTCATTTAATGGCTTGTATACATTCATTTAATGGCTTGTATCCATTTAATTGCTAGTGTGCATTCCTTGTATGCATTCATTTAATGGCTTGTATGCATTCCTTGTATACGTTTATTTAATGGCTTGTATACATTCATTTAATGCCTGGTATCCATTTAATGGCTTGTGTGCATTCCTTGTATGTATTTATTTAATGGCTTGTATGGATTCCTTGTATGTATTCATTTAATGACTTGTATACATTCATTTAATGGCGTGTTTCTATTCGTTTAATGGCTTGTATGTATTCTCCGTATGTATTCATTTAATGGCTTGTAAGCATTCCGTTTATGCATTTATTTAATGGCTTGTATGTATTCGTTTAGCTCCTTCGTTACGAACAAGATACAAAACAAGGTCAATTTTTAAACGGAGAAATTGAGAAAAGGATGTATAAAATCACATTATATGGAGATAGATACATCAATAGATCGACAAATAGAATGATAGCTCTGAACATACCAGTAATTTACAGATTTTTTTTAAAACTTAGATTGGGCACCCAATGAGATTCGAATTCACTCGTGTAGGATTGCTAGTCTAGCTTGCTAACCATCACACCACCTTCACCGCCCAGATCTGAACATACTAACATAGATAGACAGATAACTGTGTTATACATCCATTATAGTCACCTTGTTTTTTTTTTTTTTTATCAAAACACGCTGAGGGAGGATTACTTTAAAATGAGATTATGCTGATGTCACTGGATTTAGTGTGCTTTGCGTAATGGTTCTCGTCGTAGAAAATGGAATCAATGGCACGATTTCAAATCCTGTACGAGGTTATTAGCATTTCACTTCGCACTAATGCCTTTGAGAAAAGCATGAATCCCTATGTTAACCCCCCCACCTCGGCTATAAATAGAAGGATAAAGTGTTTTTTTTTTTTCTTATTTTGCCTCGCTACTGTACGCCGCATAAATCTTGTATGTGGATGTATGTTAACATTTATATCTATATCATTGTCAGTTTTTCAGATTTATCTATCTCCCTATCTCTCGAACCCTCAATGTAACTATCTCCATTTAATGTGATTCTACTTACCCTTTTCTCGTTTTCTCTTTCTATATAAAGAAAAGAGAGAATAAAGAGACAGTAATCCCTCTCTCTCTCTCTCTCACATCACACACACACACACACACACACACATACACACACACTCTCTCACTCTCTCTCTCTCTCTCTCTATATATATATATATAAACATTTCGATTATTCCAGCACATCATAATCTCCTTACTGTATGTACTGTATACGTCCATCCATGCAATTAATTCCCAAGCATTTATTTTTTATTAAAGCTGTAATCGTCACTTATTACTTATTATTATTATTATTCATATGCGAATTATATATATATATATATATATATATATATATATATATATATATATATATATATATATAGCCCCCCTCCCTTACACCTCGGTGTAGTAGCAAAGGAAAAGGAGCCTTCGGATTGCCTTCGACGACAGTTGCCAACCTTGCTATATATATATATATATATATATATAGAGAGAGAGAGAGAACGATAGAGACAGAGAGTTAGCGGGTGTTATATTTCCATAACCCTATTATACCTTAACTGGTCTTCATATACACAACCCTAAAATCCTTGAATGGTGTTTCTATTTTAGCTAAAACATGTAAATATAAGGTGTCATATTCTGATCTTGGTTAAATGATTGGGTGAATGCAAACAGCTCGTTTGAATTAAAAGTTTGCCTTCTCCTAGACCAATTGCCTTACCAAGGCTAAAGTACTCATTCTGCCCAACTATTTACCCATATCTGAGGTGTGGGTGAGCGGAAAGGTCTTATGTCTTTCCTACGGACATTAGTGCGATGTGAAATACAATTATCATCATCCCCGATTTTATGGCTTGTAACCGCTACATGGATTATTTTATGACAAAGTTAGTTTAATGTTTACGGTCTATAATCTTATACGATAAGAGATGCCCGTGGTGTAATGCATGTGCCCGTTGTTTAATGATTATCGTCGTAGGAAATGGACACGGCAACACGAGTTCAAGACCTGGACGAGACTGATAGCATTTCACATAGCGCAAATACCCTTGAGAAAGGTATGAATCCAATTATTCTCCCTCCAGCTATGGGTAAATAGTTAGGCAGACTGGGTTCTTCAGCCTTGGTGAGGCAACTCGTCTAGGAGAAGGAAAAATCTGAATTCAAACCTGTCAAACTCCGCTTAAAAATGACCTTGTGTCATATCCTGAGGCGGAGGGGTTGGTAAATAGGATAATCTTATACGATAACAAAGGATTTCAAGCGGTAAACACTTCGTTATTTAGCAGATCTATTTGACATATAGATAATACTCTAACAGGTACTACACCCTGTCCTAGGGTTTAGAATATGCTGACTATATCCTCTACAAAGGGGTTAAAACGCTCGCAAAAGAAAAGAAATCAGTGTCCTGGCATGACACTATAATATATCTGATGACGAGGTTCTTGTTCGTCATATTTTGATGGTTTTGAGATGGGAGACAGGTGGTGTACAGCTGTTGTTTTGTGGGATGCAGCTTCTAGGATTGTTCAATATATCTCATAGCATTCTTGTGCTATTACCGTCTAGGTTTTTCTCTAAACGCTTAGGGAACGTCCTTGATGGTGCATTCAAATAGTAGAATTGACACAACCGCTGTTTGGAAAAAAAATGCGTTATATTTTATTGGATTAATCTGATTTCTATATAATCGATAAAGCTCCGCTAGCAGTCCATGCCTTCGCTAGTCACACATTGATGTCATTTTCAAACTTTTTGCTTAGATGTTGCACAAGGCCGGATGAATGGGGCAGCTAGAGAGACTCGGATTCACTTTTACTTGTCGAGCTTGGCCACTGTTATACCAACCGAGGAGCCAAGATGGGATCAAAATAGTAATAAGATTCCCAACAACTAACATGCTAACTAATGCACCCCCACTAAGAATAAACTCTTCCTATAAAATAAATTTTGCACCAAAAAATATACAAAAATTAACAATTCCTAAAAAAATCCACCTGAGGATGATCAATCGATATGATCAAAAGCGACTGAGAGCAGAAACTAAGGTAACTTCTCCATCAAAGAAACTAGCAAGAACATAAGATCATAAAAAAGGAAAATACGGTCGTCTTTAATCAAACTCGTGTAAACAATCACTTGCAGCGAAAATATGCACCACACACACACACACACACACATGTATATATATATATATTTATATATATTAGCCCCATGTGTAACCACGGGAGTGAGAGAAAGGAAAAGTTAATTGCTCTGAACTGTAAGCAGTGCCCATCATATTCTCTGTTTAAATGCTTGGAGCTGTTTATTTCAAAATGAATTTTTTGTGGAAAAAAATGTCCATATTGGCACTTATGGAAATACTAAATTGATTAGCTCTCATTAGTGATATGTGAGTGTACTAGGAATCCAGCACTACTTGCTATACAAGGAACACTCCCAAAGTAATACTTTCGGTCTCTTTTCACGGAAACAATAGATGAAAGTTTAACTCTTTTGGAAAAGATAGAGGCAATCAGAATTCAAACCCTGGTCAAAATATGTTTGCCTTTCACTCTGTGCTAATGCCTTAGAGAAAGGCAAGAGTGTACTTCATAGTTTTGAGAAAAATGTCTTTTAAAATTTGAAAATACTCACAGCTGTAGCCAAATCATTCACATATAAACCACGATCCTTAGCACAAAGTAAATAATGTTTTTGATATGGTAGTTTGATTCCCACTAAGTGTGATTTGTACTTCTTATTTTTTCCAAAACATATCAGAAAAATGCTTTATATTTCGAAACATCTGAAAAATACCTTAAATCTTAAAATACTCACAACTGGATATAGGCTGTAACCAAAACTTTTACATGATATAAACAACAATCATCAGGCTGGGAATGATGATCATAGGTCATACAACGTGAAACGTTTAGTAACAGCCTAAGACCGTTTGTGAGTATCTTAAAATATTAGTGGTATTCTTATTGCAACAGTGATCGTTATAGAAATTGGAACTGGTGACTTAATATATAAGTTGAGGATTTGCAACAGGTGAAGAGCAAATTGAATCAGATTGGCTATTACAGCATATTGCGGAATCACACGATCCCATCTGGAACGTGGCTTGTGAGTCAAGTATTTGTAATCATGCTAGATAATGACACAAAGCATTCTAGTAAACTCTTCCAGAGGTGCATTAAAAGAAAAGAGAAACACCAATCCTTTCAACTGATGTCTTGGCCGGCACAATCAGTGGACTTAAATTCTATTGAACTAGTGCGTGATTAATTCGACTGACAATCAAGTCAAAGCTAAAAAAAGCCACAAGTGTGAATCACTTCTTGCAGGAAAGCTTGGCAGAACTATTTTCACTCTCTGTCCAGTCTTTGGTGGAAAGAATGCCGAGAATCTGTGTAGCAATGATAGTGGATAATGTGAGTTATTTTGATGAATCAAAAGTTAAAGAAGTTTATAGTGTTTTTTTTAAGGTTTAAACTGTATTTAATGTGGCTCTGGAAACATGTATATAGTATTATAAATAAAAGCATTGTTTCATTAAAAATAACACTTTTAAGATAAGAAATAAATATTTTTGAGGGTGGCCAAATTCTTTTGAATAATAGTGCATATCTATCTATCAATCTATCTATCTATCTCTCTCTCTCTCTATATATATATATATATATATATATATATATTGTGATCAAAATATATCGAGTCAGACTTTTAAATCCATTAAACTCACGCGGAACGAAATCTGTTGGATATCCTAACGAAATTGAATTTCTAACGCGTTGAAGTCGACATTAAACACCACACTGAAATAATTCCACAAGTTCATGTGTGTTGACAAATTCGATAAAAAGGATTTTATTAACTTAATGTGTATTGATACATAAGTAGAAATACTTTTCATAAATGTCAAGTGTATTGATACATTAGTAGGAGTCATTTTGATTAATTTAAAGTGTATTGATACATTTGGAGAAATAATTTTCATAAATGTCATGTGTATTGATACATTAGTAGGAGTCATTTTGATTAATTCAAAGTGTATTGATACATTTGGAGAAATAATTTTCATAAATGTCATGTGTATTGATACATGAGTAGGAGTCATTTTGATTAATTTAAAGTGTATTGATACATTTGGAGAAATAATTTTCATAAATGTCATGTGTATTGATACATTAGTAGGAGTCATTTTCACAAATTTCCTGTATATTTATACATAGGTAGAAATTATTTTTCTTACTGTTTCTCAGGACTCAGTGGATTTTCAGCTTCTGCTTTCTAACACCTATAAGATAAAAAGGATTGGATGTTTGTTTACTGTAAGAGCTATTTGTAGAATACAGTTCAGACTTAATCATGTAGGTACTTGGACTTAATCAGCTCGGTTCTATTCAACTTTCCATTTATTGTGTATTTTCGTGAATGTATTATCTCCGTTAAAGTCTAGTTCTAATAAGCAGAAGTTTATTATGATTCAGACATGTTCATCAATTGATACAGTTCTATTGATGTTTATTCTAAAACAAAAGGACTATTCTGATTTCTTTTCATATTGCTTTGAGCAACGTGTGATTTCTAAAAGGTTGATAATGCTTTTTCTTAAGTAGTTTGATTCGTTGTAGATTTTAAAACTGGAATTGTTTATAAAACTGGTCATTGATGAGTTCAGAGAAATGTTTCTAACCACCGTTACATTGTCGACAAAGGTTTTTTAGGAGCTTGTAATTTAATCATTTGTAAATCGATTTAAAAACCTATGCAAAGTCGTTTGCCTTTAAATCTAGGGCTAATACCATTGACAAATGTATAAATCAAACTATTATATGCACTTCTTATTAGAAATAGCAGTGTAGACTAGGGTCTTTAAGCTTGGTTGGCGACCGATCTAGGAAAAAATAATCTGAATTCAAAAAAGTGATAACCCTTTAAAAATTGATTATTTATCGCTCCTACAGTGGAAGAGTTGTACAAATGCATACATTATTAGCAAAATGCTATCTTTTTCATAATGGCCAGACAGATCGGGTTCAATCTCAGGTCGAGTCATACCAAAGACTCAAAAAATGGTACTTGATGTCGCCTTGCTTAATAAGTATTATATTGTACGGATCAAGGATAAGTTGAGCAATCTAGGGAAAGGAGTAGTGTTCTTCCCAACACCTCAACGTTGTAGTTGATGAAAATGAAGTCTTTGGGTCGCCTTTCACTACGGTCGCCAACTTTTTCTCTGTCCTCGCTCTGTCTCTCGCTATATATATATATATACGTGTGTGTGTGTGTGTGTGTGTGTGTGTGTGTGTGTGTGTGTACATTCCACGTAAAAAGTGCGACAACCATTACATCGGTGAAACCCAACGCAATCTCGAGAAAAGAATTTTCAAACACAAACGATCAATTAAAACAAATGACGATCGAAACGTTTTTCTCCCACATGTTAGAGCTCATACACGCATTCAATTTTTCCTAAGCCACCCTAATCAAACCAATACACTGCAAAAAATCCTGAAGACTACTAGAACCTGCTGTCATCTCCAAAACAAACCATATAAACAACGTCCAGGTTTTTACCGAATCTCTCCATACCTGGCGAGCATCATACTGAACGAAAACAAAATCAAAATAAAAAACGGACAGGAGAAAAAAAATTTTTTTTCACTCTATGCCACCATACTTCAGACGATATTTTTCCTTTTGCTTTTTCTTAATCATCTGTTTCTCAACCCTTTATCACCCTAATAAAAACATAGACACCACAATAGAGACAATAGAAACATTTCAATGAAACAAGTCATGCCAAAAACCTTTTCTCACAAACCCTTTCCAATTTCTTTCTTATCAGCTCCCAAAAATCTATGTCCACTTTGAAAACAAAAAAAATCTTTAATGAAACCTGATAAATTTGACTTTAAATCCATCCCAACTTTTCCTGCTACAACCATTCCCACCCATTCTTCCCACATGCTTTTAAATAGAAAAACTCAGAAAACAGTCTCTGTCTTGAAGAAGTTCGTGATGATGAAATAAAGGCGAACAAAATATCACACATCTAAATTTGAGTCAAGTGTTCGATTTATCCAACTTGCCACATATTTCTATCATATACATTTAGAATAATGTCTCTTTATAAAGCTAATGTTGTGTATTTCTTACTGTTTTATGCATAAATGACACAAATCGAAAACTTCTGTAGCCATTATCCATCTATCTATCCCTATTTCTCGTTCTTTCTTTCTTTCTTTCTCCCTCTCTCTCTCTCTCTCTATATATATATATATATATATTTATGGTTGAAAAAAATTTATAAAGGATCTACAAAACTAATTTTTTTCATTTAATTCTATTCATGTTTGTTCGTTATTTGCGGAGTACATATGTATATATATATATATATATATATATATATATATATATATATATATATATATATATAAGTTGTTGGCGACCCTAGTCGAGGGCCACTAGAAGGCTCCCTTTTCAATAGCTACAACACTGAGGTGTAAGGAAGGGCACAACTCCTTTCTCTGGATTACTTCACTTTACCCTTGATACGTACCTTATATTGCTGAGTGTTAAGCAAAGAGGTATCAAGTACCATTTTTAAATTCTTTGGGATGACGCGGCCTGAGATTGAACCCAAGTCTCCAGGACCATTGGCGAACGCTCTACCCACATGGTTGAAATAAATTATATATATATATATATATATATATATATATGTCACTTTCTTCACATCGATCTATCTATCTATCTATCTATTAATGGTATGTCTGTCAGTATATCCATAAATCCACGTTCCTTGATATTTGTAAGGTGAAGAATTTCTTTTTCTAATTTTTCTTATACACCCTCTTTTTAACCCAAACATAAAATGTTACGAATATCATCAAACTGCCATATGTTTTGAAGAGAAAAATGAAAAAAAAAGTAACTGTGAATTGGAGACAGAAAGAAAATAAAACGAATTTTTTACTTGAAAAAGAAAATATATGAAGGCGTAGGCTCTCAAAACTTGTAGCCATTAAAAAACATTTTCCAGTTACAGACCACGAAAAATTATTATTCTATTCTAAATATTACACCCACGTTGTTTTTATTTATATTTCCCTGCCTCTCCCTTTATATATATATATATATATATATGTGTGTGTGTGTGTGTGTGTGTGTGCATGCGTGCGTGCGTGTGTGTGCGTGTGTGTGCGCGTGCGCGTGTGTGTGTGTTTAAGTATCATTTTTATGTATTCAAATTATTATCAATATGATTAATTTATAAACATTAAAGACAAGAATAAAATAAACTTATCTATCTATCTATCTACTAATTTTTTTTCAGCGTGGCCGATTTATTTACACGAAAATAAAATACCTATCCACATATATACATGGAGTTTATATATATATATATATATATATATATATATATATATATATATATATATATATATATACATTTCTTTTCTATGCATGGCTTATAATTTTTATGATTAATTTACAAATATTGAAAATAAAAGAATACAAAGAGATAAAAATACATTTAACTATCCATCCTGTTCACTTGCTAGCCAGCTTGTAAGCAAGCTAAAAATCGTCGCGCAAATCACGTACAAACAGGAACAGAATTAAATGAAAAAAAATCAGTTTTGTAGTTCCTTTTTAAATTTATTTCAACCATATAAAATGACCTTCTTCAGATGGATCAAATTCATCTATGCATTTAAATATAATATTGACAGGTTTCCTTGGATTATATATATGTATATACATATATATGTATATGTACATGTCCTGGCGGCAACACCCTACAAGGCACTAACTATACGGCCACCTGCCTCCCATCACAAAAACTATCCAAGTTTGACGAACCAAGCAGGCAGGACACTACTGGAGAAACAAAGACGAGCTCATAAGTGACGTACTCCTATGGACCCCCGCATATGGCCAAGCAAAAGCAGGACGACCAGCTTGAACATACATACTGCAGCTATGTGAGGATATGGGATGTAGCCCTGAAGACCTGCCAGAGGCGATTAATGATAGGGAGAAGAGGCGAGAGAGTGTCAGGGATATCCGTGCTAGTGGCACGACATGATGATGATGATAATGATATATATATATGTGTGTATGTGTGTGTGTATGTGTGCGTGTGTGTGTGTGTGTGTAAGGCAAGATGCAGAAACTATACAGATAAACTAGCGCTTCTTACAAAATACTCGGTGTGTCCTTGTGGTGTAATGGTTAAAGCGACGGACTGCGGAATCGTAGTAAGCGAGTTTGAATTCCAGTCGCACTATTATGTTCCCTTTCGGACAAATACCCTTGGGAAATGTATGAACCTCCTTATCCTCCCAGCTATGGGTTGAATAGTATCACTACTGTTCTTCTAGAAGGATGGGTTTGGTATTAAATAGCCTACTAAAAGTCTATATGCCATTAAACAAAGAAACCAAACCAAACCAAACCAAACAAAATACACTGGCTCAAGCTGAATCTCTGTTGCACAGTCTCAAGCAAGCAGCAAGAGGCATTGCTCTCCCCATGTGAAGAAATATCGAAATCATCGAAGATTTAGCCATGTCAGAACTACTGTACAAAACAACTTGGACTTTAATGCAATGCCGAGAAAAAAAGCGAAATAGGAAATACAAAGACGATGCACTGTGTTGTTTTGAAAAAAAAATCTGGTAGTAGTTGCCGGCAAAACATCAGTTGTACGACCATTTGCATACCATCGCGCAAACCATCCAAGTAAAACTAGCAAGACATGCTAGACATTGTCGGGGAAATAAGAACAAAGTCATAAGCCACGTTTTCCACTAAACTATTATGGATGGGCACACCAACGTTCGCCGATCAACAAAAGCCTATATTCATCAACCCTGTGCGGGCACTAGATGCAGTCCAGGGGACGTACCAAGAACGAGAGGTTCTAGAGATGGATATTGAAGGAAGGTCTTGAGAGCAGGTGCAACTGGTACACACACACACACGCGCGCGCGCGTATATATATATATATATATATATCAAGATGAACGAAAGTGATAAGACAAATAGGAATATTTTTCTTGTGTTGTATATATTTTTATGATTTCTCGACATGTTTAGACCTGAGTTTATAATCAAGAAAAAAAATGTTTGTTGATAAGAAATTTGGAAAGATTTTGAAGATTAAAAAAAATTAAGAAAGATGATATACTATAAAAAAGCAATGTAAATCTGCTGGTGGCATTCGGTCAATCCATATGCTCCCCCGACATAATTGTGTGTGTGTGTGTGAGTGTGTGTGTACGTGTGTGTGTGTGTGTGTGTACGTGTGTGTGTGTGTGTGTGTACGTGTGTGTGTCAGTGTGTGAAAAACGGGAGTATGCATATATTTGTGTTTGTGCATGTGTCGGTGTGTGTATGTATGTGCGTGTGTTCCAGTCAAACCCACTGAGATGATTAAGACAACACAATCATCCCTTCATTAAGCAATCAACACATTTTTACAAGTGTAAAATTATATACATATATATATATATATATATATATATTCTAGTTCATATGTATTTCTTCCGAAAGAACCGACTTAAATCCCCCTTAAAATGCACCCTGGAATTTTTCGTCTTTCGTGCATCCTTAACCCTATATATATATATATATATATATATATATATAGTATTATTCGGTCCAGTTAAACCAGAGTTGGGGTTAATTCCATCAGGACAAAAAAGTCATTCAACAGTGAACATTTTAATTTTCCTGGTAAAGAGCTCAATGTAACTGACATTACAGAGCAATAAAAAAATAAATAAATAAAAGAAATAAATAAATAAAAATACAAATAATGATATACCCAGAACCTGAAAAATTGTTAAATAAGAGATGTGAATTAATAGCTAGATGTAGACATAAAACTAAATTTAAACTATCGAAAATTTATTATAGATAATGATTAAATAAAAAAAAAACATTGGATTAAATTGAGATTTAAGGTAAATGAATAAAAATAAAATAAAATAAAAAAATGAGAAGAAACCATATGTATACGTACTCTTCAATAAAAGGGTAAATGAATTAATAGGCTCGAAAACAAAATTGAAATTAAATAAATTTCAATTTTGATTTTAAATCTTGAATTTGATTTAATATAAGTGTTACTTTATCCTTACGTAAAGTTATTAAATAAAGTTATTTTATCTAAATTAGTATTTAATCTGGAGTTTTAAGTCAAAAAGTAATTAGAATCTAAAAAAAAATTAATTTACTATAATTCCAACCGGCAATAAAAAAAACCCCGAAGTGGGCTAAATGAGGAGAAAACTCTTCAACCCTCTTCTATCCGCTCCTACCCTTCTTTCCTGTGTCTATTCTGAATTATTTTATCCATAAGATCTGAAGGAGTCCCGTTAATTCTTTTTCGTGTTATTGATTTATATCAAAAACACATAACGGGATGGAAATAAATTTAAAATCCTGATGTGACCGGTTTTGCTATATATATATATATATATATATATATATATATATATATATATATATATATATATATATATATCATAGTTGGCAGTCATGCGAAAATTCCAGTCCTTTATTTGCTGATCGTATTCTATGCACCGTTGAAAACCTTTCTCCTAATGTACCGTTACTTTGCATTTATCATGACGATTGTCCCATCTGCAGAAGGATTCTTTCCCACGACAGCCATCAGAAAAACTGTGGAAAAGTTTAGATTAAAAAAAAATACATATAACAAGAACAAATATAGGATGGCATCACTCCAAGAGAATCTTCAACAATAAAAGTGTTATGAACAATAACAAAACGAATAAAGAAGCAAATAAAAAAAAATGTAAAAATAGAAAAGAGAAAGACCACGGGAACCTTCATGAAGGTTTTTTTAAAACTTTGCAGGGGCGGGGAAGGTTCATAAAAAGATGCTTTCCAAAATATGAAAGGGTGGGGAACCATCATAAACGATGCATCCCTAACTTTTGAAGGGGTGGGAAACCTTGATAAACGAGGCTTTCGTAACTGTCTTTGGGTAGGGAACATTCATAAAGGATGCTTCCCTTACTTTGTAGAGATGGGGGAACCTTTCCATATTTAAATGCCCTATTAGAAGTTATTATCCACTAATTATGCAGAGTAGATGAGATGATTTTACGGAGGTACGTAAACTTGTCCCTTAATTTCAGATTACGACCATTTAAAGTGGAGATTTCTTCTTTTTCGATTAAAACACATGTATTCCGTTTATCCATAAGATCTGAAGGAGTCCCGTTAATTCTTTTTCGTGTTATTGATTTATATCAAAAACACATAACGGGATGGAAATAAATTTTGTCTGTATTCACGTGGACGCCCATGCCCGCTTCTGTCTGCTTCAGTCTATGCTACTGGGTTTCGATTTGGGTTTGGGTTTGGTTTCTTTGTTTAATGGCATATCAACCTTTGTAGGTTATTTAATGCCAAAGCAATTCTCCTAGAAGAACAGTAGTGGTACTATTTAAACCATAGCTGGGAGGATAAGGGGCTTCATACCTTTCTTAAGGATATTAGCCCGAAAGTGAACTTAATAGCGCGAATGGAGTACGAACTCGCTTACTACGATTCCGCAGTCTATCGCTTTAACCATTACACCACGAGGACACGCCGTTTCGTTTTGGGTTGGTGTAGTTGCAAGAAATATCTTTCGATGGTTGTTCTTTTTTCATCTCATCAATAGTCTCCACCTTTATTGATGCGAAGCTGTAGTTTCCTGACTGACCTATTTGCTCCTGGCCGTTGACCGGCAGGGTTCTTCTGCTCAGCATCTGGAGAAGTACGTAAATGACCTAACTTTGGGTTCATCTGCCGGACCTTTAACCCTTTTTCTATTTCCATTTGGGCCTTCTTCGTTCAAATAGTGAAATTTCTTAACTTTTTTTTCTAAATTGCTCACATGTCTTTGAAGATTATTCTAGCTGACTCCAATTCACTACCACAGTTCACTACCACCTCTTCCCCTAAATTTAGGGTGTCCTCGTGGTGTAATGGTTAAAGCGATGAACTGCGGAATTGTAGTACGCGAGTTCGTACTCCAGTCGCGCTATTACGTTCACTTTCGGGCAAATACCCTTGGGAAAGGTATGAACCCCCTTATTCTCCCTCCAGCTATGGGTAAATAGTAGGACGGACTAGGTTCTTCAGCCTTGGTGAGGCAACTAGTCTAGGAGAAGGAAAACTCTGAATCCAAACCTGTTAAACTCCGCTTAAAAATTGACCTTGTGTCATATCCTGCCCGAGCGGAGGGGTTGGTAAATAGTACCTCTTCCCCTAAATTGCTTTTACAAAAGAACAAATCCTAAATTAACAGATACTACGCTTATGTATTAAATAAACACATGTTAAAGTAGGATACTTTAGTTTTTATTTAATATAATTAATCTGTCATCCACCGACTGTGCCTCAGCAGAAGAGTAAGACTTCGCCAACGAGATGTGGATATGACATTAAACAATCTGATAGTGAGTCTGCAGTAATACTGGAGCTTTGGGGAATGCTGAGTACCCTTTCATTAACATCGCTCCCAGGTCCACTCAGGTCTTTTGAGGTAGCACATGATAGGCTCCTATCTATGGGTCAAATAGTACAAAACTGTATACATATGCTAAACATAATTGTTTGAAATAAAGCTGTTTAAGAGACCGGATATTGGCATAATGGTTAGAGTGTTCGCCAATGACGCGGGAGATCGGGGTTCAATCCCAGGTCGAGTCTTACCAAAGACTCAAAAAATGGTACTGGATTCTTCCTTGCTTAACACTCAGCATTATAAGGTAAGGATCAAGGGTAAAGTGGAGCAATCCAGGGAAAGGAGTGGCGCCCTCCTCTACACCTTGGTGTTTTAGCTATCGAAAAGGGAGACTTGGGGTCACCCTCGACTACGGTTGCCTACTTGTATGCCAAACTAAATTGTTTGAAATAGATCTGCTTTGACATTTAACAGTGTGTAAATAAAAAAAAATACGTAAACATTGTTTAAAACATTTATCAAAGTGACTTAATTTGGCGTCAAATGGCCCAAAAAGTTTTAATACACCGAAAACAAAACAATCAACAGTCAACCAACCAACCAACTCAATCGTAAACAGTAAAATTTCTAAAATTTTCTGAGTGTTAAAAATGTCAGTGGATCACAGAATCCAGCTCAGGAAACTAGGTATATGAAAAGATTTGCTAAATGATAGATGTCGATTTTCCAAATAGACAAAAAAAAAAAAAAGTAAAAAGAAGACATTGGAAATATCTATCCCCTGTAACATATATGAAAATAAGTATTGCGTTGACTGGGCCCAGAATTATAGATCTTTGACCTCAACCAAAAATGCCTTACGAGTAATTGGATAATAGATGACTTCTAAGAGACATCATCTCATCGGCCAAACGATAAAATCAACTGAAATGCCAAAAAAAGTCTTGAATTATTAAAGGGACTTCTTTTTACGTGATTTCAAGTGGCAGCCGCCAGATTCTATTTGTATGAATGCTAAAACTTTATAGCTCTATGATTCACCGGTTTTAACGGCATTTCAACGCATCTAGGGTGATTTTATGTCAAGACGTTAGGGAATTCCGTTCATTGTATATTTGTATTTTTGTTTAGATTTTTCTTTGGACTTTTTCAATCCAGTTATACGCTATCAAATATTCCTAACTATTCTAATAATGCAGAATACCCCTTTATTACCATCGCTCCCGAGTCAACTCTGGCTCGGAATGATAGCACCTGATAGGTTCCTATCTATGGTCAAATAGAACTAAACGGTGTACTTGTTAAACTGAATTGTTTGAAATAGAACTATTTGGAGATTTAACCTGCGAACTTATGCTAGACAAAATTGTTTAAATAGAACTGTCGATATCTATAAAATTGATCTGGCATTAAATATACTACAATGGTTGATATGCCACAAAACAAACTCAAACCATACCTAAACTCTACCTGATTGTGACGTTCCAGTTCTAGGGAGATCAGAAATCCTTTTTATTGCCAGGTTCATTTTGACTTTAATTGATTCGTTACTTGTTCTGTTTTACAGCATATCAACCCTTTTGGATCATTGAATGCTGAATTAACTTTCAATCAATTCAGTTTAATGTAACTATAGTTTTTTGTTTGCAAACAGTTAAATGTCAAAACAGTTATATTTCAAATAGTTCCACGAGTGGGTTCGAGTCTCATTGGGCGCCCCATTTATTCGGCCTTGTGCCACATCGAAGCAAAGAGCTTTGTAAATTACTATATTTCAAATAGTTCAGTTTAGCATAAGTAAACAGTTTCAATCTCAAAAAAACATTCTTTTTCAAACAATTCAGTTTAGCATATGTACACAGTTTAGTTCTACTTGACCCATCGATAGGACTCTTTCACCTGCTACTACTACTGGCTAAAGTGGATCTGGGAGCTCTGTCAATGAAGGGGTACTCCGAAGTCCTCAAAGCTGCCGCATTACTGGAACTTCACCATTGGATTGTTTAGTGTCATATCCAGGACATTCGTTGGTGGAGTCTTAAACCTCCGTAGAGATGAAATCTATGTATTCTGCACCCCCAGCCGACTGGGCAGCCCTGCCTTTTAGGGCTTGTACCTGTTAGGGTTTCATCTATGGGTCAAATAGATCAATTTAAAAATATTCCTATTCGATAGGACCGACCGAAAAAAAATTCATAAGAAATAACTTCGCAAGCAATGTAGATATGAAAGATAAGAACATAGTGTAAACGCGATACTTTCACCTTACGCTATAAAATAAGACCATGTAGGTTGGCATGCCGTTTAAACTAATTTTTCAGTTAACCGGTTAGAATTCAGGCCACTCCAATATATGAACTTCTACGTTGTAGCACAAGTACCTGTTGTTTGGGTTTATAGAGAGTTAATCAACACGTTAATGTCAGTTCCCTAGATAACTGGTGTGTTAATGTTCCCTTCTGTTCGGATAATCAACCATGTTTATATATATATATATATATATATATATATGTGTGTGTGTGTGTGTGTGCCTTCGAGTATGTGTGCGCGTGTGTGTATGTGTGGATGTGTTTTCTGTTTTGTAAGAACTTCACAGGTAAAAACATATGTTTTGAGTCTTATATTCATACCTCAGAATGTGTACTTCTCTTTCCACTAGTCAGTAACCAAGGTTGGATACTTTCTGTCCGGGATGATGCTTCAACCAAGGGAGGTCGTTTCGTGCATGCCCTAATGATGATAGCTTTCCTTTTTAAGGTAACGTGTAAGATATGTATCCCAACTACCCCAATCTCTCTCTCTCTCTCTCTCTCTATCTATCTTCTCTCTCTCTCTCTCTCTCTCTCTATCTATCTTCTCTCTCTCTCTTTTCGGCACTGATGAATTTGGCGCCTATTTAGTAATCAAGTTGCTCGATATCGCATACGTCTGTATATTTTCGTAATATTTTTCTATTATTATTAAATGTTTCTGAAAGGCTGAAGTGCTTCAGGCGTCGACCACCTAAGACGTGTTCGCAAGATGTGGGTTGCGGGTTCAAATCTTGTTAGAATAGAAGTCTTTATTCCGATCCACAAATGTTGAAAAATCGTCAAGTCAGACATCATTTTTAAATACTAGTACAAAATAATCATCATCATAATAAAGGTGTACAGTTAGCACGGATTCCCTTGACTATCTTTTTTCATTGTTCATTGCTCTTGGTAGATCCTCTAGAGATATCCAGTGTCTGTAGACAGCTGATTTACATAAGTTTTTGTGGGTCAGCTAACATTAATGTATCCATTCATAGGAGTCAGCAGGAGAAGATCACTTACTTCATCAACAGTGCCCAGTATATCATACTTGGATGGTTTGTGAGATGGGAGGTAGGTGGCGGTGCAATTGCTGTTTTTTAGAGTGCTACTTCCCGGATTTTCTCCACAACAGTACGCAGCATGTTTGTTCATATCTAGCTTTTTCTCCGATTGATTTGCAGCCTAGTAGGCTGAGTCTGTAGAATAAATCTACTGTATCTCGGCAGAGACTAACAGGTGTCTTTGATATGGTAGTAAACAATCTGATTGGTGAAACTTGAGCCTTGGAGATTTTAGGAATGCGTGTACCTTTTTATTGCCATTGCTCCCAGGTCCGTCTGACCCAAAGTAGTTGCACCTGATTGGGTCCTATCAATGGGTCAAATAGAACAAACAACATATAAAGGTTGATATGCCATTAAAACAAAGAAATCAAGCCAAACTAAACCAACAAATGACATTTTCACTGTTATCTAACAACACTTGAAATCATTTAACTGTCAGCAAAAAGAGCTCAGGCTCATTTAAGAATGTTATCTACATAATGGGTTTTAAAATATTTTATATATATGTTTAAAGAAGATATGCCATAAAACCCAACCCAACCAAATCATACATATTTAATAAATATGTATAATGACGATTTGGCATTAAATAAACTACAATGGTTGATATGCCTTAAAACCAACCCAACCAAATCATATATATTTAATATGTTTGTATAAAGAGGATTTAGCATTAAATAATCTACAATGGTTGAAATGCCTTAAAACCAACTTAGCCAAATTATATATATTTACTATATTTGTATAATGAGGATTTAGCATTAAATATCTTACAATGGTTGATATGTCTTAAAACCCAACCAAACCAAATCATATATATTTAATGTATATGTATAAAGAAGATTTGGCATTAAAACTACAATTGTTGATATGCCATAAAACCCAATCCAACCAAATCAATTGTTCTGTTTTGTGTCCACAAAAAGCAACTATACAATAATACAAACATGGCTAAAACTGACAAAAATAGCCGTTTACTTTTATTGGAGGGACCAGAATTCCATACGATCGATAACGTGTCAATCTCAGTTCGTGCTTTTGTTATATGTACATTGATATCGCTTTCAGTTGTTGAGATATTACTACCGAGGTATATGAACTGTTCGGATACATGCCATTTAATATGAAAATGAATATGTTGCAGTTTGACCCTTGACCGACATACCTGTGAAAATAGGCAGAAGAAGTCACGTGGTTGAGCGGAAATATGTGGGCGTTATGAAATGATAAATGCAGATTCCAACTCAGTACTGGAGTCTAAGCTTGTGGCCAGAATAGATGCGGTCAGTCACGAAGAGAACCTCGCTGGGGAAGCGCCCAATATCGTGTGTCCTGTTGAGTACCCCGCTGCCGAGAAGCAAAAGAAGTGCTCTGTGGTGCTTTGAAGATCACACAGCTTGGTATTGTAAATTGAAGAAGTTATGACAGTTTGTCCTTTTCTCCCTCCCTCCGTCTATCTCTCTCACACCACAGAAGCTTTGACTCCAAGAAAGAATAAAGAGAGTTATATTTTTATAACCACGTGTTGTGGTTCTTAAGGTTAAGGCCAAGTGCATCTTCTTTGTATTTCCTATCTCGCTTTTTTTTTCTCGGCATTGCATTTAAGTCCAAGTTGTTTTGTACAGTAATTCTGACATAGCTAAAGCTTCGAAGATTTCGATATTTTTTCTCATAGAGAGAGCAATGCCTCTTGCTGCTTGCTTGAGACTGTGCAACAGAGATTCAGCTTGAGCCAGTGTATTTTGTTTGGTTTGGTTTGGTTTCTCTGTTTAATGGCATATCAAACTACTTGGGTAATTCAATGCTAAACCCATCCATCTAGAAGGATAGTAGTGGTATTATTTATCCCATAGCTGGGAGGATACCTTTCCCACCTTTCCCAAACGTATTTGTCCGGAAGTGAACGTAATAGTGCGACTGGAGTTCGAGCTCGCTAAGATTTTGCAGTCCGTCGCTTTAACCATTACACCACGAGGACACCCCCGTTGTGGTTCTTCCTTCATCGTGCGTATACAACAAGTCCATCTTGTTTTAAAAACATGAATTGTCTTAACTTAGTCCGCGTATATGCCATTGCCTCGTTTTGACTACTGCTGGCTATGCGGGAAGGATTCAACTTGGTTGGGTCTATTTGCGAGGAACATTAGATCATCTCTGTTGTCTGCATCTGTTTTGATTTCAACTGGATGTCTTCTATTTCTTGCCATTTTTTGCGCGTGACCATTTCCTTTAACTAGATCTATTGATCCTGGTAAGGTACGATTTAAAATACTTAAACTGGTACACAATTAGCTTTTCTATCATTTGACGTACATATTAAGTTAGAATAATGCATTTGAGCATGCATACGTATAGTCATAACGTATGTGTATGTGCATATACACGGTTAGTTTGGTTTGGTTTGGATTCATGGCATATCAACCATTGTAGGTCATTTCATGCGAAATCCATTGTTATACTTATTAAAAATTCGATTTCAAACAATTCAGTTTAGCATAAATACAGTTTTGCCCATGATCCGGGAGATCGGTGTTCAATTCCAGGTCGAGTAATACCAAAGACTTTTGAAAAACTGGTACTTGATACTTCCTTGCTTATCCCTCAGCAAGAGAGAGAGAGAGAGAGAGAGAGAGAGAGAGAGAGAGAGGGAGAGAAAGAGAGAGATCCGTGCTGGCAGCGTGACATGATGATATATCACCAATGGTCCGGAAGGCTGGTGTTCAATCCCCAGTCGAGTCATACCAAAGAATCAAAAAATGGTACTTGATACTGCCTTGCTTATCACTCAGCATTATAAGGTAAGGATCAAGGGTAAAGTGGAGCAATCCAGGGAATGGAGTAGTGCCCTCCCCAACACTTTGGTGCAGTAGCTATTGAAAAGGGAGCCTTCGGGTCACCCTCGACTAAGGTCACCAACTTTACTTTTATTTATTTTTGTCATTTTTCTTTGTATGCCTTCCAAACGCAATATTAAATATATTTAATTACTGGATCCCTGGCTTGAGTGCAATATTCTATACGAATGCTTATTAGAGTTTTATAAATTTTTCGATTAATATTTGTCTCATTTAAAATAAAATTTCTAACCATCCAGCCCATCATTCCATTTACTCTCGATATAACAGACAAAGTATTTTTTGTTGTCAGTTTTAAATGTATCATCAAAACCAACTCCTAGGTCACAGTTTTTATTTACTTTTTTGCTTTCCCTATGGCTCAATTTATATTTGATCTTTAAGTTTTTGAATTCAATATGTTATAGTTTAAGTTTTTATTTGTTAAATTTTAATTTTTAAATATATTCCTAATATGAAAATTTCTTTAGATCCATCTGTGTAGTTTCTTTTGATAATGATCTAACAAGTATTTTGACATCATCAGCAAATAGTTCGATTTTTGATTTCATATTTTTTGAGAAATCATTTTTTAAAACAATCTCAAAACCAAAGAGTATTTTTTCCATGACAGCCTCTGGTTTGTATAGTCAAATTTAATTCATTTTCACGATTCACAGTTAACACTGTTCCTCCTCTTGCCTGGCTTGCATTTACATTAAAAAACGTTGTCGACCTTCGTCGAAGGCGACCAGGTGGCTCCCTTTTCAATAGCTACTACACCGAGGTTTCCCTGGATTGCTCCACTTTACCCTTACTCTATAGTGTTGAGCAAGGCGGCATCAAGTACCATTTTTGAGTCTTTGGTATGATTCAACTAGAGATTGAACCCCGGTCTCCCGGACCATTGGCGAACACTCTACTCATAAAGCCATTATGTATTACTTGCTTAAAGGCTGCTTTTAGAAGCCAATGTTGAATCACATTCAATTGATTGATTTTAAATCAAGATTAATAGCAAATCAATAAATAAAGAACAGTTTTCAATAATTAGTCTTTCATACTTGTCTCTATTGTAAATTACAATGATCTGGATGGGCGCAAATGCAGTCAATTAGCATGTAGCATGAAAATCAATAGTGAGTGAAATGAATCAATATTTGACGTACATAAAACTGATGCATCTGTTTATCTATTTGCTTGTTTTTTCTGTCTGTTACAGGATTTATATAAAATTCTGTCTCCAAAACAAACGTTTTTTTTGCTCCTCAAGTAAATGAATGAGTACGCTTTATTATTAGTTTTTAATTTCTTTCAATGACCTGCTGTGAATATGTAGTTTTGATGGGTGATTGTTTACATAGGATTTATAATTATTCTCAACCGCGATAATATTGCTATGAACTTTGAGATTTTTGCAAACGGGTAAGATTAACTAATTTTTTTTTTTTTTTTCAAAGTAAAATGAAAATGAAAATGAAATTCTGTTGGGGATCAGACCTTACAAAAATATAAAATTTATTCCCTGGGGGGAAAGAAGAGGAGTTGCATTTTGGGAGCAGTGTATTGTGGGATTTGTGGTGACCGGAAAAACGGAGACACCTGTGACAGAAAAAAAAAGGACTTCGATCCACCATGAAACGTGGTACATTGGACTGGTGCTAATAAACTTTAAAAAGTTCTATTCCTGGTTAGACGCATGTATCTGTCTGTCAAGAATAAACTTAATCGTTTTGTTGTTCACTCACAATTTAGACTCTTTTCACTTTTGTTTGCATATTTTCTTCGTACCTAAAAAAGTAACAAACACAACAAAAAACAAATCTTCACTTTTCCTGCTAAATATTTCTATCAATTAATTAACTTATTGTAATTCGAGAGTTATGTTTCAAAGATTTATTTTATATACACGTGCCTATAGATTCATCAGTTAAAAAGTCGCCAAAGATTTATCTGAAAATGTTATTTGTTAGACTTAAAGTTCGTGCAATTGATACATAGCTATTCCTTGTTATTTTCACGAGTACAACTTATATATATATATATATGTAAGTATGTGTATGTATAATTGAGAAAGAAGAAAATCAATCAATATATTTACATAATTCCGCTTAAGTATATCCATAGAATCTATGGATATAATATCATAATGCATATATATAATTTTGTTTCTTTGTTTTATGGCACTTTAACCATTGTGGGTTATTTAATGCCTACGCCATCTTGTAGAAGAAGAGTAGTGCAACTATTTAACCGGTGATTGGGAGAATAAGAGGTTTCATACCGTTCTCAAGGTAATTAGTTTGGTAGTGACCGCAATAGCGCAACTGGAAATTGAACTCGTTAACTATGATATCACCCCCATTATATATATATATATATATATATATATATATATAGAGAGAGAGAGAGAGAGAGCATAGCGTAGCGGATAGAGTACAGTACATGTTTTATCGCTTATATTGAGCACTATATATATATATATATATATATATATATATATATATATATATAAATTTGGCGAACATAGTCGAGGGAGACCCGAAGACTCCCTTTTCAATAGCTACATCATTAAAGTGTGGGGAAGGGCGCCACTCCATTCCCTGGATTGCTGCACTTAATCCATACCTTACAATACTGAGTGTTAAGAAAGGAGACATCAAGTACCCTTTTTTTAATCTTTGGTATGATTCGACGCAGGATTGAACAATCGCCTCCCGATCCATTGGCGATATATCTTCATGCCACGCTGCCTCTCTGACTCTCTCTTGCCACCCGTCTCTATCATCAATCGCTCCCGGGAGGTCTTAAAGGCTTTTACCATGTGATAGCAACTGGTCTAGTAGAAGGAAATTAATGAAGTCAACCCTGTTAAAACGCGCTTTAAAAAGTTGTTGATCTTGTGTCGTATCCTATTCGACCGGCTGTCATCGCTCTGTTTGTGTGTTATTGTTTTTTGAACGTTTGAAAGACTGTTACTGGATTAGTAAGTTATCTGTGAAGACACAGTCGAAGAGAAGGTGTCAATCTATAGGGTGCTCGAAGATCAAGACCCATCAATCATCTGTGACTACAGAGCAGTTATATATATATATATATATATATATATATATATATATATATATACATATATATGTATTTTCATCCATAGTAAGACTGTTTCGTTGTATCACAATGCATCAATGTGGCTCGACACCCAAGACGCTTCAAACTGGGATTGAAACCCGCACAAATTTACGTTAGACTTAGCATTATACCACTCAGCCAACAGTGGACATACGTCAGCTTGGGAATCATAAGGCATTATGTAGTAGCTTTCGCTTGTTTCCATTTTGCCTTACTGGATACCAGAGTGCTCAATTTATACGAAGGGTTTTGCATTAGGCGAGTGGCAGCCGTTGATTCCTTCGCAAGAGTGCTCAACCCTTGGTGTGGGGAGCATATATATTGTCATCCACAGACTGTTTCGTTGATCACAACTCATCAGTGTGGTTAGACACACAGGACGCTTCAAGTTGGGATTGAAACCCATCCAACATGATGTTAGACTTAGTCTAATACCGCTCAGCCACTAGTCGACATACGTCAGCTTGGGAATTATAAGGTATTATGTAGTAGCTTTCGTTTGTTTACATTTTACCTAATCGGATAACAGAGGGCTCAATTCATACAAAAAGCTTTTTATTAAGCGAGTGACAGCCGCTAATTCATTTGTCAGAGTGCTCAGCCCCCGAGTGGGGGGCGTATATATATATATATAGAGAGAGAGAGAGAGAAAGAGAGAGAGGGAGACCATATTTCTCGGGCTATAACATTTTACATAGGTATCTGGGTAATTACCACTCACTGTAACCCTTTCAAACTGTTTATATCTTTATTTCAGACATCAGTTAATAACTTTCTTGTCATAATACCAGTGAATGAAACGCTGCGATATATTATCATAGAATTATCTATATGCCGGGAAATACGATTAATGCGAGTCCCTTTCTGAAAGTGATTCCTCATTTGTTTCTTCTGATAAGTGAACGGCAGAGATAGTACAAGAACATCATTTCTATCAAATGATGTTATTGTAAGTTTTCGCCATAAAACACTATTTTTTTCCTCAGAGTACTTTAACCAGCGATGAACAAGCGTACGTATGTAAAGCTTGTCAAGATCGGCACCACTGGAAGTCGTAAAGACAGAAAGCTAAGAATTGCCCCGACCGAGGAACGGAAGCTATTTATGGTTCCTTGGAGCATCCCATTGTGCACAAGTGGGCGATTTTATGACATGGGTCGTGGTTGGCAGCTGGTAAGTGAGTGAAGGCATTTCATTATATAAACCAGCTTCAGTTTAGCATTGTAAGAAAGACTGCACTGAGCTACGACCTGATTTATTTTTGTCTGCCAGCTGGATGCTTTACGGAGGTATGTGTTATTGTTATTCTACATACGTATATATATATATATGTGTGTGTGTGTGTGTGTGTGTATCTGTGCGTATATATCATCATCATCAAGTCAACCTGTTAGCACGCATTTCCCCGATTCTCTCTCTATCTTCTCTCTCTATTTGTCCTTATCATCCATCGCTTCAAGCAGGTCTTCCAGACAACATTCTCTGTCTGCATAGACCTGTTTTTGGTAAGTTCATGTTGGTCGGGCAACTCTGGCTTTTCAGTGTAATGAAGATCCAAATGAGAACATCAATTATGATTTCCTATATATATATATATATATATATATATTAGTTTACATGTGCTGTTACAAATTATTGCAATATTCAAGTAGATATTTTCTTAACTCTTTTACTGAATGCAAGATGTGCCATAAAATTAATTTTTAAGTCAACTTAGAGTTTTCCTTCTTCTAGATCGGTTACCGTGCCAATCTTGAGAAAGACCAGTTCGATTAATGCCTTCCCAAAGATATCGTGAAAATCTCTGAGAGGTTAAAACGCATTTTTAAAAGTTTGTACTAAAAGTTTCTTAAAAGTCAATTTAAAGAGTTATTCTGCATTAAGCTTTGATGCGGGATCCTCGTGGCGCAGTGACTAACGTACTGGACTGTGATATCGTTGTAAGTCAGTTCGAACTGTAATGTCATTATTATGTTCATTATCGGAATAATACACTTGGGAAAGAAATAAACCATATATCCCCGAGCAATAGTTTAAATAGTCTCTCTACTTTACTTCTACAAGGCATTAAATAAGCCACGAAGGTTATGATGTCATTAAAAAAAGAAACGGCAATTATTAAACTTCATATTGGTGGTGCCCGTGGTGTAATGGTTATCGTCACAGGATATGGACACGGCGACACGAGTTCAAATCCTCGACCTGACTGATTGCATTTCCCATAGCACTAATACCCTTGGGAAAGGTATGAATCCAAATATTCTCCCTCCAGCTAGGGGTAAATAGCAGGAGAGACTAGGTTCTTCAGCCTTGGTGAGGCAACTAGTCTAGGAGAAGGAAAACTCTGAATTAAAACCTGTTAAACGCTTAAAAATTGACCTTGTGTCATATCCTGCCCGAGCATAGGGTTTGGTAAATATGATTAAACTTCATATTGGCTCTATCCGAAACATTGATCTCCAGGGAAAAATAACGTATGTTGTATTTATATTTTATAGGCACACACACACACACACACACACACACACACACACATATAATATATGTGTGTGTGTGTGTGTGTGTGTGTGTGTGTATATGCGTATATGTATGTATGTATTTATGTATGTATATATAAGGGAGAGAGAAATACATACGAATACAAAGGAACTGGCAGGTGGTAGATAACATGTATACTCACATGTATACTTAAGTTTGTACTAATAGTAAAAGGAGAAAATAAGAAAGAAAGAATGAGCAATGTAAGTGGAATATATATATATATATATATATATATATATATATATATATATATATATATATATATATATATATATATATCTTCCATTCTGACCAGATTTTCATTTAGTAACGTTCTAGTCATTATTAAATGATTTATTTCTTATGCCATCACAACAGCTTGCTGTGCTGTATCAGCAAGTTAAGTTTTACGGTCTTTATAACTACACATTCAAGCCTATCATTTTACAAATTTTCAATTCAGATCTGTCATCAACGCAGTTTCCAGCCAATCGATTGATATTAATTCCTTCAACGCTAAATCATGTTACATCACAATCGATGGACGTGAATATCTCTATAAAAAAAGACATATAAAAGAATGATTCTAACGGGTTTCCATACGTTTATTAGTATGGAATTAAAATGACGAGTATGCAATGCAGTAAATAGTTTTTCATCTGCATGTAAAATTCTCTTTTGTGTTCGTTTCTAACGAGTCGCCCTGCAGGAATTGTTAATGTAGCTGTTGTGAATTGATATTAATATCTAAACAATGGGAGAATACATCATAACAAAAACATTAGTTTAATAATTCATGCACACGCGTGCACGCACACATACACCTCACACACACACACGCATATATATATATATATATATATATATATATATAAAACATGAGGCAGTTTTTATTTTACATACTGCTTGGGAAAGGTATAAATCTAATAATCCTAGCAATGTGTAAGTAGTTGCGCAGAGTAGACTCTTTAAACTTGGTACGGCAACCTATCTAGGAGAAGGAAAACTGAAATCTATTGAACTCTAGTTAAAAATTAAACTTCTGTCGCATTCTGTTCATGTGGAGATTTTGCTTAATATATATATATATATATATATATATATATATATATATATATATATATTGTGGTTTTGTCATTACTACCTGGACACTCAGGAAACTATAAAAAAGCTATATGGGAAACACACTAGAATTCAACGTGTTGTTTTGAACAAATAGTTGAAAGAACACTCCACGACACTGTAACTGTACGGCCACTTATCTCTTATCTCACAAATCAAGTAAGACAAACAAAGCATACTGGGAACTTCTAGGGAAGTAAAGACGAACTCATAAACGACGTTCTCTAATCGACTCCCACACTTTGACTCGTTAGTGTTGGCTAAACAGCAAGCACTTACATGCATTAGTTTTTGTGCTGACACGGGATACTGTCTACAGGACTGTCTACAGTCTACAGGATTTACCAAGAGCGATAGATGATTAGGACGAATGAGGGATAGAGAAAAAGAAAGAAAAAGAGAGAGTGTGCCAGGGAACACTGTACTACTTGTTGGTATATATACATATATATATGAAAATTTTAAATAATAATTAATATAATTATCCAACTTCTCCGCAGCCAGCAGGCTAATTCTTTAAAGCTGATTAGACCGAATATCACAACAAGGCTAGAGGACCCAGTCTAACTATTTACCCATAGCCGGAGGTAGAATACATGGGTAGTAGGGTGATTGGAAAGCAGACTTGTCGAGGATTCGCTTTCGGTTCATCGAGTCCATTTCCTACGGTAACATGATTGCACGACGGGAGGGAAATTTTGGAGGGAACTGAGAACTATCTAATGTGGTCTATTTTTGGTGAGTGGTTCATTTGAATTTTAGATAGGATTGCTGAGACGAACCCAAATTAACAACAACGGATAAACGATTGGATAAATAATTACGTATATCTGTGAGCCAACAATACGAAGAACATAATTTTGAAAATTATTTGGAGGGAAAAATTTTAATTTTGTCGTAAGGAAGGTATGTAACGTGATTGATTGACCGGGGGTAAATTTATGGGGAAAGAGAGAGAGAGAGAGAGAGAGAGAGAGAGAGAGAAAAGAAAATAATAAGAAAAGGCAGAGAGTTTACGGAGCGACTAGCTGACCTCAAGTGAGTCATGTCAAAGCATTCGTTGAAGGTCAGCCAGTTATGGTTGAATGACGACAGCAATTAAAAATTGACTTGAAAAACAAAACAGAGGTCTCAAATCATCTGCGAGGGTGTAGAACCACCGAAAACAGATATGTCCTCCACCCGACACCCGGTGAAAGTAAGGGGACGACTCGGTTTTGAAAGTTAGTTGAGTGAGAGACTTGACGAGGTAAAGACGAGAGTTGAACTTTAGCCAGAGACGATGTAAAAAGAGACGAAAATTACGGCCTCCATTTGGGGTGAATTCCGAAAAGGGGTCTCACACTAAATGCGCGGCTGTAAAGACAAAACCAGCGAATAGACACGTTAGAACTACAACAGAAAACCAGAAAGAAAACTGAAGGTCTGTGTCTACTCTCTTTCTCTCTTCATGACGTGCTGTTTATCTTTGTCCAGCTAACAAGGGAGACTCAGTTTTCATACTTTGCTTCTTTCTACTTTCTATTTAAAAGTGTAGCAGCGAATAAACTTTGATGCAAGTGAACTAAGAGAGAGTTGTTTCGTGTTCGTCACTTTTTCCCACTGCAAGGTTACAACAAGGTCCGACTTCCACATAAGACGTAGAGAAATACTCATAAATCCGTTCGCATGTGGCTGTACAAATAGTTATGCGTATAAGTAGTGATACAAACGTCTATTTGGTACCGTTATGGTAAACCTACAACAATAACCACTACACTGCTCTCAGGTAACTTGCATCGTTATATTATAAACAATGAATCGGTAACTAGATTTAAACATGAATATTTACTCACCTGATATATAAAACGCCATGTAAGATATATAATAATTGTGACTTGTAAAATAAAAACTTATTGAAAAACAAATACATCTTAGCTTGACAAGTAGCTCTAACGACAGATATTGAGCACTGTTGCTCAAAAGGTTACTGCTCTAAAATATGAATTATTATTATTATTGAATTCCTTGCAAGTTTTTAACACCTGATGGTCTTTTACTGAAGTCTCAGTGACAGCAAGTCATCTCAACTATCCAGGACTTTTTTCAGTATTCTTGGTGATATTGATAATGTTGTAGTTTCGATAGTCTCAGTACGTTCTACGATTTCCCACTCTTTTCGTTCTCGTATCTATCTTTTGAGGATCGTCCTGAGCGTACCATTTATAATAAGTATCACCACCGTCACCTTTATGTTCCTTAGAATTTTTAGTCCTCTAATTAATCTCTATTTTTGTTTTCTTTGTTTTTCCTTCTGTGGTCCGCCGAGACGGCAAAGTTTGCTATTCGCCAGGTTCTCTTTTTTGTAAATTATCATTTCACTCCTTTTCGAGTTTTTTACACTAGCGTTAGCAGATGGTTTCTCACTGGAGTTTGAGTGACAGCAAGTCTCCTCAAGTCTCCAGGATTCTTCACAGTATTCTAGCCAATCTCAATAATGCTATAGTTTAGATGGTCTTCACTCGTCCTCTAATTTCCAAGTCCTCCAGTCCCTTTACAAATCCTTTGATGACTGTACCAAGAGCACCAAATACAATTGGTATCACCGTCACTTTCATGTTTCACAGTTTTTTCAATCCTCAAGCAAAGACGAGGTACTTATCTTTCTTTTGGCTTTCTTTCAGTTTTACTCTGTGATCAGTCGGGACAGCAAATAACACCATTCGGCAAGTTCTCTTTTGTTTTGTTTTTTGTTGATCATTACCAGGTCTGGTCATCTGGCCAAGATTAGGTGATCCGTTTTTATCTCAAAATCCCTGAGGAGTTTGTGTGTCTCATTCTTCAGAACAGAAAATGGGTTATCCATATACCATTTATACTATTTTATATAACACATGAAAAATGATAGGCCATCAAAGAAAGAAAGTATAGCAAAGCAAAACATATAAAAAAAAACAATGAAAATGGTCTCTTTTTTAATTAAAAAATAAATAGATAAATAAATACTCCATTTAAATATATTGATGCAGTTTTATTGTTGATTAACACCAATTCTCTTCATCAAAAATTCTGACATCCCTGTAACTTAAGAGTCTTATCCAAGATATCTTGTACTGAGAAAATCTTAAGGGGTATGGGGTTTCGATCTATTTAAAGAAAATCGAAAACTAACGACATTAAACGGATGTGTAATCGTAACAAATACAACTAGAGCTACGGTTATCATAAATCATCATCATCGTCATCATCATGTCGCGCTGCTAGCACAGATTTTTCTGCCTCTCTCTCTCTCTTGCCAATCGTTTTTATTGTCCATCACTTCCGGTAGGTCTTCTTGATAAATCGAGTGTCCGTACAGAGCTGATGTAGACAAGTTCTAACTGGTCACCCAACACTGACTCGTCCGTTTGCGGGGGGGGGGTTCATTGGAGAACGTCGCTTATGGGATGATCCTTACGTCTCTAGCAGTGTATCACATGTCATCTTCGTCAACTTTGGATGGTTTTAGTGATTGGAGGTAGGTGGCCGTACAGCTGCTATTTTGTGGGGTACTACTTCCTGTATTAATTCAATATAGCTCGTATCATTCTTGTGCCATTGCCTTCAAGCTTTTCCCCCGTACGCTTAGTCAGCGTTTATGTGGTGCATTCATATTGTAAAATTGATACGACTCCTGCTTGGAAAAAAATGCGTTCTGACTTCCATATGACCCATAACATAATGATAGCTGACTATGCCTTCACTTGTCGTGCATTGATGTCATTTAACATAGATGAGAGGATACATCCGAGATTGGTGAACTTGTCCTCTAGTTTCAGAGAACCAGCTTTTAGTGTGGAAATGTCTCTTGATTGTTTTGTAGTTCACAGTCTTTTTAAACAGGTAAGCATTTCACATTTAGCTGCAATATAACTGTTTTGTGACCCAGTCAATTAATGTAGTTACCAGTCATTTTAAACAGGTAAGCATTTCACATTTAGCTGCAATATAACTGTTTTAAGACCGAATCAATTAATGTAGTTCACAGTCATTTTAAACTGGTAAGCATTTCACATTTAGCTGCAAAATAACTGTTTTGAGACCCAGTCAATTAATGTAGTTAACAGTCATTTTAAACAGGTAAACACTTTACACTTAATCGCAATATTACTGTTTAGGGAACCAATGAATTAGTTTTAATACGCATAAGTTTAAAAAGATGGAACACTAACAGGTACTTTCTTTTAGATTAGAATTGACCTGTGAGTAATGGTAATTAGCGGTAATCTACACTCCATAGATCTCCAAAACTGGAGCCTCACCATCAGATGCAGTGTCATACCCAGGGACCCTTTTTATTTCGGAGTTGGAAATCTTACTCCCAATGCAGAGGATTCAGTTTGCTCATTGTAATCCCTACCGACATTGCGGCATATGTTTTGAATAAACGGCTAAATATTTTAAACAAATGTGCTTCTATTTAGACTAAGCATCTGTACCAATCTGTAGAATAAGTATTGTTGTTGGTGATAATATATTTGGTAAGTATGACGGCCAGAATTTACATCTAAATAACAGAAACGAAAATACACTTTGTTTTGTCCTTTCTCGAACAGCCAATTTTTTTTCCCCCAGTTATTTCCCCACTTCTCTTTTAGTTGTTTTAATTTCATTTTTCTGGCTGAGAAACGGTATTTGATGGATTTGATACCTGCTTTGTTCCATCATATCTTAATTCAACCTTTACCTTTTATGAAGCGAAAGTTTTAACATCTTTCCTGACTCATTTTCATTGTCGAACGCTAGATATCTGGCGAGCATCTGCGTTCATTCCAACCGGCTACGATTCAGAGGGGGTGGCTCATGAGTTAGTAACGTCAATTACTTTTTCAAGTCATGCAGCCGAGTAGAAATAGGTGAGTAAAATTCTATTCAGCATGTTTGAAACAACACATGATTTGCAACAAATGCCTTCTAGACTTTGTAACTGAGATATTATATTTAATCATTACATTTCGTATAATCTCAAGATTCTCATCCGGGTGCACGTCGTAAAAGTTGCCATTTATTAAACCTTTCTTATCACGGGGGATGGAGTGAGAATAAAACTCTCAAACAATGGTCCGCTTTGTCTGCTCTTAAAACACTGAACCACGCAAAGCGCCCCTTTAAAATCACGCAGTGATTTGGCACTTGGCTGTAATTATGAATTTACCCCCCCATACACACACACACCCACCAAAAACAGCGTGTGAAACAAGGTCATCCATTAAGCGGAGTACAGCTATTTTGAATGAAGACTTTTTCTTCTCTTAGATTGGTTGTCTCATCAAGGCTAAAGAACCCAGTCTATCTACTATTTGTCCATAACTAGGGCAGTGGAAGATGGATTATTGCTTTTCCAGAGAGCATTACCACAAAGATCGTCGGTTCAATTTCCTTCGACGAAACCGTTTTGCTAAACGCACCTCCGTTAGTAGATAGCATATTGTGAAGATCGAACTTTTCGTCAGTCTGTCAGGAAGGGGAGGGTAGAAATAGCTGAGACAGAAAGAAGCCAAGGAGACAGTCAGATGGTTAATAAGATGGGTTGATAATTTATCAAAAGAGACAAGCTGAAGAAAGAGGAGTTGACAGTGTTCAACGTCTCATTCAGTGGGCTAATTTTAAAATAATTGCTTGATCTGGCACCTCTGACTGGGTCTTTCCGATTTCAACCGCGATTAGCCATCTAAATAGTGACGAGTTTTGGCTAGAAGATGTCATCCATCCAAAAAGTCAGTTAAAGTGAGGCGTTTTGTGAATCCTAATATAATACGACGGATTTCGTAGTTCTGCCTCTGTTTGTCTTTTTGTAGCTGGGATACGAGGAGACAAACGTTTCCATGAATGGAGAACATACAAGAAGATTTGCTTCTTGGAAGAACGTTTAAGTTTGCCTATACTTTGTGTCCATTAATCATTTCGTCCAGTTTCCACGACCTCAGGTACTGAAAGTAGGGATTAAAGCAACGGAGGTCTCCACAAGTTATTTTTTTTGGTCCCCTCATATCCGACAATTTGTCAGAACTGACACAGCAGTCGTCTGTTACTAGTGATAATCATACTTTAGGTGGTTTAAGTCTTAAATTCAAGAAGAGACCCGAGTTGAATATCGAAAAAAAAAAAAAAAACGAACTTCTAACAGCAAATCACGTTCGCCTAAAATACCTTGATATATTAGTATGACGTTGTTTTGTGCGAGAAATGTCAGGAAAAGTCTGAAAAAATATCTGAAAATACCAAAACATTGTCAAATGACATCAAATAATAATAATAAATGATTGTTCTTCCACCTATGTAAAATGTTTGAGTAAACCAGAACTTGTCAAAGTGATTCATATTGACTACAAGGAATGAATACGATTTTGACAGGTTGAATGAAACATATCGGTTCATATGAGTGAAATTTACTGGATCGCATCTATAAATCCTTTTGTAACAGACCAAAAATTGTCGGAACTTGTAGACCAATTTTCAAATATCGTACACCTAAAAGAATGCTCATTTAGTTTTGATTGGTTGGTTGGGTTTTATGGCGTATCAACCTTCCATTTTTATGTAATAATCAGTTCAATTTAAAACGATTCAGTTTAGCATGAGTAGACAGTTTGTCAAAAACATTTCTATTTCAAACTATTCAGTTTATTCAAACAGTTATATATAACAATTCAGCTTAGTGTAAGTACAGTTTCAATGTCAAAAACTGTTCAACCTCAAATAATTCAGTATAGCATTAGCACGCAGTCTAAATGTCAGTACGGTTTAATCGTCAAAAACATTACTATTTCAAGCTATTCAGTTTAATCAAGCAATTCAGTTTAGCATAAGGGTGCCGTTAGTTCTATTTAATCTATAGATAGGTCCCTATCAGGTGCTACCACGCCGGACCAGAGTGGACCTGGGAGCAATGGCAATGAAGGGGTACTCCATATTCCCCAAAGCCCCAGCATTACTGGGACCTCACTATCAGACTGTTTAGTGTCATATCCAGGACACTCATTGGGGGAGGGGTATCTTACCCTTCTTTAGAGGTGCAGTCAGTTTATTCTATTGCCCCAGCCGACAGGGCAATTTAGTTTTGGGGTTCACTAGTGATGTATCGTTTACAAATATCCCTTGTAAAACATCTTTATTTAAATGAACAAACGATGTTAAAGCAGAAAGTGCAAATTTAGTAAAAATTTTGATACGTTTCTGGAAGAAAACAATACTGGATATGACCTTCGATCTTCAAGCGAAGTCTCTGTAGGCATTTAAAGCAATTAAATATTACTCTATAAAATAAGTAAAAGTCCTCTCCTCGGATGGAGACACAAACTATTTCGACATTGTAGCAGGTGTGCTGCCAAAGAGACACCTGAGCCCCATACCTGTTTATCATCTGCCTAGACTACGCGCCTAGAATATCTATTGATAGAATGAAAGAAAACGGTTTCAAGCTGGTAAAAGAAAAAAGCAGAAGAAACCCCACACAAACAATTATGGACGCTGACTACGCCGATAACAGATCTCTTCTGGCAAATACACCCGCCCAAGCCGAATCCTGAACGAGCAGCTGCTGGCATAGGCCTCTATGTCAATGCACACAAAACGGAATATATGTGCTTTAATCAAAGAGGCGACATCTACTCCCTAAATGGTAGTTCTCTGAAACTAGTGGACAAATTCACCTATCTAGGAAGCAGAGTCTCATCAACCGAGGCAGACATCAGCACGTGACTACCATTGGCATAGACGGCTTTTCATAGGCTATCGGTCATATGGAAGTCAGATCTGACCGATGAAATATGACGCCGTTTTTTTCCAAGCAGCAGTCGTGTCCATACTGCTATATAGATGCACTACCCGGACACTAACTAAACATATTGAGAAAAAGCTTAACGGCAATTACACAAGAATGCTGCGAGCAATATTGAACAAGTCCTGGAGGCAGCACCCTACAAAGCAACATCTATATGGCCACCTACCACCCATCACGAAAACTATCCAAATTAACAAACCAGACATGCAGGACACTACTGGAGAAGTGGGGATGAACTCATAAGCGACATACTCCTGTGGAACCCTTTACATGGACGATCAAAGGCAGGCCGATCAGCTAGAACCTATATACAACAGCTCAGTGACGATACAGGATATATCGCCTTGGAGACCAACCGGGAGCGATGGACGATAGAGACGAGTAGCGAGAGAGGGTTAGGGAGACCCGTTCTGTACGACATGATGATGAGGTGATTAAAAAAGAAAAAACCTATCGTAAAATATCACAAAGTTCATGTCTATGTTGAACAAATTTTTCCTGCTTTTCTTAGTTTATGTTTGGTGGAATCTGTGTTTGGTTTGGTGTATTATTATTAGGCACACAGAACCAGTCGGGACATAAAACTTGTGATTCGCAGTTTTAACTCACAAAACTGCAAGTAAATAGTCTTAATCTCCTTAGTGCCCACCAAGCACATCTTTCTCATTTAAAGACAATTAAAGAATTAAAAATGTGTTTGTATTTGTATTTTACTCTTTTCTCATGTAAATCGTATTAAACATTAGTAAATTAGTTACGTCCAGTAATTTAATATTCAATTAATTTATTTGGGGTGAATGGAAATTAAATTTAGTAATAAGGGGTTCATCAAGTAAAAAAAAAGTCTGAGAAGCCCTTGTCTTTTCATTTTAGTTGCATCGTGTTTTATTGTGAGTTCTTTTTTATTTCTTTTCTAAGCATGTTGAAAATCTTTCTTCTTAATCTCATCTCACATCATTTTATTATTCCTATTGACTGGGAATATCTTTTAGGCGAAGTGACTGTCTGTTAGATTCTCCTGTCTGCGCAAATAATGTCTTTCGAAAGGATAAGGTTATGGTTTCGGCATACTATTGACTCTAAGCGAATTCTGAAGCTTAACAGGTTAAATAGATCACTGCTCTTCAGCAAGGATTTCTTTGGCCTTAAATACCTCTCAAATGTTGTTCTGTCATTAAATAAAGAAGCCAAGCTAAACCTAAATTTTATAAAGTTGGTTCTTATGTCATTGTTCTGGTACGAGAAATTTTGTTCACATTGCGTGTTACTGGTAGAAGGGGTTCTTCAATAAGTCTGACTAGTCATAATTTATTTGCGCTCGAATTTAGACATTTTGCTCAGATCTAAAAGAATTCTACAGAAATATGGCAAATATTCGCGATTCTCCGGCCGAACAGCGTCCCAAGTGACCTTCGCCATTTTTATAAGATTCCTGTCTCTCTGGCTGTCTTTCTCTCTCTCTTTCCATCGGCCAATCTCATTTGTTTCAGCTTCACTCTTTATGTTTTCTCCGCGCAGCCACATCTTGGTCATCTCTTACGCAGTTTCTTAGTTCGTCCTCTTGAGTGTCCATCTCTTTGTTTTTCTTCCCGTTTTTGTTTTGTTGATTTGAAAGTATTATTTCACTCCATGTGTGTTTTAACTGATGGTCTTTTACTAGAGTCTAAATGACAGCAAATCTCCTAATATTTCAAGGACTCATCCCAGTATTCTAGCCGATCTTACCGACGCTGAGGTTTGTATGGTTTCGATTTTTCCTCTGATGTCCAATTCCATACTTCTTCATTAAGAACCGTTCCAAACCCGCCAATTACAATTTTATTCCTCGTCACTTTCATGTTGCACAGTTTTTTTTCCAATTCTCTAGCAAGATCTAAGTCTTTGTTAATCTTTTCGCTTTCTTTTATTTTCATTCTAATGTCCGCCAGAACTGCAAAATCCACAAGATAACAAGCTACTTTTTCTTGTATATCAACACTTAGCCTGGTTTTCTGGGTGGGATTCGGTGATCCGTTTGCATCGGAAAACGCTATGGGTCTCTTTTTTGCTTTGTGTATGTACCATCCGTTTGTGGGGTCAAGTTTAATTCTCTTGTACAATTTCCAGGGAATTACCTATCCCCACTCAACCGTGCCAAAAATCATTTTCCTTTTGTGCTAGTTTGTTGCATTCATTTATATTATAAACCATTTAATCTTTGTCACCTCATAACCTACTCTTTCTATTCCTTAGTTTATTATCAATTTTTGTTCACATTACGTGTTACTGGTAGAAGGGGTTCTTCAATAAGTCTGACTAATCATAATTTATTTGCACTCGAATTTAGACATTTTGCTCAGATCTAAAAGAATTCTACAGAAATATGGCGAATCTTCGCGATTCTCCGGCCGAACACCGTCCCAAGTGACCTTCGCCATTTTTATAAGATTCCCGGCTCTCTTTCTCTCTCTCTCTCTCTCTCCATCGGCCAATCTCATTTGCCTAACCTCGAAATGATGAGAGGAAACAAATATAGAACAGGTACAGGGTTTCATATTTCACCGGCAGACGATGTAAACTCCCCACCGCTTTCACCACCACCCCCGGCTTGGAGATATCAGCAGGGAAGGGTTGGTTGGTAAGTGTGATAGTGCTGGGAAAATCGTGTCCCAATCTGAATGTGATAAAATGGTATCTAATCGGAGACATATATTTAGGATTTGGCGCGCTTTTAATAATCGATTCTAATCGGCCGTTGCCACCGTAATTTTGGAATTGTCTTGATTAATTACTTTATTCGATTCTATTAAAAGGGGATGGGATTAAAGTCTCTAATTTAGGACGAATTAATCTCGGGTATTGAAAAGTCGATTGGAATGGAGGGAGACGTCGTAGCGCAAGCTTCAGTCTAAATAATAATCAGATACAAGGCTTAGAGCATTATGTTGAATATCACTGAGTATGACTTTTTTTGACAAAACGGTTCTTTTAAGGTTTTTCAAATAACCTTTTCAACTGGACAAATTAAAAAAAGATATACATCATTTTATTAAGAATCGAGTGCATATACCCAAATCCTTTGCTTTTAGCAGGATTCGATCCAACATAAATTTTAAGCAAAATTGAATTCAGAGTTTTCTTTCTCCTAGCTCTGTTGCCGTAACGAGGCGAAGAAATTGTCAGTCATTTTTATGTGGAGAAGAGTAGAGATGAATTCATGCCATTACCAACAGGATAGGCGGGAAGTGAAATGAACTCGACAAAGTGAGTTCAAATCCTAGAATTCACTTCATCGAGTTCATTTCATACAACGATCATCGTTACGCTACGCCCGTCTAATTTTAGTAGAGAATCGCAAATTTCTTATATTAAACCGAGTTTCCAATTGGTCTGAAAAACGTTAAATCATTTGAAGCCTCTAAAGCTTTTGTAAAGTTAATGCCATGGTTACTTGTTTGTAATTTCATTGAAATTCATCATTCAATTTATTTTGAGATAGAAATTTTAATTGAATTATTTGATAACTTAGAACTTAAATCAAAATCTTATTTACTTTCAATGAATTGTAAGATATTTATCTAAAATTTATTTTAAAAACTTTTTGAAACCTTGATTAGCTTTTTAGATTAGAGAAAAGAGGATCGTAGGAAAAATGGATTTATTTCTAATATTTTTATATTGAAAAAAGTTAAAAATAAACACTGAAGAAAGTATTTTGATATAAAATGGATAAACAAAATATTAATACTAAGGCAAAGTCAAACGATATTATTGTACAAGTTTTAGATTCATTCCAGTGGAATTAAAGTGGATATATGATATTAAAATTAAAATTGGTACATAATATTAAAAATTAAATGCTATTAGTACATAAAATGTTTAAAATTAGGATGTACGATGGTATATTATAAAATGGGTATATGTATTATATATTTAAAAAAAATGCATATTCGTAAAAACTAAAAAAATAGTTAAAATAGGTGCATGCAATTAAACATTTCAAGGAAATAGTTCCTGTAATTAAAAATAAAATGGATACATACTGTTAAAACGTTTTCAAAACGGTTACATTCAACTAAAATGTTTAAAAACGCAAGCATATACTATTAAATTGAGTAAGACTATTCAAAATGAAATTAGATACCTACAATTACAAACCAGTAGAGTCTATTAAAAAAGAAAATGGGCTCATAGAATTAAAAATTTCTGATGCTGTTCAAAATGAAAATGGGTACATGGTATAAAAATGGGTTAAGGCTATTCAACATGAAAATGGGTACATACTATTAGAATTATCTAAAAATACTACATTCTATTAAAAATGGGTACATATTATGGAGAATTTAAAAAATCAGTACAGGCCTTAAAAATTGGATACATACAATCAAAAATAGGTAAATGCCATGAACAATTTGTAGAATGATCACAGGTTAAAAAAAATGGGCACAAACACTTAAAAAAGAGTAAATTCTATGTAAAATTTTAAAAAATAGGTGTAGGCTATAAAAATGGTACATACTATTACAAAGTGAGTACATTTTATGAAGAATTTGAAATATAGAGACAGACTATTAGAATTTTAGCATACTATTAAAAAGTGGATACATACTATGAAGAATTTGAAATATGGATATAGACTATAAAAATGGATACATGCTATTAAAAAGTGGGTACTTGCTATGAAAAATTTGAAAAATGGGTATAGACTATAAAAATGGATGCATGTTATTAAAAAGTGGGTACATGCTATGAAACATTTGAAATATGGGTATAGACTATAAAAATGGATGCATGTTATTAA